>WBNM01008391.1:0-40280 GCA_013399055.1 Ramphastos sulfuratus
CAGAACTCGTGGTACCCCGATCACCAAGATAATAACAGGTTCTTGCATCATTNGACTAATGGGCCTTTGGACACAGGACAATCAAATGGCAGTTATCCAAGATTTGACCATATTGGGTGAAGCCATAGGCTTGCTTTACCCTTTTTTGGGCAGAACATGGGCCTTGCACAAGGCAACCGTGTGCACCTTGTTTACCGCAGTTGTTGGGCAGGCCACAGACCCCAGACTCAGTGGCTCCAGGTTCTTTGTCCTTTTTCCCGTGGTTGCTCTCCCCAAAGCAGAAGGAGAGAGAGCAGAAAAACATGCCTGGGCAAGCCAGCATACGTACAAGCCTAGTTTGGCCTGCTTAGGCCTACCACGACAACAATATATTCTAAAATAAAAAGTCATTATTTCAGACAGAAAAGGTTCATTCATTCTATCCATCAGCACTGTATGTTAAGGAAGATCAAACTAATACTCCTATGCCCTTGGACCTTGGGCCTTCAAGTAAACATTGGTTATGTACCATAGGCTATGCATTCAAATAGATCATATTTATAATATCTTGCTGGGAACCTCAACTATTGGTTTCAATGACATTTGAAAATGGGAAATATGAAGAGCTACATGGAAAGGAGTCAGTTGTAAACTTCACATATGTGCTTTGCAGTTTCTGTGGATGAAAACTTGGAAAGTGCTAAAGTATAATAGTAAAGTTTGTAGAATAGATGTTAAAACTATTAGTGATGGTTTGATCTATGTGTTACTATTAGGAAGCTTTTCTATCAGCTCTTTATGTGGAATGAATTAGGGATGTTAGCTAACATTTTACTCAAGTAGAATTCAATTAATAATTTCAGTCAAAATATTGGACATATTTCAGTCCGACCATTCATAATATTGTTATAATTTCTTTTAAAATAAAATGTAACAAAGAGTGATGAAATTTCAATTTATTTAATGAATTTTACGTTTTATTTGCCTTGATTTTTTTTTTCCAGATTTATCCTCATTTTGTGGGGCGGAAAAATCCAAGTATTATAAAAATTAAAAAAAAAAAAGAGTTAAGTAGTTTATTTTACAGGTCATTTATTAGCCTGAGCACTGAATTGTAAAAGAATCCAATCTTCAGACCAGTCTCTCCTGGAATCCAAACATTAACACTCAGACGTGTTGCTTCTCATGAAGGTTTATTACATGTTATTTTCTTTGCTATAGCCACATTGCCTTTCATTTTACTAAGATTTATAGGAAGATTTCATATTTTAAGTAGTCACAAATACTGCTGTTGTAATCATACGTGATTAGTTAGTTGAGTGCCGACTACTTTATGTGGGAACAACTGTATAATGTGAGAGCAATTACATGATTAGTTTATTCCTTCTAAGGTTGAGCATTATCATGAGACACAAAATTGCAGACTATAAAGTGATTGTTTTTTAGAGCAACTTCCTATGTTCCCATCATGTGATATTAACTGTTTTACCAGGTCATTAATAAATTGTACTGGATTCTTAAATAGGAAGGTAGTTTTTGCAATGGTATTTTTTTCATTTTTTCCCTGAGGTATGCTGGCCTTACGGTAAATTCTATATTGTCTATACTGCAAGTGGTGCAGAGATTTCCCAATTTATCAGAAAATTAACCATAGACCTGTAATAATTATAGTCATTTTAGTAGACATGTAACAATCTAATTCCTCCTACCTTTGGGATAATTTCTTATGATGCTGTATAAAGCTGACACTTCAACGCTGTTGCAGGATCTGAGCTAGCATCTCCCTGTGTGACAGTGTGTCACTTCAGATAAAGGTTGAAGCTTGCTGAGAACTAGTTTGGGGATCTCATGTACTGTCTCATTACACAGTGTATTAACAACCAGAAATGATGTTTTATCAGTTTGATTAATACTTTATATTGGTAGTAGACAACACTGATGTGAAAGTTTTGATAAAGACTATCTAAAAACTGATTATTGACTGTAAGGTGTGATTATATATATATATATATTTTTTTTTTTTTTCCCTAGCTAGCTCAAATTTATCAATATAATTTGTACTGACCATTTCTAAGAGCCTGAAATGTTTTACATTACTTGTTGATTGGTTGAGACACTTCTTCCGGTTGAAGAAACACCCCAACAGGTTTTCTGTTCAGATTTAGTGTCAAACATATACTTGAAGTCTAGTACCAGACTGAGAATGTCTTTTCATTCTGAATTAACTAGCTTCATACTATTTTTCCAGAACTTATAACTAGCCCATGAATACTCTTTTGGGTCAATATAAAAATTATTTTGATAGAGTAAAAGATACATCTACCAGTCACAATGTGCTGCTTTACTTTCATTCCTGTAATTTTCTATCCACATTGCTGACATGAGCGATCATATTAGATGCAAGTGAGCAAACTTTCATGAAATTTATTGACAGAATGAGGAAGTATTTTTATCTTAAGATTCTCATACTGAAAGTAGAAAAAGGAGACAACCACAAAACATGACTCTCTATATTCTCTGAGAACTCTATGGAAAAGATTACGAATCTGACTTTAAAAAAAAAAAAAAAGAAGTATTGTTTGATAATATTTCCCTCATTGACACATTTGAAACAATTTGACAATTCACTTGCACAGAACAGATCCAAACCTGTGCATGGCTCTGTAAAATAAGACTTCTAGACACTGAAAGCCAAGGGAAAACAAAGATATCTATTGCAATGTCCAGTAAAACAGTGATCACATAATTTTGCCCAGTACTTCAACAACTTCTTAATAAGCATAAATCAGCATAGGGTATACTAAAGATTCGTTTCACCTTTTGACTAGTCTATAATATTTGGATTTATTTATTTATGTGTTCTCTTTATTTCCTTTTATTTCTGTCAACATTAGTCATAATAAATGGATTCAAAATCATCAATGTTAATAAAAATATATACCTCTGAGTGATTCATCTGCTCCATATCTGGGATTAAAAGCTTATATCTAAAAAGGAGTTATTCTTCTTAGAAGTTAATTATGAAAGGAAATACAGCCATTTTAAGATGGCAGTCTAAAGACACAAATTTCCTTTTCCTTTAGTATATTTTTTACTATATACTTGCAAGATTAAAGGAAAGGATACCTAGAATATTCATGTAAATACCTATTTGCTCCAGATGCAATAGAGTCTAGACTGGACTGACAAGGAAAAAGTGAACACAGATTAAGAATGGTGATAAAATATTATCAGAGATAAGCAGGTAAAGCATATAATATTTCAAAAATAGTTTTTCTTATCGTTACTATAAAAATATTTCAGGATTTCCACTGTGTTCCATTCTGAGCTGTGAATTATACCAAGGAAAAATTCTACAATTGATTGACCAAGATGATCTGAAAGATTTTTTTTGTATCTCTTCAAAAACTCTACAAATCTGCTGTCTTATCTTAAAATTCAGTTTTCATAATGACTTCATGGAAAATGATGATAGCATTTCCAACAAAGTTTAGTTAGATCTTTTCACAGGCTTTTAAGTTTTCTTTAAGTCATTTTAGATGACTGAACTTTCAGAATTATTTTAATTTTTTTTCATTCCAGTGATGAAGATGCATTTGTACAGATTAAGTCTTTACAGTTATTCACACTCTTCATAGACAAATAGAGCCAGGATTTAATTCCAGATATTTTTCTATCAATCTTATATGATAAATCATGTCAAAAGAGAGTTTTAAGTTTAGTTACTTCATGTGATTTCCTAGCAATTGTATTCTTTGCACGTAGATTCAATTAATTTAAGAGTTCTAGCACATCAAAAGTCACAAGCTTCTTTAACAAACAGTTTTTATTTTTGTTTATTCTTTAATATGTTCCAGAGGTTTATTTCCTTAGTGTTATGAACTCTTTTTTGCACAGGCATATTTTCTCTTGCTTGCTTCCCTTGTTAGTGCTTTCTAGACTTCATAAGAATGAAAGATGAAGTAAAACTATAATGAGAAAAGATTAAACAAAAGTATAATGAGAAAAGAAATCCAAAAAACAAACCCCAAATATTCAATAAAATATGGAAAATATATCATCTTGACTACCAATTATAGATCCAGAATTTCTTTCTAGTTTAGTCAAGTTGCACAGAAAGGAGAAAGGAAAAGTCTTCTTGATAGTCAAAAAATGACAAAAATATTTCTGGCTTTGGATTTTGTCCTGACTATTCTCTCCTCTAAGACTGGTGGTAATGTACCCAGAAGATGCAGCATATGTGCAGTAAGAGTTGAGTTTTGGTCCTGTTACTAAAGTTTCTGTCATGCCTCTAAGACAGAGTCAAATCAAGGACTCACCACTCACTGGTATTTTTCTCAAGCAGAGATGAAATTCAGCAGTGTTTCATCACTTTTTATCAATAGTCAAAACAAATTAATGTTAATGTTGACATTTGGTAACAGATATTGTGAGAAAAAATAATAATCAAACAACCTTTAGTTTATAGTAAGTCATGTTCTTTATTTTCACTATGAGTATATGTAATTGTTTCAAATAATTTGAAAACCCTTAAGGGGAGAAAAATCCACTCAAGCTCTCTAAAATACATAAACTTTATCTGAAAGCTGTAGCCATGACAAATATTCACAGATATACGGTGCTGTCTTATCTATGTCACTGTGAATCAGTGAGAATAGTTCAGTAGCCAAAGGAGTTATACTGACGCTTGGCGAAATCCCAAGCAGAACTTCTCATGCCTCTAACTCCTACGCGTATTTTACATATCAACTAAAGAGAAACAGTAGGCTTGGTATAAATTTAATAAATACATGCTATTGCATTCATTCTGTATTACATTTTTGGTGCAGCAGAGATAAGATAGGATCATGAAACAATTTAATGCCAATGTGTGACCAGTCAGGTTTGTAATAAAGGGCTAAACCAAATGATGTTTCATTGTACCTTCTAGTAACTTTAATGCAAAAATCTATACATAGCATAAGAGCTAACAAATTTCAACTGTACTTCATCTTGAATTAAGAGATATTGCCACCACTCTAGAACAATGCCAAAAAGATAATGGTTGTCTGCTACTGAATACTGTAAACACTGATGTGAAGCCAAGACATTTATTTTCTAAGTTATTGATCTTATGACAAAATTCTATTACAATGACTTTATTTCTAATATATTAAATGACAGAAGTATATTTAATAAGTGTATGTGATGGATGTGGATGCAGTAAATTGATAGCAGCTTGCACTGCAATCTTTACCTTTCTACATATGGTGGCTACAGCTCAAATAACAGGTACTTCGTACCTTTCAGACATTTTAAAGACTGTGCAACTAATAGAAGCAGAGTTTTATTACTATTATTATAACTGATTTTGCCAATAAATATTTTTCTTCCATTAGCTGAAATAATTGTCACAGAGTAATATTTCTGCTATAAAATGTGATGGCAGAGATTAAGGAGCTATCTGATTTAAGGTATCTTCAATCTTTACATAAACTTCAAAAAACTGAACATAGTGTAAGAAGGTGGGGAAAGCACAAACCACAACTCACATTTTTTGGACCAAATGAACAGGTAAAGGGAAGAGAGATGGAACAGGTAAAGAGAAGAGAGATGAAAATACTCTCAGCAGATCCCAACTCAATTCATTGCATGTCTTTTTCTACAAGATGGCTGACAAGGAGGAAATATATTTCCTTGCATTACCAGAGTACCCGAAAATGAACCGTGATTTGGAGAATAACTATTCCATCCCCCCCGACCCCGTCTTTATATTGTAAGACTAGTGTGTAATTTAATAATGTCATATGTAATTTTCATTGATGTTAGTGAGATTTTACATTCATGAAAAAAAAAACCAAATTAGGTGTTTTATATCAAATTTCACATTAATTACCCCTTTTTAAATCCTGTAGACTACTATGAGATGCCACAGAATGTGATGGTAGAATATTGGATGACAATAATTTATAACAAAATATTTTGCAGAAAAATATGAAGTTGCTTATACTTGAAACAATATCCAGTCTTCTTTCTGACACTAATTAATTTATGATCATCACTTTCTGTAAAGATAAACTTTTGCACATATTCAACAAAAGGAAATGAAGCTTAATTATTAATACCATTTAATTTTACTGCTCTTCAGGTTATAGAATCATAGAATCATAGAATGGTAAGGTTGGAAGGAGACTTCAAGAATCATCTAGTTCCAACCCCCTGCCATAAGCAGGGAGAATCCCCTCCCTTGCCCTGCTGACCACACTTCTCTTGATGCAGCCCAGGACTCGGTTGCTGTCTGGGCTGCATGTGCACACTGCAGCCTTATGTTGAGCTTTTCATCAATCCAGACCCAAAGGTCCTTTTCCTCAGGGCTGCTCTCCAGCCATTCACCACCCAGCCTGGATTTTGCTTGGGATTGTGCCTACCCAGGTGCAGGACCTTACACTTGGCCTCGTTGAATTTCATGAGGTTGGCCTGGGCCCACCTCTCCAGCCTGTCCAGGTCCCTCTGGATGGCATCCCTGCCCTCTAGCAAGTCGACTGTGCCACACAGTTTGGTGTGATCTGCAAACCTGCTGAGAGTGCACTTCATTCCTCTGTCCATGTCACTGACAAAGATGTTAAACAGCACTGGTCCCAGCACTGACCCCTGAGGGACTCCACTTGTCACTGGTCTCCAGGTGGACATTGTGTGGTTGATCACCACTCTCTGCATGTGACCATCCAGCCAATTCCTTATCCAGCGAGTAGTCCACCCATCAAGACCATGGTTTTCCAGTTTAGTGACCAGGATGTCATGTGGGACAGAGTCAAATGCCTTGCTCAGGTCCACGCAGATGACATCAATTGCCCTTCCCTTGTCCACTGTTGCTGTGACTTCATCATAAAATGCCACTAAATTTGTCAGGCATGATTTCCCCTTGGTGAAGCCATGCTGGTTACGATTAAGATAAAACTCTCAATACAGAGATAAGTGCCAGTAAGGCTCAATTGTTGCAGTTTACAAATAGGTAATTTAAACACCATTTTGTGCAGATTGAGGAGCATGGTACTTGGTTTCTCAGAATGGAAATGCCTTCCATAGGCTCTGCAAGATACCTGATTCTACATTTGGATGTTGGACTTACCCAGTAAAGGTGAAACTAAGATACAGTTCCTTGCGGCAGTTCACACACACAGCTCCATCCTTCCAGATAAATTGAATGTCAAAGAGTGAGACAAGGCAACCTCTTTAAATCATGCTGATGCTAGTCCTCACTGCTGAAAGAATTGAAAAATGCTACCACTGAATTTTGAAACCACCATCCAATACATCCCATTGAAAATCTTGTTATTTTGTGGAAGCTAAGATGAGCAGGGAAAGTTCCAATGCTACTTACTGATTTCTGATTGATGATTATTCCTTAATAGCTGAAGTACTGTTTTTTACCTGAAGGCTTTAGCTAAGGAAAGCTTCTTGTATGTTTCTGCAGCTACAAATAGTGACAGTATTATGCTATTTTCCCCCCTCTTCTTATTTCTGTGATTCTATGATTAGCCTTTAGTTTTAGTTCTTAGTCCTTAAAGTAGACTGACCTCGGCCACCTTTGTTAGTGTCTGTGGAATTCTAATTACTTTTATCAAGTGTTTAGTTAATCGACAGCATTAAATATGACAGGAAGAAGTAATCTTTTAACTGATGTATATAGTATGTGGTGTGGGTGTGGGAAACTTCTCTATGGGATATCTGATTCTTTATTTCCTGTATCTTATTGTTTGCACCAAATATGTTGAATGTTATAAAGATACATAAAGCCTGTGAGATCATCTCTTTGAATGAAATGCAAAGAAATAAAGGCCAACTCAAAGGGATCATCTTGCAGTCTTTCAGAATACAAAGCTCTCAATGAAACTTCAGCAGAAGTTTTCTGTAGTGAATAGATAGATGATCAGAATCATAGATTTTGTTCTGACCTGTAATCTCTTTTTCTCCAATTATAACAGTAGATGTTAAAAACTCCGTGTTCCCTGCCTTGTGCTATTTTCTGTAATTTTTATTTTCAGTATATCCTCTACTTCGAGCTTCCACAGTAACTATTACAAGCAGTAAGTAGTTTCCACTTCTTCAAATAATACATATAAATATATTGCATCTATAACCTAGAAAAGTGTTTTTAATAGCTTAGTTTTAATTGAGTCCACCATATTCATCTGTGAGCATTTGTAGCTGTAGACTGGAAGACCAATTCCAGAAAAAAACAACTGCCTGTTTAGCACCCCCATTTGCACATATACATAAACACTCTTAAGCATAGAAGGTGCAGTTAAAAATGGTTTATTTGTTGGAAGCAGAGAATAGATCAAGTAAAGTTTTATGCAGAAGGTTGCAAGGAAATGCACAGGAGGAAAGGTACTGTGAGTAATGTGGTATGAGAGCTTACAGATCAAAAAACCACAGGTTTTGGGATTCACAGGGGAAACAGTGGGATCAGAAGCTGAATAAGGTTGTGCAAAATAGCATGGATGGGAACACTCTTAGCTTCCTGTAGATCTGAGGAGCTGGATGCATATGGTAATAGTTAACAAAACAACTATCACTGCATTTACTGTGTGCAGGGAGAAGTGTAATGACAAAGAGTAAAATCTTTTTCATTCACTTTGGCTGTAACAAGCCCAGGTAGTGCACAAGGAGACCTGCTTGATCTTTAAAAGCCAAAAATGCATAAGCAAAAATTCACAGCTCAGTAGTTTATCTTCTGCAGTCATTCCTAGCTCCATCCTGGAAGACACATTGAACAAAACAATGACAAGGATACTACCGTTTTAGAGGGAATGCTACTCTTGAATGAACACATATTCATATGCAGTTTTCTATAGTCAGTATTTGTCGGCCTATATGCAATTTTCTTTTGCTATTGTCATTGTTCACTAGGAGTAACAGAATTTGCAGAATGTTATGGAAAGCCTGTGTAAGGACACAAAAAAGAATTATCTGTAAGTTGTCTTTTCATAGTGAAGTTTTATTTCAAGTCCCAAATGCAGCAAAGTGTGCTGGCTTAATGCAGTCTTTTCCTACAACACATAAGTGAGGGAAAGTAACACACACAAAAAAATTCTGAGTTGAGATAAAAGGTTGAGATAGAATGAGTTTAATATAAATGTGATATCACAATACACATTACCTTAGCCTTTTTTGAAGAAAAAGCACAGCAGAAAGCAGCAGTAAGCAGAAGCTAGGGAGCTAAAACCCCAAGCTGGGGACCTACCTCCCCATCTCACTTCATCCAGCTGCCATTCCAGTGGAAGAGAGCCAACACTGAAAACCTGGAACCCAAAAGCAGGAATCAGAACAGGAAGCCTCTCATGTTACAATCTGTGCTTTAAGTTCCATAATATTTTGCTCCAGCCAGCACTTTCATTCTGAAGCTGGCATGAAGCAGGATGATTTTGAATAACAGCAGCAGACCTAACTCATGACACAGAGAAATATATTTAGTTAACCATATATTGACTGCTTCCCATTGTGGACCCAAACATTCAGAAGAAACATGTGAAATTTTAAAACAAGAGCTCTAAAATAATAATCTCCCAGTGTAACAATTATGTGCCATTTAAATCTAAAGACATGACAACTAAGAATCAGAAAAAGAAAGGAATAACATGGAAATAACAATAATTCAATATATGTCTTGTCATTCGTTATTTCTGTGGATTTGTTTTGTCTTAAATATACTTCATATCTAAAGAATAGATACTTTAAAATGTACATATATTGTAAGGCTACTGTAATAACTGATTTCATTCTCAAGATCTTCTGATTTTGAAATAGAGGATTTTATACATTTAAAACACATGTTGGAGATGAACATCAACCGTGACTACATATGGGTATGCTCAGTCTATGTGTTAGATTGGAAATATAAGACACTAATGTTGTAAAAGGACTTATCTCTACCATAAATCTGATATTAAGCACAATTTAAAAAAAATTATTTTAATTAAAAAGAAAGAATAAGTTATGAGTAGGGAATGTGCAGTATTTTTAAAGGAAAATAAATTACTTTTAATAATTTACCTGTTTACTATGGACTGACTTATGCAGTTGAAGGACTGTTTGAGAAAAATTAGTCCAAACCATGAAATACCATTATTAAGTATATTAAAAATCATACTTTTAATTGTGGTTGGCACTCAGCACAGGTAAGAACTTCTAGTTTTAACTAATGTTTTCAAATGATAGATAAGGCTGAAAGAATAACAGAGCTATCAGTTATATAGCTGAAAACAGAAAATAAAATCTGAATGCCAAATAAATTTATTATTTTTTATTCTCTGTACAATGGAAGAATAATTAGCTCTCCACACAGAATTTTACATATCACCCACATTGGCTGTTTAGGGTTAATTAAGAGGAAAAAGAAATATACTCATTTTTCAAATATTATGATTTTGCTCTTAATGCTTTGGAATACAGACTTACCTGCAGACAATTTTGGATTAAGTCCATCTGTTTCTTATCAAAACCATATACTAGGTATTTAGCATGTCTTTTTGGTAAGGGAAGAGTAAAAATGAACACTATAAAGTCAAGACATTTCTGTGTTTTCTGTGTTCTTTCACTTTTTTTATGAATTGGCACATTTAGTTTACAAAGAGTCAACACTTTTTTTTTTTGTTTTTTCTTCCCCTCTTTTAGGTGAGGCTATGAACCTTCAAGCTAAAGAGTAATTCCCACATGCTTGCTCTCTGGATAAATTACTATTTCCACATTTATAATGTATGAAGCAAAGCAGTTCTGTCATGAAGAAACAGTAATTCAAAATGCCCTTTACTATGGTACTGAGACAACTTTATTGCAGGTTGAGAATCCTAAAATTCAACCAAGGGCAAAGATTAGCTTGTATTCTCTCAGACCTCTGGAAAAGTCCTTTAACATTCTGTAGCATATCCTGGGAAAAGCCAATAGCTCCCTGTTGGAAAAAAAGTAGATCAGTAATTTCTTCTTTCAATTCTGTAAGTTCATTTTTGGGCAGGATCAGGGAGACCAAGTCTAAGAAAATTAAGTCAACTGAATTGGAATTAGACAGCAGTTTAAAGACTGTACACAGTCCAGCAATTTCTATACATATTTGGAGTCTGGCATTGGTAGACCTTGTTTGCCCTTTACAATCTTTCTTCCTTTTGCTGAAATGTCAATGATGGCTCTTTGAAAGGCCTATGACTTAAGCATGTTCATGAAACTAAACTCTTAAAGTGTATTCTTTTTACAGTGTCAGCTGAAAATTTTATCTCTTCTTTGATATTATACAGCATGGCATATTATTAACCCACAGTTTTATTTCTTTCCTTAAAAATGTATAGCTACATTTTGTTGAAACATCTCATATATAAAATACAAGAGTAACAAAAAAAAACAAAACCAAAAAACCAAACCAAACCAAACCAAAAAAATCTGACCCCTCCAGTAAGAAAATAAAAACCCATTTTCCCATGAAGAAAAAATATTTCACTATAAAATAATATAAAGCATTACTTTTATTGCTTGTACTCTACTCATCATAGAGTAGAAGTACATATCATTATTTAAAATATCAGTATTGAAACAGTTTTAATTAATGTTCGTGTTGAACAAAGCATCAAACAATAGCTCTTTTACTTCAAAAACATTAAATTAGTTTCTAAGGGAATTACCAGGGTGTTTGGTATATAAAGTTGAATTCGTTTTACCATATATTGTAGATCTGTTCACTACAAGTATGAGTTTGTTTTATTCCTCTCTAATGGAAATCTTCTTAGGCTGTGTTTTGTTTTAATTAGAAAAAAAAACAATTGCTCATAGACTGTCCCAGAAAACAAATAAAGTTGCAACCTTTAGATAATTCTTTACATCCTTTGTAGGGTTTCATATCCTTTGAAGTCTATTCAGTTCAAGTTTTGCTGCTGACAGTTAAAACATGGTACAACTCTGATCAGGACAGATTAACAGCTGAGTTTTCATATTCTGTTCCTCTTATTACTCTGATACTTGTCATGATGGTTTTTTTCCATACCCTTTTCACAGCTGCCTATTCTCCATACAGCTATGCACATTGTTACACCACGTGTTTCATTCAGCAGACCTGCTGTGATGGTTTGTCCCTCAAAGGGAAAATAATGGTACTAACATCTATGTCCATTTGGTTACGTCACTAACCACTATGTTTTGTGTTTTACAGAAGAGATGAAAGCTAGGGGAAAATAGTATTAAGATGGAATAGACAACATGTCCTTGCACTGTGACAGGTCTTCAAAGGAAGGCTACAAACTCGAAGGATTATTTTGTTGATTTTAACATACTCCAGACGTCATTGTGTAATGTCTCTAGTCACTAAGCATAGTACCTTACACCCATCAAAGTGATAAAAACGTCTTATAATAAAGGATTAGATAAAAACACAGAAAGTAAAACGCTATACTGTTTTATTAGGTTTATTAAGTTTACCTGTCCTAGAAGTTTAGAAAAGAAAAAAATTTCATAAAGGCTTATTAGTCCTCAGTCCCCATTCTCTCTTTCATTATGAGGAACAATGCCTCTTTGGAGAAAGGCACGAAAGAATTATTGTTCCTAGCAGTGCACTGATTCATCCCATCTCACAGTATGCAAGGAATAATGAAGAAGAAAGAAAATAAGGATTACATGTGTCTAAATTTATATGTGAATAAGTAAAGGGCACCAGTGTGATTTATACTTACAAACCTCAGAAAATGCAATATTGTGTTGCTATAATGCAGGTATAAATACAAGTTTCAATAAAGCAATATTGTTTTTAAAGGAACTTTATTGTAGAAAAACTGAGATGGGAAGTAATATCTACTTACTGTCTTCTGGAAGTGAGTAAATAATTTCTTATGAAATTATTGTCTCCTTATGTATGAAAAAGTCTTTATACTGTAAAAGATAGGATTAAAATCATAAGGTTACAGTAAGTAAAGGTGCTTTCTCTTTCACAGATCTGTATTTATGTCAGCCTTTCAAGATTTAAAATGAAAAGTATTAGGACTCTATTGCATTTGATTTAGATCTGACTGCCAGCTGAAGCCACAGGAGATTTAAATGCAGTGAATCCAGAAGCAGTGCAGACCACAATTCGGCAAGGCTGATAGGTTTCTTGCCGGGACACAGCACAGGGGGTTGGGCTGCAGAGGGCAACAGTCTTACCAGTAGCCTGACTAAAACATCAACAGCAGCTAGGCAGGCTGAGAAATAAGGAAAACAAACAAACAAAACCAAACAACCAACAAAACCCAAGGGTGAGTTATCTAAGTGTGTCCCAGCAGCCTGCAAGGTCAGTTGCCTGAAGAGATCCACCCATGGTTACTACTTGGCTGAAGACTGTTAGGAAAACTGTGGATACCCAAACAGAGGCCATACACAAACATGTAGGTGTCCAGGCCTCTGGCTGCAGAGAGTGCCGGAGCCTGGCACTTGGCATTGGAGGGTGACAGAGGCAAAACCTGTGTTAGTTGTGAACAGGTGAATGATCTGCTCAGTTTGGTGGCTGAGCTAAAGGAAGAAACAGTAAGACTAAGGGCTATAAGAGAATGTGAAAGGTAGATAGACTTGTGGAACAAGGCATGCAGACTGCCCTAGCAGAGGGAGGTGACCCAAGAAAACCACCAGGATTGGAAGGATGGAGTGAGAGTGATGACCTCCAACCTGTTGCCCTGAAGCGTGCTGTGAACACTGCAGCAAAGGCAAGGTCTTACAGAGCCAAGCCAAGGGCCTCTGAGGTAATAGGACACATGAGGGTAGCTCCCACGAAATGCCTTGGGGGAAGAGTGAGGTGCCCCCCTAAGGAGCTGATATGGGCAACAGCCCAAGTGAAGTGCCTCTACACCAATGCACACAGCAAGGGCAACAAATAGGAGGAGTTGGAAACTACCCTGCTACAGGAAAGCTATGACGTGGTGGCAATTGCAGAAACTTGGTAGGATGAATTCCATAACTGGATGTGCTATCAATGGCTACAAGCTGTTCGGAAGGGACAGTAGAGGAAGAAGGGGGGGAGGTGTTGCCCTCTACGTAAAGAAGTGGATAGAGTGTGAAGAGTTGCCACTAAAGAATAGTCATGAGCAGGTCGAAAGCTTATTGGTAGGTATTAGGGATTGGGACACCAAAGGGAGCCTTGTGGTAGGAGTCTACTACAGGCTGCCCGTTAAAGCAGAGCCTTTTTATTCCAGTTCAAGAAGACATCACGATCACAGGTGTTCATCCTTCTGAGGGATTTTAACCACTGACATCTGTTGGAAAAGTAGCATCGCTAGCTATAGGCAATCCAGGAGGCTCCTAGAGTGCCTGCATGACAACTTCTTAAGCAATTTACAGCCCTACATGAGGGAATACATTATAGGACATGTTGGCCACAAATGCAAGTGAAGTCATCAGGGATGTTAAAGTTGAAGGCAGCCTGAGCTGCAGCAATCATGCACTAGTGCAGTTCACTGTCCTAGGGGGTATGAAGCCCATGAGAAGCATAGTTAGGATCCTAAATTTTAGAAAAGCAGCTCTTCAAGGAGTTAGTTAAATAGGACCTTGTGGGAAACAGCCCTCAGAGACAACAGAACAGAACAAAGCTGGCAGATCTTTAAGAATGTTTTTAACAGAGCACAAGGGATCTCAATCTCCATATGTAAGAAATCTATCAAGGAAGGTAGGAGACCACCATGGCTGAGCCATGACCTGCTGGCCAGACTAAAGGGCAGGTTGGGAGTCCACAGGGAATGGAAGACGAGACAGTCATCCTAGGAAGAGTATAGAGATGTTGTCTAGTTTTGCAGGGACAAGATCAGGAAAGCCAAGGCACAGTTGGAACTGAACTTGGCAAGGGTTGTAAAGAAAAACAAAAAAGGCTTCTACAGGTACACTAACCGAAAAAGGATTAAAGAAAGCCTACTCCCTCATGATGAGCAACAGTGGGGAACTTGTATCAATGGATGAGTAGAAGGCTGAGATTCTCGACAACTTTTTTGCCTCAGTCTTCACTGGCAATCCCTCTCGTAACGGATCTCACATTGATGGCCCACAAGTTGGAGACCAGGGAGACAAAGTCTCTCTCACTGTAAGTGAAGACAAAGGAAGTGATATTCTGAGTAACCTGCAGTTATACAAGTCCATGGGACCTGACAAAATGCATCCCAGAGTCCTGAGGAAATTAGCTGACGTAGTTACCAAGCCACTCTCCATGATATTTGAAAAGTCCTGGCAGTCAGGTGAAGTACCTAGGGACTGGAAGAAAGGAAATATTACACCCATTTTTAAAGAGGGTAGAAAGCAGGATCCTGGGAACTACCATCCTGTCAGACTCACCTCCTTGCCTGGGAAGATCATGGAAGAGATCCTCCTAGATGCCATGCTAAGGCACATGGAGGACAGGAAGGTGATTCAAGACAGCCAGTATGGCTTTACTAGAGACAAATCCTGCCTGATTTTTTATGATAATGTGGCTTTTTATGATAATGTGACTATGTCAGTAGATAAGGGACAAACTATCGTCCATCCCAGTTTGGGGCCACAAGCAGCCCAGGACTGGTGGACAGAAGTGACTCTTACTCCTTCTGAAGAGTAAGAATGAAGATACTGCACACTGAAGTTTAAAGAGAGATTCTATTTACAAGAGCATATCTATAAAAGGCAATCAGGTAGAATAAGTACATCCACAAGCTATGCTATGAGACTAAAGCCACCTAGAATCCTCCACCCCTTTCACCCTCAGTAGGCCAAAACTGCCCTCCCCAGCTTAGCCTACAAGACCTCAGCAGGCTGCATGATGCAGCTCAAAGTTCCCTGCCAGTTAGGAACCACCTCCCCCACAGGAACCATGAGATAAGAAGGGACATGTGCTCTTCCTGAAGAAAAGAAGTGAAGGGAGAAAAGGCAGGGAGGAGAAGGGGAGGATGTCAGGAACTGCCTTATAAGCTATGATACTGGAAAGTGGAATAGAGTAACAATATTACAATATCCTGGGACGCCCAAGTCCACCCCCTGGGAGGGGCCTCTGTCCCTATAGTTTTCTTAAGGAAACCTGGGACCCCCTCAAACTACCCCACCTATGGATGCAAGGGATTTGACATGGTCCCCCACAACATTCTATTTGTCAGAAAGCGAATCACAGCCTGGGTTGCATCAAAGGTTGTGTTGCCAGTGGATCCAGAGAGGTGAATCTACCTCTTTGCTCTGGTGAGACATCACACGCAGTACTGAGTTTAGGTCTAGAGCACTCAATATAGGAAGGACATGAAGCTAATGGAGCGGGTCCAGGGGAGAGCCACAAAAATGATCAGGGGTTTGGAGCCACAAAAATGATCAGGCTGAGGAAGCTGGGGTTGTTCAGCCTGGAGGAGAGGCTCTGGGGAGACCTAATAATGCCTTTCCAGTACCTGATGGGGGCCTACGAGAAGGATGGAGAGAGACTGTTAACAAAAGCCTGTGGTGATGAGACAAGTGGCTTCAACTAGAGAAGAGCAGATTTAGATTGGATATTAGGAACAGGTTGTTTCTATGAGGGTGGTGAAACATTTGAACAGGTTGCCCAGGGAGGTGGTTGAGGCCCCATCCCTGGAGATATTCAAAGTGAGGCTCGACAGGGCTCTGAGCAGCCTGATCTAATTGAGGAACCCCCTGCTGACTGCAGAGGGGGTTGGACTAGATGACCTTCAGAGGTCCCTTCCAACTCAGACCATTCTATGACTATATAATAATATTTTTTTAACTGGGAAAAATAACCCCAAAATCACTGTAACTGCACTCTGGTAAAAATATTATTTCAGAAAACAGATTTATTTGAAAGCTTATAAAAGCTACAGAGAACTGTGTTATGGAAAAGGAAGCCTTTGAGTTTCCAAAATATGTATTTTTTCATTCCTGTAATTTATACACTTTCTCTTCTAGTAGTAGTTAATAAATTCTGGCTTTCAGATAGTGCCTCAGAAAACAAACAAAAAACAAAGCAAACAAACAGAAAACCAACCAACCCACAACCATATTTTAGTGCTTTCGACTATCTGCTTTGTTTTCTCTGTTCATCCCTGTGTTTTTCCTGCTCAGTTGCTCAGTAATAAAATATCCATTCACACCAAGGGCTCATGTCAGACCTTCTGGTTAGGTTTGTCTGCTACAATTTGCTATCATTCAAATATGCCTTAAGACATATAGAGATATATGCAGGCAAATACACACTGGAACACAGGAGCTTCCACTGCAACACAAGAAGACACTTCTTTATGGTGATGGAGCACTGGAACAGGCTACCCAGAGATGCTGTGGAGTCTTCTTCAGAGACCTTCAAAATCCACCTCGGTGCATTCCTGTGTGGCCTGCCTTAGGTTGTCCTGCTTTGGCAGTGGGATTGGGCTCTGTGTTCTCTGGAGGTCCCTTCCATCCTCTCACATTCTGTTGTTATCTAGCTGTCCTGTGGAACTCACTAAATTTGCAGAATAACTCACTTTCTTCATGAGTATTTAAATCCTTTAAGGTTGGGTTGTTTGGTTTTGTTTTTTTCTAAATTATATCCAATGTGTTATAATCTCATATTCAAAATTCTAAATCATTGCTCAGTTGCTTTTGCTTCTCATAAATCAAGACTGGTGAGAGGTCTTGAACACAAATCCTATAAGGAGTAGCTAAGGGAGTTGGGATTGTTCAGCCTGGAGAAGAGGAAGCTGAGGGGAGACTTCATTGCTCCCTATAACTACCTGAAAGGAGATTGTAGAGAGGTAGGGGCTGGATTCTTCTCCCACGTAACAAGTGGTAGGATGAGGAAATGGCCTCAAATTGGATAATGGCTGATTTTTTATTGGAAAAATTACTTCAGAGCAAGGGTCATCATGCACTGGAAACAGGCTCTCCATGGAAGTGGTGGAGTCACCATCCCTGGAGTCATTTGAAAGCCATTTGGATGAGGTGCTCAGAGATGTGGTCTAACAGTTGTATACAGGGAGATGTTAGGTTGTGACTGGACTCAATCTTAAGGTTTTTTTCCAACCAGGCAATTCTATGGAGAAGGGCATAAGCAAATATCAGCATGGGTTTGTTCAAGATGTTAAATGTTTGAAGACAATTACAGCCATTTTGTTTTGTTGAATGCAAAGTTCTAAGTGTCATGGTTTTAGGTTGTTGTTTCCTTCTCCCCTCGCTCCCTGGAATCCATCTTGCTAGTTAGTAAAGACCTAATGACAATTATAGAAAACAGTTTAATCTTTACACTGGTATCCAGTCTGATCCATGTGGCATGTCTAGAAGTGTTTTCCATCCAGAAAGATACTGTAATTTGTTTCAGATGTGTAGCATCTCAAATACACCTTCCTGCTCTGCAGTCTCCATGGAAACATTGTCCTTCAAGCAAAGCGCTTGATTAATCAATGAGATTATATCAAAGTAAAAGCTAAATTAAGTACTGTGAAGACTTGCAATAAGATATAAAGATAAACTAAATGTGTGTATTTCTCCTGTCTGTGAAGGAGAACTGTAAGCAGTAACTTTGGGATTTGTCAATCTGCCAAAATCACTTCTGGCTTTGTCATATTTTTGTTAGAGCTTTATTTCTTCATAGAATCAATGAGCGCGAAATAAAACAGTGTGTGTCTTATGGGCTGAATTAAAAAATATGTTCACTCCTTTGCATACCTCAAAGACTATGAGCTCGAGAAGAGTTGCTTCTCAACATCAAAGCATCACTGAACATCTATGTTTATAGAATTATTTAAATATATAATCATTTAGGATACAAAATACTTTCGAGATCATTTTATCCAATGTTAATGCAGCACTACTAAGGCAACCACTAAACAACATCTCTAATCAAGCATGTCTTTTATATACAAAGAATGGTGATTGAACCACTTCCCTGGGTAGCCTATGCCAACACTGATAGTTTATGTGAAGAAAATTTTCCTAATACTAAACCTAAATATCCTGTGAGGCAGCTTGAAGTCATTTCTTCTTGTTCTATAGCTTGTTCTTTGGGATGAGAGACCAACCTTCGCCTCTCTCCAACCTCCTTTCAGGGAGTTGCAAAAAGTGAGAAGGTCTCCTCTGACCCTCCTTTTCTCCAGGATAAACAATCCCAATTTCCTCAGCCACTAATCATAAGACTTGTGCTCTAGACCCTTCACAAGATTTGTTGTCTTTCTTTGGACATGCCCCAGAACTTCAATGTCTGTTTTGTAGTGAGGGGTCCAAAACTCTACATGGTATTCAAAGTACTGAATTAATTCATGGTGAATCATGAATTCTCCTGACAGAATACTGCCTAAGAAGAGAAACATGTCACAAATAGTTGGTTTGGATTTTGATTTACCAAACATGATGTCAACATCAGGAAAAGGATCTCTTCTAAACGCATTGCATCCTGAATGAAATCTTTCTATTTTTCTTCTCAGTATTGCTAGTGACACATCTTTCCTTCAGGCTTTACCGCAACTGATTAAAGATAATAACAATGAAGTACCAAGAAACATGACTAAATCCAGTGAAGATGAGAATATGACATAACTGTAATTTAAAACTAACTTGCTTTGTGCTATTGACACCGTCATTGAATAACTTCTTAGACACCGTTGTGCATAAACAGCATTTCTTTATTAATTTCTGGGCTTCATGGGTGATTGCTCATAACCCATGTGCCCTGGTGAAAAGTTCTCATGGCTATTTATACACAAGCTTTTACAAAATCACACTTATCTAATGCAATGATTCTTCCTACATGTTGCATATTCATAGGTGTGGTTCAGCAAAATATTTGTGCCTATGCTTGTGGAAGTGGTCTGAGATCTCCCAAATCCCCTCCTCAAGTTACTATTTATGGCACCAAGGCCACTCTTGATGTCCTTGGTGTTTTTCTCACCCATCTTTATTTCCTGACAAATAAGTTGTACCATGAACTTTTTCTTGACTATGCTTAATTTACATAATTGAACTCTTTATATTGATTAGGAAGTGAAGGAAAAGGTTCAAAAAGAACTTACAACAAAAACCCAGTATTTTCCAAAACAATCGGTAAAACATTTAAAAAACATCTTGTGACTACCTGATGTAATGAGAAACTAAAGGTCCTTTGGAAAACAAAGGAAAGAAGTAAAAGGAAGGATAAGGTCTTGCTCAGTATTACTCTTCGAAATGCAGTCAGCCCTAAGACCTGGCTTTTGAAATGTGAGCTGAAGATGATACTATATTGAAAATGACAATTCCTTTCCACCCATCTGCTACTCAGTCACTCAATACAGTCTTTAGATTTCCCAACCTTAAAACATGGAATACATGAAAGCAAAATTTTTAAATTAATAATTAATGGGGAAAATTTATTTACTAAAATGTAAATAAGGACTAATTGTGAAATAAATAAATTGGGTTGATCTTTTCTGATTGCCAGAGGCACATCAGGCTGCTCTCACTAGCCCTCAAATAACAAAATATAATTAAAAAAACACAAAACCAAACAAAAAACCTTGAGTTGAGATAAAGATGGAGAGATCACATACCAACTACTGTGGCTGGCAAAACGACCTCCACCTAGGCAAGATTAATTACCATTTAAAATGGTAAGAAACAAAACCACGTTAAAGCAGCAACTTCCCTTACCTCCCTTTTTCCGCAGGCTACAATTTCAGTCCCAATTCCTTTTCACCCACTCGTAAAGTGGTGCAAGGAGCATGGGAAATGGAAGGCATGTAAATTAATATTCATATAAATTAGTGCCAGTTTATAAGTGAACTGTGGTCAGCCCTCTTCCTCTTCTCTATGCACACTTTTCCTCTACTCCAGTATTGGTCCTTCCAAAGGGCCTTAGTTCCTTCAAGAAATATTCACCTGCTCCCATGTGGTTAGTACTAAGATTAATATTATCCTGGGCTTCATTAGGAAAAGTATTGCTAACAGATTAAAGGAAGTGATCTGTCCTTTCTACTGAGCATTGTATAAGCCATGCATGAAGTATTATATCCAGCTCTGGGCTTCCCAGTACAAGAGAGACATGGACATATTGGACAGAGTCCAAAGAAGGGCCACAAAGATGATTGTGTGAAGCAGTTCACATGAGGAAAATCTGGGCTATTTAACATGGAGAAGAGAAGGCTCCACTAGGACTTTATCAATGTATATAAATAACTTCAGGGAGAGTGCAAAGAATATGGATCCAGACTGTTTAAAGTAATGCCTAGTGACAAAACAAAAAGCAATGGTCACAAAACAAAACACGAGAGGTTTTGTCTGAATATCAGGAAACTTTTCTTCTCATGATGACTGAATGGCAGTACAGATAACTCAGTGAGGTTCTGGTCTCCTACCTTGGAGATATTCCAAAAGCTATGTGGACATGATCTTGCATAATCAGCTCTGTTGAAGCAGAGGTCTTGAACAAGATGACCTTCTGAAATTTCTAGACTCTACCTGTTTCTGTGAAAGTACCAAATAAACCTTTTTCCCTACTGACAGTGAAGACAACTGTTATTTTCACCTCTGTGATGTTACTATTCAGCATACTGTACCCTGCTTAGGATTTTTTTTCACAAATAGGGTCTTAACATACCATAAAAGCAGGACTAAGGTGTCTCGAATTGAATACCTAAAACTGAAGCATCAAGAATGACTTGTTACTTTGAACTTTAAAACCCAATGCTGAATCTGAAAATTCTGCTCCGATAAAATAGGTCTTTCAGAAGGAAGTGACTGCTGGTAGGAAATTTTTGAAGTGAAAGCTTCCCTCACCTATATAAGATTTGAAATAATTTACCCACTTCAGTAAAAGCTCTAATGTGAATGTCTTGATCAAAAAAACCCAATAAATTAATCAAGTCTATTACTAACTCCGAAAACCATCTCTGCCATATGTGAAAGAGGTGTGATAAATTAAAGTTCAGCAATCTAAAAAAAAAAAAAAAAAGTCTGACTTTAGTCCTTCCTTTGCTGCATAGGAATAGTTGTCAAGGATCCACAGTAGTAGTCATTATGTGGGTGATTTTTGAGATGGGTTTCTCTGATCTAAACCCAAACTGTATCCTAAAATTAAAACACAGGTTGGATTTGGTGTTTTCTGTGCCAAGAATCTTCTGAGTCAGGCATATCAAGTAAGGTCAAGTGATTTTTATGAGTCACTTATGTTTTCAGTACTTTTTTTTTCTTTTAATTGAAGCTTTTGAGATACTAGATTTAAAGCAGCTGCACTAGACTAACTAGCAGGTGTTCATGACTTTGCTTGAATTAGTTTCTGTCCTACTGTGATATCTGAGCTTTCACAAATACAGAATCTGAGAATGAACACAAGACAATCATGATATATTACAATCCACTTCCAAAGAATATGTAATCTCTTTTCAGTCAATGCATCAGTTTGTATAATATAAACAAACCACGGATGTCTGAGAGTATGAAAAACATGCATGTTTGCTTGTGGGAACTAGATGGTTTAGCTTACATATACATAGAGTTATTTGCTCTTAACATACCATTAAATAGTTTTGATGGATATTAAATACAAATGGGTCTTAAAGGGGGAATATGAAAGAGAAAAAGCATTTTGAAATGAAGTAAAAGGTATTGCAGATGTGAAAAACAGTGTCCTGGTAGGCATAAATCCTGCCAGGTTGGTTTAAACCCTCTCTCAGTCCTCCTTCTGTTCAGGGTCCGGAAGTTGAAGTAGATTGAGCAAAACAAAGCCTTGGGGCTAGGAGCTTAGCACCACGAGTCAGGTGTCTGGTGCAGCCCCCTCAGCGTGCCTGTGTGGTTGCACGAGACATGAAGCTTTGAATGCATTGGGCAGAACAAGAATGCTAAATGCCTATTGGCCAGTTTAACTTTCAAACTGGTCTATTTAAGGGGGGATGATTTAAAAGCCGCACCTTTTCTACACAGCCGCCTTTTCCTACACAAGCTGTCTACAGAGATCGTCTCTCTGCCTTTAGCGGCTCATTACCTGGGAATCGCCGTGGCCACGTGTTTGCAGCTCACACTGGCTAGCTCAGCAGCAACTCGTCTGCAGCAACTCTCTCTCTCCCCCCTCTGCTTGGAATATTTTATATTTTACCACGGGATCATTATCGTGAGTTTTGGAAGCATCTTTATACAGGAAGCTTACTCAGGGATCCAAGGCATTGTGAGCACCATGTGCTAGGATTAATGCTAAGCCTCTGCAGCACAGTTAGAATTTTTCCTGTTTCGCGTTCCTATTTTCCCAAGTTCTGATTGTTTAAACTGTTTAATTCTGTGTTAATAAATATCCTTTGTGCAAATACTTCTGGTTGACCAAAAATCCAAAGAATCTGAGGGAATTTTAATATTCAGGTATATTAATAATAATAATTAATAACCAGTTATTAATATCTCATCACAAACAGTTTTGGTAAAGACCTCAAAAAATTGAGAAAAAATATGTAAGGTAACAATAGAAGAAAAGAAAAACACTGAAATACAAGCAACAAATAAAGCACCAATGGCAGAGGTAACACATTATGGACAAGAACGTGAGCCACATTAAGGGGAAAGAGTAATCAAGCCACAGCAATGAACAGACAAAGGATCAGGATGTAGGACAAAGATTTTTAAAGAATTTTTTTACAAATGATAAGGAAATAAAATATTAAGAATAAAGACAAGACCTGAAGAAATAGAAAATCAAAATCATAACATTGTATATGAGAGAAAAAATGTCAAGTAGGTGAAAATAAAGAAAAACGTTCAGGAGAAAGAAAAGTAAACAGAAAGACAAAGGTAATGAGAACTATGTATAGAAATGAATGTTAAAATGAGAATACATGATTCCTTCCAATCAAATATAAATATAGGACTACAAAATTGGAGAAGTACAATCCTGGAGCTTATATTAACAAACAATGAAGGACTGGTTGTATATGTTAAGGTTAGAGGCAATCTTGGCTATAGTAACCATAACATGTTAGAGTTTAGTATCACTAGAGGAAGCAGCAGGGCGATTAATAAAATTTCAACCCTGGACCTTAAGAAGGCTAACTTTGTCCTCTTCAAAACTCTACCTAAAAGTATCCAGCGGACTAGGGCTCTAGAAGGAAAGGGGACCCAAGAGAGCTTTTGGCTTTCTCCTCTCTGCTGAGTAATTTCACTAATCACTTTTCTTCTAACCCCCCCTGGCCGATCCTCAAAAATTCACCTTGCACGTAAGGCAAACCTTGGGGTAAGGTATAGGGGTGGGGAGAAGGTGGAAGGGTGGTTGGGAGCCCCTCCTGGGGTCTCTGATTTCTGGGAGGGGTGTTTTGTTTCTGTATTACCTTTGCCTTGTATATTTCTGTAAATATTCCTGTATATAGTGTATATATCTGCCTGTACATTGTGCTAAGCGGTAAATAGAGCTTCATTCCTTAACTTCCAGCCGGCTGAGTTCTGGTTTGGATCATTTTACAAAGTGTGGGGGAGCAGAGAATTCTCAAACCACCACAACCTGAAAGTATCAAGTTTCCTCTTGTCACCTGAAGCAACTGATGCTCTTCAAAGACCACAAAGCATGCAGTAACCTAATGTTTTCAACATTCTTAAGGAAAAAAAAATAGTAGAGAGAATTTATAATGGTGATACTGTAACACATAGTAGTTAGTTAAAGAAGAGCTTGTGTTACCCGCTTATCACACTAAACAATTCGAAAATGTGCCTGGAAATTTCCTAAAGAATTTTTTGCATTGAACACTATGATTTACTATTCCATTTAAAAGAAGTTAAAAAACAAACAAAGAAAGAAAGAAACAAAAACCCCCTACTTTGGGTATGACACATTAAGAAAAGGGGCTACGGTGGATTGGGAACTTACACACACACACACACACACACACACGCACTTGGATTCTCAGATGGCTTCGAAGTTAGGATGAAGCTATATTTACAGCATAGCACAAATTTACAAGCATATGCACACAATATTTGCAGATATTTATAATTATATACAAGCTACAAATGTGGAGGTCTCTTCCAACCTGGTTGATTCTATGGTTCTATATGATTCTAATACAAAATTCAAATTCCCTCCAGGAGGGCTCACAACCAACTCTCCCTTCTCTTCCCACCCACATATCTCAGACAAAATAAACAAAATAAGCCCTGTAAAGCTCACACGATTAATTGTCGAGATTAGAAGTGACATACCAGAGCCAATAAGGGGTTAGAAGGAAATGGTTAGAGTTACACGTATCAGGCAGAGGAGTGAACAGAGTGCAGTCACAAGGCACAGTAAGAAAACTTTATTTATATTTTGACTTTCTATGTCTCTCAGCAATCTAATGAATGATATCGAACTCATTCTTATTTTCTTTTCACAGCCAATGACCTAATTTCTCTCATTAAATTACTCCAATTAGCCTCAAGCCAGCATGGGGCTGCTAGTAAATTTTGCTTATATTCATTGAATAGCTACATATGTGACTTCCTTGCAGGTTTTTTATTTTTTCTCTAATAGAAATACATAGGTGCTTCAAGCAACAAACTCCAGGCTACCTCTGCTGAGAAAATTTTTTTTTCACATCAGAAATATCCATTTTCTTCTATTCTTAGGCATCTCTTACCTTGGTAGTCATGTGACCTGGTAGACATTAATCCTTTAAGTTTAGATGCTGACAAGAAAATTAATGAAGATATCACTGATTTCCATAAGGTATCACCTATGATGGAGATATTTCTTTTGTTGGCAGTTAACAGAAGTAAGGTGTAATACTAGAGAAGTCAAGTTTAATTTCTCCTTTGTTGTTAAACCACGTGTAACAATTCATTCAGGAAAGACAAGCAGGTTTCAAACCTTTCAGTCTGCAGGCCAACAATCTTTTGCGCTGCAGACATATCTTACTCTAAGCGAAGGAAAGTCTGTTGAAAACAGGCTAGTCTTAAAAATAAAACAAAAAAAATTACAATTTCTGGCCACTTAGATTCAGCCCAGAGCCCATGCTCTGTAGAAATCACTAGAGTAATTGGCAAAAGCAATTGTTGAGTGCTTCAACAAGGAAATGCTTTCAGGGAAATGTTATTCATTCCGTCCTCCAAAATGATAAAACCTGAACTCTTGAAGTAAACTTATCACAAGAAAGGTAATGCTGAAATGCACGTATTCCAGAGAAAGAAATGTTCTCAAGAAACTGCAAATTAAAATATCTGGACAGATTCCGTTATCAGGAAAAAAAATGTTATAAGCACATCTTCAATTTAATTGATTGTGCAAATCCAGCATTTAATCAATACAGGATAAGTCTCTAAAATTATGCAAATTTTAACATGCTCATAGCTCCAACCATATCTGTAATACAAGTTTAAGATATGTCTCAGGTATACAGCTCCTATTTCAAACACAAGTGGCTGATTATTGAACTTCATTCACTCCAAGCCAGCTGTCAAAAAGAAAGATTGCTGAAGTCAGTTCAGAAATATCTTAGTTCTGTCAGCCATACCGAATGTCAGCTGTTCTCCAAAGCCATGGAATTAATAAAAGATGATTGTGCCATAGAGGCAAACAATGTGATAAGCTCAAGATGCCCTCTTAACTAATCATTCATTGTCAAAACGACAAAGGCTTGCTTCCTTGGGTGTCTGCATCTCAGTAATCTGTTCTTATGTAACCTGTACTTACTTAATTTGGTTGGTTGATTTTTGAAAACTGATTAGAAAACTTTGTACAGGATGTGGTTTCCAACACAATAGTTCTTCATAAAGCTGGCCATAATGATAATTAACAATAAACTCTGTTTTGTACTGAACTTAATTACATTAAATTATTAAACTAAATTAAGTTTGCTTTTGCTGCCAGATGTGTTGTGTGAAAGATTGTCATTTTCAGCCTCTGACAGAAACACCACCACTTCAAACTTTACTAATACTTTCCTATATGAGGGGAGTAATTAGGTTTGGGAGTAATTTTATAGCACATCCTTGTTACAGTCCTTTAAGTTTCTTGTTTTCAGATTTCTTGTAAAAAACCATAATTGCCTCGGATACCTTAGTACTCTTGGTTCTTTTTTTTCATTTTGGGACAACAATATTGGACATAAATTCACTTATATAGATCACAATCCAAAGGATCTTTATCTTTCTTCCCTGTGTCTTCATAGAATCATAGAATGTCAGGGGGATGGAAGGGACATCAAAAGATCATCTGATCCAGCCTCATTGCCAGAGCAGGATCACCTAGAGCAGATCACACTGGAATGCATCCAGACAGTTCTTGAATATCTCCAGAGAAGAGACTCCCCAACCTCCCTGGGCAACTGCTTCCAGTGCAGATTTTTGTCTCAGATTTTTTTGTCATCTGCAGTTTACTGTTTTAGATTTGTGGGTTTGTTCTGTTAATTTATTTTCCTTGTACGTTATTTCAGTTTCCTATAATTTTTATTTCTGTTACTTTGCGTTTTGGGTTTTTTTTTGGGGGGGGCGGTTTGTTTGTTTGTTTTGGTTTTTTGTTTTTGGTTTTCCTTGGTTGGTTTTGGGTTTGTTTGTTTGTTTTTGTTGTTTTGGGATATTTATTTTTGTTTGTTTGCTTGATTGATTGATTCAAATCGTGCTTAGAATCTCTGTCATTCTCATGTCTTTTCCCCAGATTGAATTATAACTTCATGAAGTTCAATACGGACAAATGTAGAGTCCTGTATCAGGGGAGGAGTAACACTGGATACCAGTACAAACTAGGGGTCACCCTGCTGGAGGGCAGCCCCGTGGAGAAAGACCTTCAAGTCCTAGTGGACAGCAAGTTATCTATGAGACAGCAATGTGCCCTTGTGGCCAAGAGGGCCAATGGCATCCTGGGATGCATCAAGAAAACTGTGCCCACTATGTCTAGCGAGGTTCTCCTGCTCCTCTATTGTGCCCTGGTGGGACCACACTTGGAATCGGCATCCAGTTTTAGACTCCCCAGTTCAACAGAAACAGAGATCTGCTGGAGAGAGTCCAATGGAGAGCTACAAAGATAATTGCAGTACTTGAGCATCTCTTCTATGAGGAAAGACTGAGAGAACTGGGCTTTTTAGTTCTTGAAAAGAAAAGGCTGAAGGTGGATCTTATTAAAGTCTATAAATATCTGAATGGGTGTCAAGATGAAGGTGCCAGTCTCTTTTTGGTGGCATCCAGTGACAGGACAAGAAATGATGGCTACAAACCAGAACACAGGAGGTTCCACCTCAACAAGAAGAGAAGCTTCTTCCCAGTGAGGGTTACAGAACATTGAAACAAGCTGCACAAAGAGGTTGTGGAGTCACCTCTGGAGTCATTCAAAATCCACCTGGATATGTTCCTGTGTGGCCTGCCTTTGGTGATCCTTCTTTGGCATGAGGGTTTGACTCAATACTGGAGGTCCCTTCAAACCTCTAAGATTCTTTGATTCTGTGATCTGTGCAGACCTTTGTAACCTTTAAGATATCAAAAACATGCTACATTTTTTTGGTAAAATACCTTGCGTAGTGAACACAGCTCAAAAAAGTGATTTAAGAAACAGTGTTTCCCAAAGGTGGTGTTGAATGTGCACAAATATCTCCTGTTTTACTAAGGGCAGTTAGGATAACTCTGAAGATGCAGGAAGCATTGAGATAGATAGATAGATAGATAGATAGATAGATAGATAGATAGATAAAGGGATGATAGGGATGATAGAGATGATAAAGATTATGTCCATCCATCCATCTATCTACAGATATAGAGATATAGAGATACAGAAGTATAGAGATATAGAGATATAGAGAACATCATCCATCACCTACTGAACACCTGAATATCTGCCATTCAAAAGCAGAATAAAATCTTAACAAACATACTTAATTATTTTTAGTTTTGTTTACAATCTGTCATTTCTGACATTTTTTCCTACAATGGCCAACAGTTGCATGCATTCTAGTAGTTTTGATACGCAGTTTTCCAGAGCAATATTCTCATTCTAACCTCACACAGAGGAACTGAAGCAAGGTTATGAAATGGGAGACATTTAGCCACCTACACTACTGTTCTAGATTGCTGTATTTCTCATTCATTGGAAAAACTATTCAGGCAGTTCCTCAGATGTGACATTAGCTGATGTTTTACAGTGAATATGTTCTTGATTGGGCACCAAATATGAAAGATTTTCATTTTAATAACTTTTTTTACAATATGAAACATCATCCAATATTGGCACATTATAAGATGCACACATACATTTTCTTATGTATTAATTCATACCTTTCTTTAATAAAATTAAGCTCATAATTGTCAGTTTTGATTGGATTTTTTTTTCCCCTCCATGCTACAATTTATCTATCACTGTTCAAAGACTCATCATTCCTTTGGATTTCCATTTTAAAAGTAAAAATGTTTGATTTACTTTCTGGCCAATAGTACATTAATCTTCTGCCTGTAGTATCACTCTTTGTTCTAATGGAAAATTCGTCTAAGACCACTATGTTAAGATGCTGTTGATCTTTGCAAATGTCTCAAAATATTCTAACAATTTCTCATGTGCTTCATGGTGTTATTATTTTATTTAAAAATATTAAACTTTAGCCTCTTTGGAGTAGTTACCTCAGTATTTGTAATTTCTTCTTATTTGTGAGCTTTTGTGTGAACTTTGCTTGCTTGACAGTCCTTTGCACATTGCTTTATGACTTCAAACTAATCCATTTTATGAAAACCAGAATACAAATTTTCTCTTTGTATGTGTTCTATTCTTCTTGTCAAATTATAACTGCCCTCTGTAATACTTTTCTCCCCCTCACTGAATTTATGTCACAGATATATTCATATCTTTGTCTCAGATTTTGAAAGAGGAAGGAACAGGCTGACAGTGGTAGTGTGAGGTTGTCCTGGTTTCTGTTTGTTACGTTTGTATTTTTCAGAGAGAATATCCAAATGCATCAGCCATAATCAAAGAAGATATTTTAAAAATCTTAAATGTATTTCTTCGTTACATGATTTTATCCTTTCCCTCTCCTCCAATAACCATATATTTTTTAATCAGGAAAATAAAGTAGTGCATTGCAGTGTGAGTTTAAGTGTCTAAGGCTTTCTATAAACACGGTCACACTGCTTCTTTTACTCTATCTTCACAAACAATTAAGCTACTGCTTCCAAGTTTGATACTTCAAGAGAGAATGAACATAAGAATGAAGAACTGGAGTTTTTAATTAGTTCAATTCTCTTCTAATCCCATTTCTTGCAATCACAATAAATGTGTAATGTCACAGAAATCTGGAAAGGTTCACAGATACTCATTTCTGTACTTCAAGCCACAGCACACTTGCACAAACATTGTACAAACAAATTTATACTGCTATGTAAAATAGGAAATCCAAGAAATGCCTATGAAATAGGAAGGAAAAAATAACCAAAAAATCACAGAATATGCTTGGTTGGAAGAGACCTTCAAGATCATCTAGTCCAACCTTCAACCCAGAAATGCACGGTCAACAACAAACTATGTCCCTAAGCACCAGGTCCCCGTGTTGTTTAAACACCTCCAGGCATGGTGATTCCAACACTGCCCTGGAAAGATTATTCCAATGTTTGATAACCCTTTCAGTGAGGAAATATTTCCAAGTAAGCAGCCTAAACCTCTCCTGGCTCAGCTTGCATCCATTTTTTCTAGTCCTCAGATAAAGAATATTGTTAATGTCTGCTGTTCTTGCACTTCATTTGGAAAAAAAAACCAAACCCACCAACAACAAACAAACAATCAAACAAAAAACCTCACACATCCTTTCTTGAAAGTAGACTACATCATATGTTCTAGAGACAAGTGTGAAATTTCTAAAAATCCCTGTCAGTCTGACCTGCTAGCAACACTTTGCCTAGATGTGCCCAGAATGTCATTTGTATTCTTTACATCCAGGTCTCCTGTCCAGCTTGTTGTTTGATAGAATCTCCAGGGCCTCTTCCTCCAACGATCTGTCCATAACCCTTTGAATGCAGCCATTCATAGAGTTTTCAATCAACTTAACTGTTTGCTCATCCAGTCCATACATCCACAACTTTTTAACTGAGGATCTTACGTGAGACAGTGTCAAAGGTTTTCACTTTATTAAGCTGGTCAAACATGACTTCCCCTTGATGAATTCATGCTGACTACTCCTGATGGTTTTCTCATGAGATGTCCAGGATTAGCTGCTCTAAAAAATTTAATGGACTTTTTACCTCCTTAGCCTTCTCATGAACACTCTCTACTTGGATATTTTTGCTCTGGTTTGAGGACCCTTATGGCTTGAGGATATAAAAAGAGCAGTACTACAAGTCCTACATGCCAATAATCTTTCCCTTCCAGTATTTTATCTTTAGTATTGGTAAATGGAGAGATGATTTAGAGAAATTCACAAACCTGATGACTGTCTCCACTGAATTCACCATATGTTACTCTTTGCACCAGAACTGTTCTGTTAGGGACAGTAGAGCATTGTACCTTGCTCAGTTCATTTTGCATCCAGGTAAAACCTCAATTTAATGTTATTTTTCTATCCTTTTGGCAGTTTCTAAGGTGTTTCATGGGATTGAAATGAAGTAGCCATTCAAACAAACACTAATGATATCTTCATTATGAAATTCTGTTGCTAAAACTAAACAACGGAAAATATTTCCTGCTACATATGTAACATGAATTTAGTTTGTTGGGTTTTTTTTTTTAATTTTTCTGATGACTTCCAGCTATATAAAGACCCAATACATTGTGAAAATTACCTACAAATGCAATTATTTCTAAAATAATTGAATCAATCTATGGCTTAGGATTGTTTCCTCTATACATAGGACAGATAGTACCTTAGTGAGAGCCAATGTGACAATTAATACTAACGTGACAATGTATTTGGATATCAATTTTCCTGGAAATTTAAGTAATTCAAATATAAGAGAAAATTAATTTATAGATTAAGTGCAAAAGATGGAAACTTCAAAGACCTGGGTATTTTTCCTCTTATTTTCTTTTTCTTGCATGATATCTGTAGAATCATAGAATCAAAGTGGTTGGAAGAGACCTTCAAGATCATCCAGTCCAACCTATCACCCAGTCCTAGCTAATCAATTGACAACAGCACTAAGTGCCTCATCCAGGCTTTTCTTGAACACCTACAGGAATGGCAACTCCACCATCTCCCTGAGCAGCCCATTCCAATGGCAAATCCCCCTCTCTGTGAAGAACTTCCTCCTAATATCCAGCCTAGACCTCCCCTGGCACAACCATCTTTGTCCTTGTTTTCTTTCATACCATTTAGGTTCTTTTCCTTTCATTACAAAGTTCAGTGATAGCATGTAACAAAAACATGAATCTCTTGTAAGTAGAGTCACTGGGCCAAATTGCTATATTCAATTTCAACTGCCATAAACTCAGCAATTGTCTATCAATATACAATATATATACTAATCGCATATACAAGTATGTGTGATTTCTTCATCTCTACATCACAGATCAGTGAAGAATTCAGTTTAATGTATTAATTTTTTTTAATTTTGCCAGATTTTTTATCTATACTAAAAAAAAAAAAAAAGAAGAAAAAAAAAGTAAAATATTGTAAAACAGGGCAAATGCCTTTGGAATGGTAGTCTCTTTCTGAAACATTGATTAGAAAGTGCAGTCAATAAAGTAGTATACCCATTGAATAGTGAATCAACAATATTGAGCAAAAAAGCAGGAATCTTTATCATATGAAAAATAAAAATTGCTATCTTAAATCCTTCTATTCAGCAATTAATTTAACAATGCTAATTTTATCAAGTGCAGCAGTTATAATTAAAAGCTTGTTCATGTAGCTACTTATCTGCAAGTTTTCATCAAATTATGTTTTGGACTAATTTGCTCTCATTTAGAGTCAAACCCAAAAATATTAATTAGTCATCTGTAATTTTCCTAATTACATTTTTTTTCCCTATATTCTGTTACATTACTTCATTGTAAATTTGTATTTCCTGGAAGTAATTTTAGAAATTTTTGGAAATATTCTTAGTAAAAGTGTCAAGAAATCTTTTTGAGATATTTATGTCAATATTAATAGATATTCTGCTCTTCAGTTGCTGAAGGTGCAAGATTGGAAAGTTTACATTTATTTATGCACAACAAAAATATTTTTTTCCCACACATTTTATGCAATATTATTCTACTTGTTATGTATATGTGAAAAGGTAATTTTAATATTTTTTTCAGAATAAATGTAGAAATTTTAGCTGATTTAGTATACAAACATATATATACACACACAGAAGCATAGAATCAACCAGTTTGGTAGACATATAAGACCTTCAAGTCCAGCTGTTATCTTACCACTAAATTATGTCCTTCAAATACCTTCTGGGGATGGTAGTTCTATCACATCCATGAGCAGTCAGTTCTAGTGCCTAAAAACCCTTTCTGTGACAAAAAAAAAAAAAAAAAACCAACAAAAAAACCCCTAATATATAGTCTAAACCATCTTGGTGCAACCTGAGGCCATTTTCTCTTGTCCTATTGCTTGTAACTTGGGAGAAGAGACTGGCACACATATTGCTACAACCTCCTTTCAGGTAACCATATATAGGGAGAAGGTTTCCCCTCAGCCTTCTTTTCTCCAGGCTTAACAACTTCAATTCCCTCAGCTACTCATAAGACTTGCTCATCAACTTCATTGTTCTTTGCACACACTTCAGCACCTCAATGTTCTTCTAGGCAACCAGTGACAGAACAAGAGGACATAATCTCAAGCTATGTCAGGGGAAGTTTAGGCTGGATGTTTGGAAAAAGTTCTTCACAGAAAGAGTGATTGCCCATTGGAATGGGATGCCCTGGGACTGTGGTGGAATCACTGTCACTGAAAGTGTTTAAAAAAAAGACTGGATGCGGTATTAGGGACATGGTTTAGTGATTAGATGGTGTTAGGTGGTAGGTTGGACTTGATGATCTCAAAGGTCTTTTCCAACTTGGTTAGTTCTGTGATTTTGTGATTCTTATAGCAAGGAGCCCAAAATTAAATGCAGTATTCAAGGTGAGGTCTCACCAGCCCCAAGTACAAAGCAACAATAACTTCCCTGATCCTGCTGGTCACACTATTTCTGATACAAGCCAGGATGTTATTGACCTTCTTGGCCACCTGGGTTCATATTCAGGTGGCTGTCAACCAATACCCCCAGGTGCTTTTCTGCAACAAAGCTTTCCAGTCACTCTACCTCAAGCCTGTAGTATTGGACAAGGTTATTGTGGCCCAAGTGCAGGACACACTTGTCCGTGTGGAATTTATCATTGGCCTTGGCCTATCAATTCAGCTTGTACAGATCCCTCTGTAGAGTCTTCCTACTTTCAAGTAAATCAACATTCCTCTTATTTGGTGTTGTCATGCTACAGAGTAAGATCCCTACATTGGCTTGCCTTAGGGCCCCAGGACTCTTACTTACGCTGTTTGACAAAATGTTTACCTCTTTTACAGTGTTCCAATAAGGACTTGTACTGGCAGAGATTCAGAAAGTTAAAATAATTAGTAATTTTAAGTTATTAAAGTGACAGATGCAACAGACTCAAGATTGTCAATGATAAACGTACTACTGTAAAGGAAGCTCAGGTTTGATTTACAGAGCCTCTCAGTCTCCCTGATACTTCTCAACTTAGTTGTCCCTTCCCAGAGCTCTGTGACTAAGTTCCTCTGCCTGGGCTCATCTCTCATAGGGCTGCTCAGATGCCGGTGTAAGAGCAGGGCAGATTTGAGTTCTATAATATAGAGCTAGGTAGAGATAAACAAACAAATCATAGCATATATAAAACATAATTCAAATGTGTTTTCACTACACTATTGTGGATTTCCGCTCTGATTTCATGAAAGAGTTCTTTTATTTCCAGGTATCTATGTCTCTGTTCTATTTTTATTCCTCATAAAAGAGATACAATGATAAGGTCTGAGGAAGTCTTTTCATTCCTACAATGACAATAATCACATTATTTGTTTCTCTTCCCTGCTGTATTTCAAGAACTATCTAAATAACGTTTTCAAGCTTCAAAGCACAACTCAGTAGAGACAGCGAAACAGAGGCACTTGCGTGATGGTTTCAGGAGTTGCCCACTCCCCAGTACAAATTCACCAGACTAGATACAGCTGGCTGGACGTTAAGGAATGAAACTTTATAGTCACAGCTTAGCAGTGTACAAGCAGATATTTACAATATATTACAAATATTTACAGCTATATACAGAAATATACAAGTTAAAAGTAATACAGAAACACAATACCCCTCTCAGAAATCAGAGTCCCCAAGCGGAGCTCCCAACCACCCTTCCACCTTCTTTCCACTCCCCACTCTTATCCCAGAATCTGCCTTAAATGCAAGGTGAGTTGGGAGGATTGGCAAGGGGAGTTAGAAGCAAAATGATTAGTTGGGTTACAGAACAGCAGAAGCCCAGGGAGAGAGAACAGACACCAACAGACTCTGACAGACAGACTGTCTTATTATCTGTGTTTGTGTCTTTGCATTTATACATCCAGCAAACCTATGAGTGAAGTAGACATCACGATTATTTTCTTTTAACAGCCTATAATCTAATTTTTATTATTAAAATATTCCAATTAGCCTCAAACTAGCACAACTTGAATAAGATATATCTAAAGTAACACAGCTATCTGTACAGAAAATATGATAAAATATTAGTTTATTCAGTCATTTTATTACTGAAAATAAGAAACACAGAAGAGAAAAAAATAGTTTTATTAAACTGAAGGAGCTTGATGTTTAAAATAATGACACAGGCAGTTATGAATTTAGGCATCCTAATTCTAGATTTAATTACATTTATTATTTTATTAGATGAATTTAGTGATTTATTAAATGTTTAATACATATCTAAAAAATAATCTGTTTTCATCTGAAATGCTAGTAGTCTTTAAAATATAATCAACATGTTGACAACTTGCTGAAGTAACATTTAAATTTTCATACCAACCAAAATTAAATGCTTGATTTTTGGCTCCAGAACGTGTGCAATGTACATAAAACATTCCACTGACACCAAATCCAACCTTCGTTTCCTTTCCAGAGTTTGCTGGGATTTTACTAGGGCTGTAGGACTATACATTGTGATGGAATACCTTACCATCAAGCCAGTATCTCAGTGAAGAGAATGAGCAAGTTTAAATAATCTTGAAATATTCTAGTCTACCCTAACAATCCACTTTTTTCAAAACACAACCTTCTTGGGAGAACATTCCTAGGTAATTTTTATGCAAGAATCTAATCTGTCATAAAACTTAGGATATGAACACGATTTAAAGATTGCATATCATACTTATGTCATTGTGAAAGGCTGATGTCTCTCCCTCGACAGAATCAACAAAGACTACCTTTTGTAAAAGATGGGCCCGGATTCCTGGCAAAGGGATGCAAACAGCACCTTTGTGGACTTGGGGGACTTCCCCCGGATATCTGCCCAAGAGCTCAAGAATGCTAGATAGAGTGTCTTGATGAAATTCCAGGATTTCAGCCTGGCTTGAACACCCAGGACGTGATACTTCACACCAGCTACCCCGAAGAGAAAAGGTTTCTGTGTATTTGGGGTATGGACAGGTAAGCGGTGCAGGGAAGGGGCGGAGGCCCTGCCCAGTTCCACCGCCAGGCCCCTGCAAATGCATGATAATGCACAAGATTTCCTGAGGAGCTGCACCTGGACAATGGCCTAAAAAACTGTAGAAAAAGACATAAGCGATGCCTGCAAGAGTGTGCCCCTCCACCAGAGCTCCTCCATGTGTGCACCTCCACCGGAGCACTTCCACCAGACCACCACCACTGAAGCACCTCCACAAGGAGAACCCGAGGAACCACTCTACAGAAGGACATCCCTGGGCCAGGCACGCTTCTTTCTCTCCCCCCGCCCCATCTGCGGCTGATGGTAATATAATTCCTGTTCTTTTCCTTCCCTACTCTTCTCTTTTCCTCCGTTGTTCCCTCTCCCTCTCTCCAGTCTTCTCTCCGTCCCTCAGTTTTGTTTAGCTTTATCCTTTAATAAATAGTTCTTGGTGATATTTGGTCTCATTGCACCTTAATTTCACAACACAGAAATCTAGAAGAACAAGTCTTGCTCCTCTGGACAGCGATACTGTTAATCTCTATTCTCCAGATCTTGACAGTTATATTTTTCCTTTATCCAGGAAACTATACTTGCTTGTTTATACAAGAAAGGTGAGTCCTAGAAAAGAGTTAGGCATGATTCAATAACTTAGGCATAGGCTATTCATAGATACCTGGTACAATTTCAAACACTTTCAACATCTCAGATATTTATTCATACGGATCTATCAAGCTCTAGAGGAACTACACAACCGGAGCACATTTTGGAGGCCAGACCTGAGTGAAAATCACATAACATCAACATCTTTTGTGTGGGCTCCAGGTTCAAGACATGTTTGGAAAGGAAATCAGAATTAACGCACATCCTTCTTAAAGAATTACATTCAGCACCACTTTAATTCTCAGCATATAGGAGCAGATGTCTCCAAAATAAGAAAAGATGACCTCTTTTCTTTTGCAGTTTGGAGCGCAGACTACCAATGTAAAGAAGAAGCTGCTTTTTTTTTTTTTTCATTGTCAGCCACAGTTTGCTGTTTCATTTTCTTAGCATGCATGCCTTTTACTTTTTTCTACATATATGTAAGAACAACATTTTAATCTTTCCAGAGATCAGGAATGATTTTGGTCTCCTTTTTTTCTACTCTATATCTTTATCTCTGTGCTTGTTGGAAAGTGTCTAGTCTTTTTTACTATTTCTGCTACACAAACAGTGTAAGGCTAGAGCCCCAGTGAATAAAATTTTGGAAGACCTTGAATGTCAGCATGTGTAATCTACAAGAACATCATTGTTTTCTTTCATCTCTTTTGCAGACATGTCACTTTATGCAGGGGAGAAAGCTTATTAATAAGGATATACAAGAAAGTAAATGAGACAAGAAAATAAATGAATATTTACCAGTGAGGGCGGGGAACAGTACAATCCTTGCTAATTGGTTATAATTGAAGTTTAATAAGCCATTGAAATGACTACATGCCTTGTCAGCTGAGCTCTAGAAGTTGAGTGGATGTTCAATTCCCAGGCTGGACTAATGTTTAAAATGTAGTAGAATCACTTGAAAATTTATAAACTTCGTTATTGGAATATAAGTGGAACATGGCAGACGAGCTATTACAAAGTACACTAAATGCACTAATTCATTATGGTTATTTCAGTATTTAAAAATCATCATGCAAATGCTCAACCAGCCCTTTAAGTAGCTGGAGGGAAGTAAGTATGCCTGTGCACAAAAACTTAACACTTTACAATAGTGCTTTCGGTCCTCTGCATAGTCTGAGACTTAGTAAGAACACAAATGATAGCACCAAAAAATGGGAGAAGATATATTTCCTTTCTCCAGCTTCATAAGTTGTAAGGCCTTTCTGAGTCAGCATGTGTCCTGTACACAGCTTTACTTTTCAATATGCATGAAACACATTGTCTCACTGCCTACTGTTACTTCATGGAATCTTAAATTAGGCACCTCTATTGGGAGAAAGTGTTTCTAGCTTAGCAAAACGTAGCACCATTATTCATAGGTAACTCATTATTCTAGCCAAGATTTTTAAAAATAATGTTCTAAAACTGATGCCCCTGAATCCATTTATCAAGTCATGATGCATATTGTAAAGGTGGTATTGTTTATAACTGTTGTGGGGAAAAAAAAAATCAAAAAACCAAAACCAACCAATTAACAGGAGAGCAAGGGTATTCTGTGTGAAAGCACCTTTGAAGATTAGGATGTATTAGATTGGGGATGACTCTCTGTGGGTGTTAAGAAGCAGGATTCCAGACAAAACTTTCCCTGTGCACCATAATGTCTTACATATTAAATATATCCTTAATATATTCTAGAATATGCCAAATTCATTATAAGGCAAATATTCATGTTTGCTTTATTTGTTTTGCTCCTTTATTTTAGAAAAAAAAAGAAGTTTGGTCTGCCTTAATTTTTAAATTACACCGTAGGTTTTGGTATAGCCATTGCATTTCTGCATATTCTTTGGCTGGAATTCTCTGAATTTCAATTCATGTGTAGGAGGCAGTAGGCAATTTTGCATGTTGCAATGCAAAACTGAATTTCAAATTATCTGAATTTCACATTGTTGAATTTTGTAGGAATTTGTCAAAATCATGTCATAGTCTTACTCTGTCGTTGAAAATGACTGCTACCTTCCCATTATATATTTCCTCCATTTCCAAATATTCATGAAAATATGGGAGACAACTAGGTCCAGGACAGCTCTGTGAGGAATAAGACTTAAAAGAAAGAATAGTCTAGACTGGAAAAGACCCCTAAGCTCTAACCAGTAATCTAACACTACCAAGTCTGAAGTTAAACCATGTCTACAGTTCTTTTAAATACCTTCAGGGGTGATCATTCGACCATTTACCTGAGTAATCTGTTCCAGTTCTTGACAACCCTTTCAGAGAAGAAATTTTTCCAATATTCAACCTAAATCTCCCCTGGCGCAACTTGAAGCTGTTTCCTCTAGTCCTGTCACTTCCTGCTTGAGAGAAGAGACCAACACCTGCCTTAGTACAACCTCCTTTCAGGTAGCTGTAGAAAGCAATAAGGTCTCTCCTGAACCTCTTTTTCTCCTGGCAAAGAAATCCCAGATCTCTCAGCTGCTCCTCACAGAACTTCTTCTTTAGACCCTTTACTAGGTTTGTTACCTTTCTCTGGGGACGTGCTCCAGCACCTGAATGTCTGTCTTGTAGTGAGAGGCCCAAAACTGAATCCAGTACTTGAGGTGCAGCCCCACCAGTGCCACATACAGGGAGGCAATCTCCTCCCTACATCTTCTGGCCACATTGGTGTGATGGAGGGGTAATTAATTAATGCAACATGATACTTTAAAAAAAATAATATTGTTTATTAATATTCAATATTCAGAACTCTCACTATCCCAATCACTAATTTTAATAATAATAGTTCTTTGCATAAGTCATGGAAACTTTATACAGGTAATAATATAGAATGCAGAAATAACTAGTAATAATATAATAGTAATTGAACTCAATTGAACTGGAAGAGAAGGTTCCTGCAGTTAGTGCACCGTTTGCAGTCAATACACCGCTTGCCCACTAGATGGACTCAAGGAGCTTCTTTCTGCTTATGGCAGAAGGCAGTGGTGAATTACAAGAGGCTTTAAATATTTACTCACAAAATTATCTCCCGACTCGCAGGGCTAGCTACAGCTTCAGACAGTACCCAAACACTTTCAGGGAATTCTGTTACTGTCTTGTCAGCTGCTGAGACTTCTGATTCTTCCCAGGCTTTAGGCTGCTGGGGAAAGGAGGCAGGCAATCTATGACCTGGTCCTGATATCCCTGGACAATCTGTGCATTTCCAGAACTTCCCATCTTGGCA
>WBNM01008392.1:2578-15442 GCA_013399055.1 Ramphastos sulfuratus
CCTCTCTGGAGGTGTTCAAGGACAGGTTGGAGGAGGCCTTGAGTGACCTGTACTAGTGGGGAGGTGTCCCTGCCAATGGCAGGGAGTTGGAACTAGATGATCTTTGAGGTCCCTTCCAACCTTACCATTCTATGATTCTATATGGGCTTTATTATGGTCCTCACACCAATCTTCCAGCTCAGAGGGCTGGGTATCCAGCAAATAAGTAGTCCTGTTACGGAAGGTTGAGGCCAAGAAGGTACCTCAGTCTTTTCCTCATCCTTGACAGATGTATCCAGTAAAGGACAGAGATTCTCCTTAGTCCTTCTTTTGTTGCTAATATTTGTAGAAACATTTCTTCTTGTCTTTAAAAACTGAAGCCAGATTAATTTCTAGCTGGGCTCTGGCCCTTCTATTTTTCTCCCTCCACAGCTTTACAACTTTGTAGTTCTTCTGAATGGCCTGCCTGTAACAGGAGTAAGGAACCTCATTATAATGTTCTAAATATTTTTTATCACATTTGCCTGACTCAAAAATCAGCTTAAAAAAATATAAACAGCATTTGCTGCATTTTGAAAATCTTACCTGACACCAGGTAAGATTTACTTTTAGTATAATGTAACAGTCTACAATTCACTGCAACAAATGGATGCACAAGTCAATGTGTTTCAGTGCCCCCTGTGTTTTTAAAGAACCAAAGTTCTGCAGCCACGAAGCAATGGAGTGTCAGATCCTCAGCTGTGCAAAGCATAATATTTAAAATACTCCTTGGCACATAGGTACTTTGAAAAGTCTATCCCCTCATTTTTGAAAGTTTTACTTTCACAAGTTTGATGCCAAGTTGGTTCAGAGTACGAGCAGTGTGAGTTTGTAGCTACCTATTTCCCATCTGGGCATTTCCCTTGGTGGGGAAAAAAGAGTGTCTAGGAATAAAGCATCTGTTGACTAACTGATTATGCCAAGCTAAGAATAAAAAAAAATCAAAAGCAGAAGAGGAATGGGATCTGGAATCTATTTGGGAATTTATGAAGCACTGGACTGAACAACTTGGAGTCTCCTTGATGACATAGCAGTGATTTGAGACATCACATTTATGGCACTCAGTCTGATTTTTTTTTTCCCCCATGAAATAGCAACAAAGAACCAGATGAAGAATGAAGGGGTTATTTTCATTTTAGAGTCCACCCTTTACATGGAAGATCTGGATTCAACATTCTCACCAGCCAGGAGAATATAATAAAACCTTATACCTTCCAAGAATATATCCTGATGCCCTCTGTATTTTACAGTAAAGATATCTGTTCCTGTTATAAAACATTGTGGTGAGTAAATGAATAGCAGTATGCAGCTTTCTGAGATCTATCTTGGCACTCCTAAGTTAAAATAATAGATGAGAGCTAAGAAATACTGTAATAAAATATAATATATCTATTTTATACATCTGTGCAGACATATTCCTGAAAATTATACTTACAACCAACCTGTCTGAAAAAACAGATGTCTTCACTTTCAGGACACAGTGAAACACAGGACATATGTCAAATATTTGCTGAACAAGTAAGCAGAAACTGGTATGCATATGCCTACATAGGCTCTGTGATGAATGAAAGAAATTACATCCATACATGCTTTCAAATCTAGCCAAGTTTCTCTGAGCTGTATTTTGTACTTCCCATTAATTATATAGGAGAAATGGGAAGATCTGGAACCGAAGCAGTCTTTAAGGAGAGAGGCAAATAAATAATTGAATACTGCATTGCTTTAGATAGCTTCCACATTCTTGTGCCTTAAGATATCTCTTTCAAGCTTCAGGGGATTAATAAATTAGACCACTGATCCATCTATTACACCTCCTTTGTGGGACCACAAAAAAAAAGCAAAAAATAAAAAACATGTGGAAACATTTCATCTCGTAATTTATTGCCCTTCACTATTTTCTAACATCTTTCTGACTGGAAAAAAAAAAAAAAAACCAACAGTGAAAAGTCTGTTTAAAAACCTAGATTTAAAATATGGGAGTGTTCAAGGCCAAGCTGGACGAGGCCTTGAGTAACCTGTACTAGTGGGAGGTGTCCCTGCCTATGGCAGGGAGTTGGAACTAGATGATCCTTAAGGTCCCTTCCAACCTTACCATTCTATGATTCTATGATTCTATGACTCTATTTATTTATTTATTGTATTACATTATTGGAATACTTATTGGAAAACACAAAAAAGTTTATTTCCAAACATTCACAGAAAATATATTCATAAGTAATGTGCCTTAAATCCACAGATATGTTTTAGATAATACTTAGGTTTGACCTATTCTACCTTTGCTGAGTTATGATAAATCACAAAAGTTACAGGAAGAAGTAATATGAAAACGTGTAAGTCTTTAATCCTGAGTTTACTCTACAGGAAACAACAGCTCCATCTAAATCCAGCTAAAATTCATGAACTGTGTTATTTCTAAGCTGAGCTCACAGGCATGGTGTGACCTGAGAACATGCACACCTCTCTGGCTCTGCAGCCCTTGTTTGCTATTAAAATGAGAGCCTAACCAGGACGCACTTATGCTCAGCCATTATTTAGTCCTTCAGAGGTTCAAGCTCCCTCTCAGAAGCTGTGACATTGAGGTTAAATTTCTTTCTCAGGACAGTTAGATCGAGAATCAGCAGATAGGACTGCCTTGAAATTTTAGTATTACTTTACTTCTGGTGACCATTCTAAGGTAGTAAAAGAGAGGCCCTAGAAAAGAAAGTAGAATCCCAAGACTTTCCCTCGTCTCTGCTTCACAATCTTTGTAGCCCTCAGTTGCCTTCTTAAGCATTGTCTTAAATTTGCATACTGAAAATCCATGCTCATCACTTCAAACATACTTTGTAATGTATGTTCCTAAAAAAATATTTAGGCTGCTCTTGCACTCATTTTTTTTCCTCCCTAGCCAAGAAAACAGCATACTCAACAAAACACTGTGCAGAAGCTGTTCTTATCTTTTCCCTACCTCATGATAACAAATACTCAAGTATCCCCTTTAAGTGCCACACCACAGTATAGAAGATTCAAACATTATCATTAAGCTTTTAAATGGTCTAGTTCCAGATTCAGCTAGTTTCTTTCTGATGTCACTTAATTATAAATGCTAAAGCTTTTAGCAGCACAGAATCAGGTATGTTTGGTTATGAATGATTAAGTGTGCATAAAGTTTTTACCAGCACATTAATCATCAGGCACAGAAAGAAGCATGACACTGGTTGACAATTCACCACTTCACTGCCCAGGGGAAGTGTAAAGTTTTAGCAGACAGCCACAGATTGCTGAACTTTATGACAGGCCAAGTGCTGAGTAAGATTAGCTGAATTTGCATTCCCCTAAACAGTACTTTCATTTGGTTAATGAGAGTAATTGTCCTTTGACAGTAAGAATGGCAGTAGCAGGAACAACAGCAGTGGCACAATCAGATAAGGAGTTTTAATTATGCTTTATTGCATGCCTACTCCTGAAACCTAAACCATATAAAGAATAACAAACTGGTTCAGGGAAACACTGATATCTGAAATATTTACACATTGACCTGCCTAGCTCTGCCCAAATCACTGACTGTATGATCCAACAGAAATGGTTTTATACAGCAAAACAGCAGCACACAGAGATGCTGGGCAAAGTGTGGCCCCTTTGTGGTAAGTTTTGAAAATACACTTAGTAAAAGGCTGTCTTTCTGTTTTCAAGTATGTCCAACTGTAAGGACCCTTTGGACTTGGGACATTTGCATGAACTTTCTATTTGTTTTACACTACTACCCACCTCCAAGTGGGAAAGTCCCTTTCGTGGCTTCTGTGACACTTAACTTTCAGACTGTGCCAAGTTATGCCTATGTGTCAAGCCTGAAAATAACCTATTGCAAAGCTACACAATTGTTAAAATGTCTCCAGCAGTCGAGGGTTTGTATTCAAGCCTTTCTTCTCCCTCTAAATGAGAAGCGCTTTGATGTACCTTAGAGTAGCCTTCCAGTGTCTGAAGGGGGCCTACAGCAAGACTAGGGAGGGACTACTGACAAGGTCTTGTAGTGACAGGACAAGGGGCAATGGGTTTAAACTGGCAAAAGGGAGATTCAGACTGGATGTTAGGAGGAAGTTGTTTGCAGTGAGGGTGGTGAGGCACTGGAACAGGTTGCCCAGGGAGGTTGTGGCTGCTCCCTCCCTGGAGATGTTCAAGGCCAGGTTGGAGGAGGCCTTGAGTGACCTGTACTAGTGGGAGGTGTCCCTGCCTATGGCAGGGGGTTGGAACTAGATGATCTTTGAGGTCCCTTCCAACCTTACCATTCTATGATTCTATGATTCTATGATTTCCTTTAACTCAGAGCAGAAAAACCCTTTGAAGCAAATAGTTGCAAAGATTTGTAGCAATCTATAGTTAAAACTAGACATGCAAACATTTAATCTAAAAGATTTCTATATATCTCCAGATTGCAGACAAAAACTCAGGAATTGTGCTGTCCTGCATTTCTGTTGCTCATCATTAATAAGCACCTGTTCCAACTGAAACAGGTGCTCTCTGGGAGTGATACACACACTGAATTCTTATCAAATCCCAAATATATTTACCTCTTTGACTTATCATGGAGATGCTTTAGACAGCTCTCCCATTCAAAGGAAAATTGTCCTGTTGCTACGGTAGAGATGCGAGTACTTACGCGGCAGAACACTGCTGCTTCCTGCACTTGACTGACCAGCTGCTCTCTCTTTGATTAATGAATAATTCCTTTTCAAGTCCATGTAAAAAATTTAGAACAGAAAATTCAGTGACTCCATTTACATTTCTAAAAATGGATGCATGTTTTATGGTAACCTAGAAACTATTCAATATTCTTTATATTAATATTAAAATTAGATAAATGTATTTAGCTCATTACATGGCCTTCCAGACAAACAGCAAACACTTGCACTAACCACGCTGAGATGTCAGCTCTTTTGGAGGGGCTGTCCCCTAAACCTATCTATGGTAGGTATCACAGTAACTTGTAAACTTGAAGGACAAGGAAGTGTTGGAGCAGGTCCAGAGGAGGGCCACGAAGATGATCAGAGGGCTGGAGTAGCTCTCCTATGAGGATAGGCTGAGAGAGTTGGGGCTCTGCAGTCTGAAGAAGAGAAGGCTTCGAGGAGACCTTATAGTAGCCTTCCAGTATCTGAAGGGGGTCTACAGGAAGGCTGGGGAGGGACTATTTACAAGGTCTTGCAATGACAGGACAAGGGGCAATGGGTTTAAACTGGCAGAGGGAAGATTTAAACTGGATGTTAGGAGGAAGTTCTTTGCAGTGAGGGTGGTGAGGCACTGGCACAGGTTCCCCAGGGAAGTTGTGGCTGCTCCCTCCCTGGAAGTGTTCAAGGCTAGGTTGGAGGAGGCCTTGAGTGACCTGTGCTAGTGGGAGGTGTCCCCGCCTAAGGCAGGGAGTTGGAACTCGATGATCCTGGAGGTCCCTTCCAACCTTACTATTCTAGGATTCTATGATTCTATGTCATAGTGCCACTATCTAGTTAAACAAGAAGCACCAAATAACCTAAATATAGCACCAGGAATCTGAAATACATTCTGAAGTGAACTCACTGTAGAAATTCAGACTTGCCAAGTGCAATCCTCAAATGCAGTTGGAAGTATATTTTAGCACTCTGAAAATGCTGATATAAAGAGTCAGGTATAATAAGCCATGTGCACTTAAAATCTCTTTTTTTTGTTTAATCTATTTTTTTTTTTAAATCTATTTCTCGAAACTGTTTCAAGAAGTATGTCTTTGTCATGTGAGGAGTGACCAGCCATGGCTATGATCTGCATCAACTCTTCTCTTGGAAGGGTTCCTATTAGGTTTTTTATATTTGAGTTTCTTCATAAAATCAGAGAATCACATAAGGGTTTGGGCTGGAAGGGACCTCTAAAGGTCATCTAGTCCAACCCAAAAAAATCAGCAGATGAAGTCTGCACAACAGAGCTCCAGAAAAGTATTAAACAGAAAACATGGAAACTCAAGTAAACAACAATAATCTCACATATCTTTATCAAAAAATGGCTAAAGACTTACAAGAAATCACCCATACTCTGTATTAAAAGATCCTTAATACTACCCTAAATGTTGATCGTCAATGGACTTGCAATGGTGTCTGAAGGAATCATTTTTACTTTGCTTATTTGGATAAGGAAACCTATTTCATGCAAGAAAATATGCTAAAGCATGGCTATTAAGCTATTTCAGTGCAAAAAAACTTTTGCATTCTGCCCAAGTAATCACTTGATGAATCACACAATCTAAGGACGTTTACAATAACACAAAATAAAAATGGTATGTGTAATGATGTTGCAAATTAAGGCTACCCAGCAGAAGCCATTTCTAACATTAGCACAAAAATAAAGCCCAGCTGGTCCTGCTTCTCCCTGCAGGACCAGCTACACCTCCTTTAAAGTGAACTTTCAGGATAATAAAGCAAAGGCATGATGAATATTCTAAAAGGTCAGTACTAATTACCTGCATTAATGTATTTTACATAGAAATAGCTGTTTGAAGATGCACTGATTTTTTTTTTTATTTGAGATGTGTACCAGCAAAAGTTGCCTCAACAAGATTTCTCTAAGAAACAATTTGAAGAAAGTCTGTAGAGCTTTACAAACACTGGAGTACACTTGGTGTGCACAAGTATGTGTGTGTGTGTGTGTATGTCATGGGAGGCCTAAGCAGGCCAAAACAGGCTTATACATGTCCTGGCTTGCCCAGACATGTTTTTCTGCTCTCCATCCCTCTGTTTTGGGGAGAAGCAACAGCGGGAATGAGGACAAAGAACTCGGAGCCACTGAGTCTAAGGACTCTAGTCATTTGCATCCATGGTAAATAAGGTACACACACTCAGCTTGTGCATGCCTTGTGCAAGGCCTGGATTCTGCCCTAAAAAGGGTAAAGCAAGCCTATGGCTTCCCGTAATACGGTCGAGCTTGGAAAAATGCCACCCTGATTGGCTAATCTATGTCCAAAGGCACATTAGTCTCAGGCTGTGTTGATAAAAAGAGATGAGCAGGTGGCACAACGTGCTCTGCCATTGTATCCATGCTTTCTGCCATTGTATCCATGCTTTCTGCCATTGTATCCATGCTCCTGCTGCCCCACTGTATCCTGCACAGCCACACAATCTGTCTGCACAGCCAGCGTGACACTGTGCTGAGACTGCACATCACAAGACATCCTGCCTACACCTGAAAGCCTCCTGCCAAGACAGGAAGTCCTGGAGACACACAGATCATCCAGAGGAGATCAGGACCAGGTCAGAGATTGTCTGCCTCCTTTCCCCAGCAGCCTGGGAGGAACCAGAAGTCTCAGNACCTCTCAGGGCAACCTGTTCCAGTGCCTCACCACCCTCACTGTAAAGAACTTCCTTCTAACATCCAGTCTAAATCTCCCCTCTGCTAGTTTAAACCCATTGCCCCTTGTCTTGTCTTGTCATTACAAGGTCCTCAAAGATCATCTACAATATACTAAGGAAGATTTTGCTTCTGCAGCCTAATACCCATTGGAGATTGCAGAAGGGTCATTTAAAAAACTACTTGCAAAATCGAAGGAATTAACTATTATTTCAAGAAACAAATTAACCATTATTTCAAGTAACAAATATTTTTTCCCTAAAATATTACTTTTTTTCCCTAGATGTGATTTTTTTTACAGTTCACTCCTGGCAATAAATGGCGAAGAAAACCAAGAAGTAACACTTGCTACAGTTTCCTCAGACACCAAATGAGCTTTCTCTTTAGATGATCACAATGAGGAGTTTCATATTTTTCAGACACCTAGTTGGCAAAATAACAATCAATTTACTTAGCTCATATATAATATTTAGCACTGTATTTTAGGCTGACTAGTCAATAAAGGCTCCATTCCATAAAAAATGAAGGAACCATTAAAATGATATAAAGACGATAGACATGACATTAAAAAAAAAGGTCTGATTTTTTTTTTTATTATTATTTTGTATGGAGTATATGCCTCTGCATTCTTTAAGCAGACAGAACATGAATCACTATCTAGAAAGCTTCTCTTTACTGGATAGAAGTATAAATAATGCTAGTGCCAGATCTTAAGGCAAAAGAAAAGTAAGAGTCACATTCTTCTTTGGAAATAGTACCTTTGTTGTAATGATAGCTATTGAATGTAACTGCTAAATGTCAAAGAACTGAGAAAGAAGAAGAGAAAGAAGATTTACCATTAAAATATTCAGACAAAAAGGGCATTTTCAACATTCATTTTAGTGAAGTTCTTTATCATTTTCTTAACGTTTGGCTTTGCTAGAAGAGAGTAGTTTTATTTATGTATCTCGATAGTAGTCAATATACCAGAAAAAGAACATAGCAGAAAATGGAGCAAAAATCAGTTATTCAGTGTTATGGAATGTAATTGTTACATAGTTCCTCTTTTCCACTCTCAGCATGGAATAATATAAGAAAACCAGGAAAGGCAGAATATGTGCTGACCCACTGAGTGATTCAGTTCAAGACTAGTCAAAGGCTACTCTCTAAAAAACTCACACTTGACTATGGAGTGTAAAAAGGCCAAGTCTAATTTTTTTTTTTTTTTTTAATGAGGTGATAGTGTCCTGAACAATTTTCCTCTTGTATATATTGACCTATTTCTCTCACTTTACATCTCTTCATCTGAATGCAACTGTATGGGATTCCCCCCCCCACCCATGCAAATAAAATGACAACTCTAACAACCTTTAGATATCTGCAACTGCAATGTGAGGACAGTTACATGCACAGTATATATGTGTAGTTCTTCTAAGATCTCTTTCCACCCATCTTTCAGCACAGGAAGACAGTTTGGTCATTTACTTCTGTGGCTGAGTGAAAAAGCCAATACCATGATTCAAGTTTTGCAGGAGAACTCAGACATTAGGTCTCCACCACTAAATGGTCTATTGACATTATAGCTGAGACCTGCAGAGTGAGAATACATATTCATGCCTTTGGATGAGAAGTTTAAGTGTTGATGAAAAAGCAAAAAATGCATTTGATAGAGCTTCAAGTTTCACAGACCAAGAAATACCACTTCCATAATCAGTCCTTGCCCAGGACTAGCTGGGAAAGCAGATAGTAACATCTATAAGGACAATTTCAAGTCTATGCTATTTATTTATCACTCAAATTCAGACTCAATTACAATTTAAAACATACACTTTGAGAAAAAAAGACAGAAACAAAAAAACCCCACCTCTCTAACATAAACTTCATACTTCATGTTACCTAGGGTAAAAACATTGAGGAAACTAAATGTTTGGATTTACTTTTTTTTTTCCCCCCCTCTGGTGCATCCAACAAGTCTTGAGTTTTGCTACCAACAATAAATACAATTTCATAATACCTAGTTACGTTCTGTCAATTGCCTCAGAGTCTGTCCAGTGAGACAGTGGAACAGGTTGCCCAGGGAGGTTGTGACTGCTCCCTTCCTGGAGGTGTTCAAGGCCAGGTTGGACGAGGCCTCGAGTGAGCTGTACTAGTGGGAAGTGTCCCTGCCTATGGCAGGGGGTTGGAACTAGATGATCTTTGAGGTCCCTTCCAACCTTACCATTCTATGATTCTATGATTTTACTTATCCCAGCAGAAAGGAAGTCTCATTAAACCCCAGGTACACTTAAGATACTGACAATTTTATGTGGGCCAGGGCTTTATCCTTAATATATCACAATTAGGTTTACTTTGAAAAGGCAACAATGTCACTTAAATGACTATTTTTTTTTTAGAAATAACAAAGAAAAATATGTCATGAATAAACAATTATCAGAGTTCCCGACCAAAATGATCACTAATTTTGACTGAGGACACAGGGAGTTAATAAATTCAGAAGTCTGTGTTAGTGAACCCAGCAAATGGAAAAAGAGAAAGCACTGTACTATCCTTAAGCATGCTACAGGCATTTTACCACTTGTTATCTCACCATGATTTTTTTATAAAGAAAACCTGACATCTAGTGAATGAGATTTGCTGCTTATTATTACTAGGTCATATTTACGTGCCCTCCAGACATTGCATGTTTATCTATTCCATGTATTTGTAAGTCAAATTGAAATCAAGAATGAGACTGCGTTTGTCCAGTCACGATATTCCACTCCTTTAGCAAAATGGAGGGTGTCTTGAGAGACAGTAGTAATTTATGACACTGTTTACTTTTTTTTACTTCTAGGAGCTATATAATCATGCCTTCGGAGTAGTCTCATCACTGACAAGTCTGAGAACTTCTCCAAGCTGAAGTAAGTGGACAAAACAGCCTCAATAAGATGCAAGCAAATGACATTAAAAATGCCTCTACCGGTTAAAGCACAAAATCCAAATATTTTCTCAGTTCATCTGTAACATTAAGAGTAGTCTAAAAAAAAACCAACTGATGTGTATCATGAAAGATATTTTTGCTGCTGACATCCAGGAGACTGCCAAGTCTGTGTATACAAGAGCTCTCTTTGCCCTTACATTTTCCTTTGGCAGCAAAGCATCATTATAATTACATGTAGCCTACTCTAGTTAGCAGCTATGCTTACAATGCTCGTCCATGATTGTTAAATAATAGTTTTCTACAGGCATCCATAGCATTTTCTGAAGTTTCAAGAAATAAAGTGGAAAAAAAAATAGCATGTGGCAATGCTTTCAAATTTTGTGAGTTATATTTGACAGCACTTCAGGCATCTTAGAGCTGTTCCTCAATGAAAAATATCAGAGTGAAAACTAAAATCAAATTTATGGACGCATTTTTGTGTACCACACTGCACACAATTTGCATACCTTGCAGCTTCGTCCTGTCATTCTGAATATTTTTATTTCACTATTAATATTATCCAGAGCCATTCTGTGAACATTTCCCTCACATTACATTCTGCTAATGTTGATAGCTTAGTGCTAGTGTGTTTAGGACACAATCAGTCTCATTGCGCATAAACAAAAGTTCTGAGACTTTGTATTATGAAGACCACATATATGAACGTAAGAGCTTACAAGGATTGCTGGAAATGTTTGTTTGCTTTTGTCCACAGAAACTTGTTTAACCAAATCACAGAATCACAGAACCTTAGAGGTTGGAAGGGACCTCCAGAGATCATCAAGTCCAACCTCCCTGCCAAGGCAGGATTCCCTAGGGTAGTTCATACAGAACGTATCCAGGTGGGATTTGAAAGTCTCCAGAGAAGGAGACTCCACAACCTCTCTGGGCAGCCTGTTCCAGTGCTCTGTCACCCTCACTGTAAAGAAGTTTCTCCTCATGCTGAGGTGAAACTTTCTGTGTTCAAGTTTGTAGCTGTTGCTCCTTGTCTTACTGCTGCGGACCACCAAGAAGAGATTGGCCCCAGCCACTTGACCCCCAGATACTTGTACATGTGGATAAAATTTCATCTCAGTCTTCTCTTCTGTTGGTGTTGGTGAGACACTGGCACAGGTTGCCCAGGGAGGTTGTGGCTGCTCCCTCCCTGGAGGGGTTCAAGGCCAGGTTGGATGAGGCCTTGAGTGACCTGTACTAGTGGAAAGTGTCCCTGCCTATGGAAGGAGGTTGGAACTAGATGATCTTTGAGGTCCCTTCCAACCTTACCATTCTATGATTCTATGATTCTTTGTCCAGACTAAACATCTGGAGATTTTAGTGAACTAAATCCGTGAACACAACCACATGAATGATGCCAAGGATCACATTTTGACTTACACCAGGGAATTTTAGAAAGCTGAAAGAATTGTGATGTTTCATCAGTTTTTCTCAATTGATAGCTACCCTGGAATTTGGGTGTGTTCTAAAATGGCCTCAAACTCACCATTAATTCCTGATTTTCTGTAATATCTGTAAGCACTTATATTAATTATTATCCAGTTCTGTATTTTATATCTTTTGCATTTGCTATGAAGTTTTCTGTACATAGATTCACAGATGGTTTACATTTGAAGAACTTGAGTGTAGAGATGTGTGATTTTTTTCTTTTCTTTTTCTGGTTCTCTTTAAAAAACTGTCATTAAGGGAAAAAAAAAGTGGGATGGACATTTGTAAAGTACTAAAGAGAGGAATATTTTGGTTTGAGAGAAAACACTAAGATGTTGCTATTTGATTATATACTCTTTTTAGCTGCTGGGATATGTTTTCAATTACTGTTGTGAAGAGAAACTAACTTCATTGTTAAAATGGTATGAAGAAATATTCATGTCCATGAAGCACTCATTCATGAATTTGGAGGTTGCAATTATCCCAGATTTGACTGACAGAAAAGGCTGAGCATGCATATCTGGTTGACCAGTGCACAGTGTTTTTATAGACCTTAGTGGAGGCTTGCATTTACATAACACAAAATCCTAACAAATTACTGGAGGAAACTGGTGTGCAGAAGGCTTACTGAGGAACAGCTTACACTACACAAAACTTTTCTCATCATAGAGTTGATGTTTTCTGTCACATTTCAAGTCATAGTGGATATGAATTTGCACACAGTTCCAGGTGGTTGAAAACGGAGATGAATGGAACAGTAAAAAAATGTAACAGTACAGTTTGCAATCCAAGATTTATCTCACAACTGTATTCAAATCCAGCCCTGATCACAGAAGATTTTGAACAGAGCATTATGAAGAGCCTACCTGCCTCTTAGTTATCTTCCAACCAGTGCTAAATGCTTTGCTGCTATGGACAAGTTTAAGATGACCCAACAGTTTTAGCGTAGCTCATGATGTATTCGTCAAAAATCTTAACCTGAAATCCTACTTCTAATAGCAAATTTAACATTAAAAATACACAGGAGTAGAAATATATATCTGATGATGAAGCACATGGAATTATCATTAATTGCTTGAGAGTCCAGCACAGAGCCACAAAGAAGATTAAGGGAATGGATTCTCTCTCTTACGAAGAGAGACTGA
>WBNM01008393.1:1951-20947 GCA_013399055.1 Ramphastos sulfuratus
TGGGAGTTCAGTCATACAATAACTACAGTAGTTGTATAGAGCCTGGGAGTTCAGCCATACATTAACTACAACAGTTGTATAGATCCTGGGAGTTCAGTCATACAATAACTACAGCAGTTGTATTGAGCCTGGGAGTTCAGTCATACACTAACTGCCGTAGTTGTATAGAGCTTGGGAGTTCAGTCATACAATAACTACAGCAGTTGTATAGATCCTGGGAGTTCAGTCATACAATAACTACAGAAGTTGTATAGAGCTTGGGAGTTCAGTTATATAATAACAACAGTAGTTGTATAGAGCCTGGGAGTTCAGTCATACAATAACTACAGTAGTTGTATAGAGCCTGGGGAAATGGAATTGAGGTCTATTTGTTTCTGGGATTCACAGTACAATAAATGAACAATAATATCAATTTGAAACTTTTATATATATATATATAAGCTACTCTTAAAGAGGAGAAAAAATATGTGAATTAGAGGTTTGACAATAGTCATTTTGTCAGTATATTCTAGCCTAACACACTGTGATCACACAGCTGTTTCAGGACGTCTTCACAGCTTGAAAGTATCATTATGAAAACAACAGTGAACTTCTATCAGTTTATTTTCCGTCGACTTAGATCATCTAATTTAGCAATGCAGAAAATGTTACTCATTATTTCTGACAGAGTTAGGGTATAACATCCAGAATTTGCTTGATAAATTCAGATAGCTTAGATCGTGACTAGCTCATCAATCTTCTTTCATTCTGGTGCACAAGCATATTTCACAACCACAAAGAAATTCTGCACGAACCATCACATCAGAAGCTCTGTAGTAAGATGGAGGTTTTTTAACTTTATTTCCTTTGTTGGTTCTGTTTCTACTAAGGGGTTTAGGAGAAGAAAATCAGGCTTGCAAAGAAGAATCTAGATGGTAGGAAGAGTACAGTCCATGTTTTAGCAAAAACCAAACAAACCAAAAAAATTTAAATATGTGTAGACAGAATATTTTTCTGGGCTGGTCACCTGTGTGTGCATAAGGAACAGAAGGACATTTTCCAGACACATCACTCAACAGTTCTTTCCTCCAAATGCAGTCTGTCCTTGGATGGAAGGTGCCAGCCACAAAGAATAACACATATATTCATTCAAAAGCCTGAGTAGAATCCTAGGAAAGGCTGTGTTAGGTCTCTTAATTTGTTGGTTTATCATTTTGTGTATTTGCTGGGTGTTGACTGCCATTTGCCAAATGTCATTCAGGGACTGATGTACGAAATTTCTTTTTTTTTGTAGTTTATATTAGATGAAAAGCAGTAGATGTTAGTGATGGTCTCCTTTATTTAGCTGAAATACCAGGGTTCCTGAGTTTAATTATTTGACCACACCTGTTTGAAATAGATTTCTTCTCAATCATTTTTAATAAAATATTTCCAGCAAAATTTATGGGAAATTACACCAGACAATCTGTGACATTTGATATCACACAACCAATTTTTGTCTACTGTTTTGGTAGTCTCTCATCAAGAGGGAAGAGTGTTCTTTAAACCGAACATTTAACATGTGTAGTCCTCAGGCTTATAGTTCCCTTGGCTCATACAATTACGGTTCCAGTCCACGGCCCACTTATTTCAGTACTCACACCATAAGGACAAATGTTTGCTAGACTCTACCAGTCCTGTGTGGGGTTAAATGTGGTGGAACAGATGCAATTCTGCTGCACTGGTGCAGTCTTTTTTGTCAAATCTGGAACGCCTCATGGAGAAGTAAAGTGGATCTGTTTCAGTAATATTAAAAGAACAAATCTGATGATATTCTGCAGCTAGCCACAAAAAGAGAACATTTTTTTCTTAGTGGAGCTATTTAATCTAAAAGATCAGGCTGACAATACTTGACATGGTATTTCTATATGAAGCATCAAACAAAATGTCTTAAATGCTCATCTACTTGATATATCCCAAGAAGTTTCAGAAGCTTTTTGCCTTCAAAAAATTGTTGCTTTTTATGTTCTAAGGAATTCAATTTTCATTGTTATTTTTCTAATTTCATTTGCTCCTTATAGAATCATAGAATCATAGAATGATAAGGTTGGGAGGGACCTCAAAGATCATCTAGTTCAGCGTGCACATGCAGCCCAGACAGCCAACTGAGTCCTGGGTTGCATCAAGAGCAGTGTGGCCAGCACGGAGAGGGAGGGGATTCTGCCCCTTTACTTTGCTCTCCTCAGACCTCATCTGGAGTCCTGTGTGCAGTTCTGGAGCCCCCAGCACAGGAAGGACATGGAACTGTTGGAGCGGGTCCAGAGGAGGCCACGAAGATGATCAGAGGGCTGCAGCAGCTCTGCTCTGAGGACAGGCTGAGAGAGTTGGGGCTCTGCAGCCTGGAGAAGAGAAGGCTTCCAGGAGACCNACTAGTTTCAAAGCTACCTCTGAAGCCATGAAAATTCTTCACTCCAAAATTGAGAGAGCACTTTGATTTTTGTTATCCAATCTTGTTTTATGTTGAAACAATCAGCTTGCTTTTGTGATCTCATTGAAACTTCATTTATCATAGCTTTGCAGTAACAAATGGTGCAAGTGACAAGAGCATGCAATTGTGATACTTTGTGCTTGAGATGGGACAAGGAAAAGATGTTTTGTTTTCAGGTTAGAAAATGGTAAATAAGGAGCATATAAAATTCTAATCTACCTAAAACATTTAAAGGTAGTTGTGTGCTGTCAGGATTGTTGGTATCTATTTTTTACCTATATATAGGTAGCATGACGTAGCATTTTGTAGTGCATCTGAGAAGATAATAAAAAAGCAACCTGAGCTCTTCCACCCCTCACCTCCCATAGCAGAACAAACAGGGAGCAATTTTGTGGTTTATTTTGTTGACGTAGATATTGCTTCAATTCAAAGTTGGAACAGGTCAGTTGTGAAGATCATTGGAGTAGCTTTTGGGTATTAATCAGTATTATAAGTTGGGGGTATTTTATTGATGGTTTGAGACTGCATTGGTGTGATGGTTTGGGAGTTCCCTGCCCCCCCACACTTTGTAAAATCNATCTTTAACAAGCTGTCAAGGCCCAATACACTGGTTCTCAATTGTAGGGAAATAATAATAGCAATAGTAATAGTAGTAATAATAATAATAATAATAGTAGTAGTAGTTATTATTGTTGTTGTTGTTGTTTATTTTCAAACACAATGATTCAGCAGCTGTCTGTTTTCTTAATATAAACTTTTTTGTTCACAAGTTTATTTTTTCTATCTGGAATAGCTATAAGTAGAGCATGCACAACCTTCTCTTCCCCTTCCCCTTTCTCTTCTCTTTCTCCTTGCTTTTAAAATTAAAGTACTTCAGATTTAATCCCAGGGATCCACTTGCTCCTCAGATGTGTTTCTGGCTAGAAAGACAGAGGCAGAGAACAAACAGTATTGCTGCTCACTACTCTTTCCTCCAAGAAATTATACCTGGAAGACTCTCATGCTTTTGTCCATAACTGTTTGCTCATGGGAAATAAGCTACACATTTGTAACAAGCATCTCATGGATCCTTCTACAAAACTGTTGAGGCTTTGTCTCACCTATTTGGCTCCAATGAAAATGTGAAGAGCAGAGAAAGAACACTGTGTGAACCACAGCCCTTGTTTTTTATGTGTGTGTTAATCCGAAAGCAGAACCAGTTTTGAAATCTGCACACTGGGACAGAAACCTGTCAATAGAACAAAGAGCAGAAGAGAGGAAGAGGTTGTACAGTGGCTGCATTTTGCTCCAAGTCTTCTCCATTTTGATTTGCTGTCAGGGTTGTGCCCAGGAGAGCTCTCCAGGACGTCTTCCTGGCTTCCACTGCAGAAAGTGATCCACTGCACAGTGCTTAGCACAGGGCAGGCATTTGGAGGAGCTTTCTGACAGAAACGACAGGTTCAGTACATGCCACTGTTTTCACATTCCTCATCATCCACTTGCTTTCAGACCTGAGCTGATTGTTTACTTTTCAACAGTTCTTTGCTCTGTTGTTTTTCTTAAATTCCAGACAGATCATCTCATTGGGATTTTATGATTTATTCTGAAAGATCTTGGAAGACATTCAAAATCCTCTTTATCGTATGTATGCTCTTCACACTAAGGAGTCCCATGGCAACCAATGCCAGCCTTTCACAAGTGGACTTTTTAACCCTGATTTATTTACTCCCTATGGCTCACAAATATGGAAAAGCAGGTTCACAGGTGCAGCAGTAAACAAACACCTTCTTCCCACAGTGCAGACAAACATAAATGTTGTCTGTATAACTGCATATAAAAAAATTGACATCCTCCTTTTTCTAAGTAAATTTAATGCCAAAAAAAAATATGTTGCCTGACACCATGACTCAAAGGGCTTTGCCCCCAAACATCTACAAACTATAACAAGGCAATGAAAGGTTGAAAATGTCTGACCATTCAAAAAAGCTATTGTAGCATCTCTGATAAGGATAATGTGTATGACTACCTGAGTAAGTCTCCCTCCTCCATTTCACAAAACAGTTATAGGAGAGAATAAAGAGGATGGAAGATTCTGGAGGAAAATAATAAAAAAAAAGAGAGAGAGAGAATTTTTATTCTCTATATTGTTTGAACACAGAGAGAACTGGAATGAGAAACTGAGTAGATCCTTCTTTCTGCTCCTATTAATGTTTGAGGTATACACTAGGTTTGGATGGCTATCAACCAGCTTCACAGAAAAGACAAGAAGGCTGGAGAAATCAACACAAGCTGAACACTTACCTCTATTACCAGTTCTTCACAAGACCTTATTTTCAAGCAAGGATACAGTATCATTTGTCTTGGCAAACAACTGCAGGATAAAACAGGTAAGAGTTCATACAAACCACTCTCCTGCCTCTGCACAGGCTGGGCACTTAAAGCACATCACAAACTGCTGGCAAAAAAAAACCCACACTAGAGTTTAAATCACAGGCACATTGTACAGTCCATTCTGCTGGGCTGTGGGAAGTGGAAAATAGCATCTTGATCTAGACCTTAAAAACACTCTACAGAAGTACAAGGAGTTTCAAGTTGCAGATTCACCAAGCAGGGACTGAGGTCACCTCCTTCTTCTGTTAACAGTAAGGCTTTTACTGCCTGCTGTCACACCCCAAAGTGCAGATGCACCACCTCTGTTCCATGAGAAAGCTGCCAGCAGGACTTCACAGAACACACATATGAAGTCTACATGCTCTTGCCCAGCATATAGCACTGCCTTGGATGCACCTCTGTTACTGAAATAGTCCTCACAAAAACTTAATGATCCATAGACCATTTTGCACTATAGATGGTATATTTGGGAAAAAAAAAAAAAACAACAACAAAAAAAACAAACAAAACAACAAAACAACAAAACAAAAAAACAAAAAAACCAACATTAATATTAGAAGGCAAACATTTTACTCCATCCGGTATCTTAGAGAGGGCTGTTGGAGAATGGGCACAAGGTTTTGCAAGATTTATTTTTTCTGTAGTCACCTTTCTCGCAAAGAGAGAGAGAGGTGATTCAATCTTCAGAGAATCATAGAATGATAAGGTTGGAAGGTACTTCAAGGATCATCTAGTTCCAACCCCCTGCCATAGGCAGGGACACCTCCCACTAGTACAGGTCACTCAAGGCCTTGTCCAGCCTGTCCTTGAACACCTTCAAGGAGGGAGCAGCCACAACCTCCCTGGGCAACCTGTGCCAGTGTCTCACCACCCTCACTGCAAACAACTTCCTCCTAACATCCACTTTCAGTTCTCCCCTCTGCCAGTTTAAACTCATTACGCCTTGTCCTGTCATTGCAAGACCTTGTCAATAGTCCCTCCCCAGCCTTCCTGGAGGCCCCCTTCAGATACTGCAAGGCTACTCTAAGGTCTCCTTGAAGCCTTCTCTTCTCCAGGCTGCAGAGCCCCAACTCTCTCAGCCTGTACTCATAGGAGAGCTGCTGCAGCCCTCTGAGCATCTTTGTGGCCTCCTCTGGACCCACTCCAACACTTCCATGTCCTTCCTGTGCTGAGGGCTCCAGAACTGCACACGGTACTGCAGGTGGGGTCTGACAAGAGCAGAGTAAAGGGGCAGAATCCCCTCCCTCTCCCTGCTGCCCACACTGCTCTTGCTGTAGCCCAGCACTCTGTTGCTGTCTGGGCTGCATGCACACACTGCAGGCTCGTGTTGAGCTTTTCATCAACCCAGACCCCCAAGTTCTTTTCCTCAGGGCTGCTCTCCAGTCATTTACCACCCAGCCTGGATTTATGCTTGTATTGAAATATCCATGAAATGTTCTGACATCATCAAAGCAACTCATCTCCGTTCAACATGCTTCATGAACATACTGTAGAGAGGAGCAACAGTTTTAGTAGTCCAAGTGCCTTTTGCCTATCTTACTTGTCATATTGTGCCAGGTGACTTCTGCTTCTCTTCTCTTTCACAGTAATTGCAAAGAAGCATTAACACACACAACCCTTTTAGTTTCTTACTGTCTTGGAAATAGAAAGACTGACAGACAACTGACATCTCAGAGATGAACCCAGATAGAGACTAAAGAGCTATTTCCTGTTCTCTGGTAAATGCTGTTTATCAAATCTGAGACCTACAACTAACATTTCTGCTGCCAAACCAACAGCTCTTTTCAAGATGATCTTTGTGAAGTATAATGGGAAAATGGTGCAAAGTGGCTCTAGCATGATGTACTCTCCTTGCCTCAAGCTAATTGACTTGGTGCAGAAAATAAAATCCATTTTTCTGCCATTCTGCCTTCACTCTTGAAAAACTAAATTGGAGCATATTAGATGGAGGTTGTTTGATGTTCCCGACAGCACAGTTTGTATTGCATTCCAGCCTCTTATTAAAGCCAACAAAAAACTCATGCCCCCTAAACTCTACCCACAGGAGGATCCAAGAGATTTTTTAATTATTTTTTTTGTGTTCAGCAGCTACATCAAAATGAAACTTTCCAGCCACTGCAATCACAATTAAACAATAGCCTAGCATTCTATGGGAGTCTTATGAAAGTTCCCTTAGCTTAAGTCCATTTTATTGATCATGACATTCAAAGGATCCCCATCAGATCAGATGGATTATAAACACTGCTTTTCACATGACAACACATACATCAAATGAAAAAGTCATGTCTATTGAAAGAAGTTCAGACATCCTTTCACTGCAGACTTTATGTCATGAAATCTGTCAGCACTTCTTTAGATAAGATGCATTAATAAGCATTTTAGCCATGCTTTAATGTCAGCTTTCTGTAATTTATTTCAACTTGAAACCTGTGCTGGTTTGAGTTGTGAGTAAGAGATATGCAAAAAGAAAGGCATGATAATGATATTAAACTAGAACTAGATTTTTTTAATAACCTTGCAATTTAGAGCTTGCTTCTTTCAACACATTGGGGAAGCAAACATTTAGACATATAAGCAGAGATGTGGGATCGTTAAAGATTCTTGTTCAGATTCCTGACATGATTTGATCAGTTAGTTCACATCTCCATAGAGTGTGAAGAAGGAACCATAGGGTATGCTTCCTGGTGTTGTGTATAAACATCAACAATCTTTGTGTACTGAGTATTCAAGAACACATGAGGTTTCTTTTGTGGCTTCAAAGCTCTTTGAAGTCTATTTTATTTAACATTCATACAAAAGAATTAAAAGAAAGATGTTAATGGAATTCCTGTGTTGCTTTTCTCTGGTTGATGGGCAGAGTTCAGCAATGAGAAGAAAGGCAATGGTGCCTATCTAAGTTCTGAAAAAGCAGTGTTTATCCAAATAAGATGGAACTTCATGACACAGGGTTTGAAATGCACCTCTGCATTTTAAGCTGTTCTGTTTTGCTGGTCTTTTCTGGACTGCAGTTTTGAAGCTTTTCTTTCCTTTTACACTTCACTAGAACTTTTTCAGCTTGGAAAGTGCCACTTTGCCTGTCTGTATTTTTCCTCTTTTATGAAAAAAAAAAAGGCTCCTTTTCTACAAGCTGTGAAATGAAGAATTATTTCCTATTTTAGCCTACCCTAACTATTGCCAGGTAGAGACAGAACAAAATCCTTTACTAAAGGGCAAAGAAAGACATTTTCCTGGAACCGAGCTGAGAATTATGCATCCCTGGGACTGTTCATTGTTTGTCTTGGAATCAACCACAAACACTTTGCAGTAAAACCTTTCTTCTCTTCCTCTGAATGAAATGTGAAACCTAGGACAAGTGATGGGCATCTAGTAAGGGAAGACAGGAAGCCAGGTTTGAAGCATACCCTTAACCTCACTGAAACTGCCTGACCAAACCTGCTGCATGATAGTTCTTTTCAGTATGTGCCAGAGCTGAGATTAAAAGCATCAACAAACTAAAACAATCTACTTTAAGTCCACTGTCAAGGAATGTAGATAAGGTGAAGGAAAAGGAAATCTCATTTCAGGAAATATGAGAGAACCTTTTCTAAGGAGGCATACCTCTATGATAGATTTTTTTGTTTTTTCCTGATCAACTGCAGTGCAGTCCTGGGCTCTGATGGGTCAAGGGTGTGACAGTCTCAGTATTACATGAGACTCCCAGTGCAAATTAACATGGCTTCTACTAAAGTGGCACAGTGATTGACTGGTGATGAGTTGGATGGTGACAGCTGTTATGACAAAGTATACTGATGGACTCTGTGAAATATACAGGATAGCTGAGGCTGCTTACTCTGCTGCCTGAACAGCTGAGCTTATTATTTTCCTGCCTTAAAGAGAAGTGAATGCAGTCCACATTTCCATTCCTGTTAAGCTATTGATTCTTCTCAGTGATGGGTATGCCAAGGAGGGATTCCCTCCATTTTAAGCAGAGTATGGCTGGACTATTAAAACAAATGCAAGAATCTTATTTTTGGCAGATTATCATTAATGAACATTGAAGACAGGAGTGGCTTTAATTAAGACTATGAGAGACACCAGATCTCTACATGGTATAATAAGGGTGGACAAGAGTTCTCCTTAGTGTGAGACAACTGCAGGGCAGCTGCCCTTCTGTAAGGGGAGGCAGAGGAACCTTGTGTAAGAACCAAGGTTTGAATCTATCTACTGTTTTGTGCTACGTTCAGTCAGGCATGTAGCTGTCTCTTCCTGTTACTCTATAGTAATGGAAAGATGTTTGAAGAAAGTGAATAAGGACAAAAGAGTTGAACTGCCAGGATTTCCCCAAAAGACCTAGGCTGTCAACTGCCCAGGATAAAAAATGCCAACTTCATTTGGAAGATTTGTGTGTAGATTCCTCTACATGATTTCTTCTTATCTTTGCCCATCATCTGGCAGTGGTGGGATTCACTCCCACCTGCCACTGTCTTTGATGTCTGTGCTATGTTAGCAAGCACTGTTGCTTAAGAGTGAAGCCACCAGTAAATGTCATGTTCCTCCTAGTCTGATGCAAGACCAGAGAGAGAAGGCTTCAAGGAGACCTTATAGTAGCATTCCAGGATATGAAGGGGGCCTACAGGAAGGCTGGGGAGGGACTGTTGACAAGGTCTTGCAATGACAGGACAAGGGGCAATGAGTTTGAACTGTCAGAGGGGAGATTGAAACTGGACATTAGGAGGAAGACTGGTGTGGCTGCTCCCTCCCTGGAGGCGTTCAAGGGCAGGTTGGATGAGGCCTTGAGTGACCTGTGCTAGTGGGAGGTGTCCCTGCCTATGGCAGGGGGTTGGAACTGGATGATCTTTGAGATCCCTTCCAACCTTACCATTCTATGATTCTATGATGTTATTTTTGGTAACATAGTTGGCATTGAATGCAATTTTGAGTTGCCTAGATTCATTTGTTTGTGACAACAGAAAAAGATGAACACTGAGAGAATCTTCAAAGACCAGTAGAGAGAGAATATTGGAAAAAAAAATTATTTAGGACTTTCAATTCAATAAACTTGGTCTGGTAATGCCTAACTGTATTGGACAGATTTACTTCTGTGATGGATTTTGCAAGAGGTCACATTCAAAAAAAGAAAATGAAAAAAAATTCTCAATCAGTTATGATGGCAAAGTTAATATCTTCATTAGACCTCTGACCCTTGGCTTTCCAGCCATCCTTCACCAAAAGCCAGAGTCATAGAGTTTTATACTTTTGTTTTGTGAGAAAGGAATAACAGCAATATGTCAGCTGTAAGGAATTTATATCCAACTGCTCTTTCAATAAATTCTTTATTTCTTAGACAAACCTGTGAATGAACATTGGGTATAAATGTTGACCTTCATGCTACTGTTATTTACAGAGCTGCCTATTCACCATATCAAGTGTTGAAGGAATGAAACACTCTGTCATGCTTGAACCTAACATAACTCAGGTAACTGAGGTAGAGATTTTTATCTAAATGATCTTCTTGAGGTTTTTTTTCCCACTTTGTTTTTCCACTGAATTCTGACCTTGGTGTTTCTATTGTTCAGACTAGTTTGTATTTTTTATTTTCAAAACTTCTCTGAGCAGAAGTTTGGGATAGAGAAGGTGGAAATTCTAAAAGAATAGCCCTGCTTAGGTTGAACCTCTGCACATTAAAAAAACCTCTTTCAAGTAGAGTTCTCCACAATCTCCTTTCCCAACCAAATATTTACAACACTAAAATTGCTAAGTATAATGCAGGCTGTCAGCTATATTTAAACAACATAGGGACAGTACCAATCATCATCTAAGGCTGTAGTAAGGAAAAATTAAAGAGAGAAAAAAATCCTTCTCCAGCTTAAGTAAAGGGAAAACAGACAGTTTTGTCCATAATTCTTCAGTATGAACCTCCTGTAGACCCCATATTGCATTTCCATCATCCTAAGACATAAGTGGTATTTGTTGCATGATTTCTCAGTGTAAAGAAATAGTCTGAAATAGTGTGTGGACAGTGTTGTAGTTTCATGCACTGAAAAGCAGATGTGTGTTTTGATTATGCTGGGAGTGATGCCAATCATGCTAAGATATTTGGTAGCATAGCATGAAGTGGAGGGACCTCAACTTGCTGCAGCCTTTATCTGCTGGCAAAAAGCCTTGACATGTGAAGTTCCCTGAAATCATAGAATCATAGAATGGTAAAGTTGGAAGNCCTACAGTGCTCTTGCTGCAGCCCAGCACTCAGTTGCTGTCTGGGCTGCAGTCGCACTGCAGGCTCATGTTGAGCTTTTCATCAACCCAGACCCCCAGGTCCTTTTCCTCAGGGCTGCTCTCAGCCATTCCCCACCCAGCCTGGATTTGTGCTTGTGGTTGTGCCTATCCAGCTGCAGGACCTTACACTTGGCCTTGTATATCCCCAGGCATTGCCACAGAGAGTGATAACTGTCTCAAGGCTTTTATCATGAAAGTGACAATAAATGAATCCAAAATCACAGAGCTGTTATGTTTGTCTGTATCGTTCTCCTTGCTTGTTTCTCAACGATTTGTATCAACTCCTTAGTTTCCTACCAGAAACAATATCAAGACATGATTACTCCTTCCTCATTTGTGCTGATCCATTTTGTAATAATTCAGTAGTTTAACAATAGTAATCACACCTCAGTGTCTAGCTAGGCAACTTCTATTATCTTGACATCATATTCTACCATCCTTTACTGAAAAACATATGTTCTTGATGAGACAAAGTGCTTGGCTGATACTAGATGATTAGGTGATGTTTCTCATGCTGTGGTCAGAAATTGGATTTTTCTCCTCCACTGCAAACAGCTCCACAGGTATTTAAATAATGAGGCCTTTTCCACCATGATGTTCCAGGTTAAAATCTACTAAAAGATGAATAACGGATCCTCAGTCCACCTATATCCTGCCCAGTGCATAAAATGAAAAGGAAGCTTTCTGAAATCTGCTTGTACCTGTACAACAAAAGTGGGTCTTAAAGTCTGGGAGGGACTTGGCTGTGCTTCATTATCGCCTTTACGAACTTAAGCAGGCCCCCTAAAAGTGATAGATTTAATGTGCTTTATGTCATAGCAAAAGCTGACAAAAACTGACTGGGGCTATGCTGGACAAAACCTTTTCATGTCAATCAGGCAGTGTGTTTAAGTTTAGTGGTTCTGGGGCTAGTTTATTTGTTTGGTTCATTGGTTTCATTTTTGGTTTGCTGTGGTTTGGGTTTTTTTTGTTGTTTATTTGAGGTTTTTGTTTGAATTTTGTTTGCTTGGGGGTTTTGTTTGTTTATTTGGTTTGGTTGATTGGTTTTCTTTTTATTTTTGTTTGGTTTTGTTGTTTTCCAGTAGGCTATCTGGTTCTGAATGTTGCAGAACTGAGTTAATTCCACATTGTATTACTCTCCCATCTTGTTGATATATCAAGCCCATACTACAGCACACTACTCTTTAGCTGCTCAGATGTGATATAATCTTTTCTATGTCGCAGTGAGTGTTTTATAATCTGAAAAGAAAAACTTTTCATTAAAAAGATTGGTTTAGTCACAGCACAAAGAATGTTCTTTCAGAAAGGCTGCCTACAAAATCTAAGTGTTCAAGCCCAATGTAAATGGCTGCCTGAAGCATTAGGTTTCACTGAAACTTCTAATCCAGGAAAGAAGGCACTCAGGAGTAAAAAACAGGAAAGACTTTTCAGTTACAAATATTGTTCAGTGGGAGCAGAAAAACAATACTCAGTGATTTTTTCTAGCAAAGTCTAATTTATTTGGAGACAGAAATTGTATTAGGAAATAAGTTAACAGAGGTAAAAAGACATTTTGGTCTATGCATAGCCAGCATTTGACCTAACGCAATAGAAAATTGGAGGTTGGCTTTTAATATCATGGATACGATATCACTGCACCCATGGATATGATATTTCCCTCCTTTTGTGCAATGAGAAGCATATACAGGAAATAATTAATGGATTTCTGCTCTATAGATAGCACTTCAGAAGGAGAAGCCTGATCTAAAGTAGACTAGAAGCCAGTGACAGACAGAAGGACAACTTCAGGTAGTATTACAGATCTTAGATTCTCCTTTTCTAACCTGGCTATAGATGAAACTGTCCTGGTTTGAGCTAAACCAACACTAATCCTGGTAAGTGATTTTTCTTCTCCACTCATTCTCTTCTAAGTAGCTGAAATTTCTGAAATTAATAGGATGTTTTTGAAAACAGTGTCTGGTTCTAGCAGTGATAGCACTCCATGTTCCTACTTAGTATCAAGGATTGGTGTGCAGACCAAGATTGCTGCTAAATCATACAGTCATAGAATCATAGAATCATAGAACTGTCAGGACTTCAATGACCATCTAGCTCCAAACCTCTGCCATGGGCAGGGGCACCTCACACTAGATCAGGTTGCTCAGAGCCCCATCCAGCCTGTCCTTAAAAGCTTCCAGGGATGGGGTTTCTACCACCTCCCTAGGCAACCTGTTCTAGTGTCTCATCACTCTCAAGGTGAAGAACTTCTTCCTCACATCCAGTTTGAATCTATACACTTCTAGTTTTGCTCCATTCCCCCTAGTCCTATCACTACCTGCCATCTGAAAAAGTCCCTCCCCAGCTTTCTTGTAGCCCCCTTAAGATACTGGAAGGTTACAATAAGGTCTCCTTGGAGCCTTCTCCTCTCCAGACTGAACAGCCCCAACTCTCTCAATCTGTCTCCATAGGAGAGGTGCTCCAGCCCTCTGATCATTCTTGTGGTCCTTCTCTGGACACACTCCAGCACATCCATATTCTTCTTTCGTAGCACATGGAGTTGCAGAGTAAAAGGCTGCACCTGCAGGGAGGAGCAGACAGGACAGGTAACCCTAAACCAACCAACCAAGTATTCCGTTCCAAATATGTCATATTCAGTGTAAGCTGAGAGTTTGGAAATTCAGGACTGGATAATACAAAGAGGCAGGTTACATCTCCAAAGTATCCACAATATTATACTCGGCAGAAAGAGAACAACAGTTGTCAAAGAGAATGAAGAGAAGTTGCTAATCTGAGGAACATGGTTTTTTGAATTATTTATCACTGAAGAAGATCAGCTTGACAGAAGGGACATAATAGATGAATTGCAGAATCCCAAGATGTTTTATAAGCATTGTTTCAAGTACTTGATCTATTGTTCTTATACACGTAACTCACTCAAGATGAAAGGAGAAGACAGAGATGCCAGCACAGTTACAGCAGTCTTTGCTAGCATTTGTTCTACATAAAACTTCCTGGCTGCAGGATATTATTCCCAATGGGGCTTGCATCCACTGTGTCAAGCAGTTTGGGGGAAAAAAAAACCAAACAACACAACTACACTGTAATTGGATTAGATGAAATTAAACAACTCTGTAATTAAATCTTTATCTGTAGACTCTTATGTGCTCCAAAATGGTTTGGAATGACTATGTTGCAATCTGGCACAGCCACCATTCCAAGTGCAGAGTTGTTAATATCTCATAGCCTATTAAACTTTTCACCCTCCAGAAGCCTCAATAATCTGACTTATGCTGAATATTCTCCATCACATTAACACACTGATTTTTTTCCCCACAAAATCCTAGCTACTGTCTTGCAGCCATAAACGTGTTGGATTGTGAAATGTGTTCTAGTATTATTCCACCTTTTGAGGAAGACTGGATTTTTTTAAAAGAATGAACAAAAAAAAAAAATTAACAGTATCTCTGTCCAGAGGAGCAAGATTTGTTCTTCTAGATTTCTATGTTGTGAAATCAAGGTGCAAACGAGACCAGATAGCACCATGCAACTATTTATTAAAGGATAAAGTTGAACAAAACAGAGGGAAAGACGGAAGAGGGGAGAGAGAATGGAGAAAAAGAGAAGAGCAGGGAATGGAAGGAGCAGGGATTATATTACCATCAGCTGCAGATCAGAGGGGGGAGGGAGAGAGAGAGAGAGAGAGAGAGAAAGAGGGAAAGAGAGAGAGAAAGTGGGAGAGAGAGAAAGTGGGAGACAGAGAGAGAGAGATGTGTGCCCGGCCCAGGGATATTCTTCTGTGAAGTTGTTCTGCGGGAGTTGTTCCTCGAGTTCTTCTGGTGGAGGCGCCCCGGTGGAGGCGCTCCGGTGGAGGTGCCCGTGGGGGTGCTCCAGTGGAGGTGCCTGTGAAGGTGCTCTGGTGGAGGTGCTCATCTTTGCAGGCATTGCTCATGTCTTTTTATACAGTTTTTTAGGCCNTGACCTCCCTGCTCCTGCTGGCCACACTATTCCTGATGCAGGCCAGGATGCCATTGGCCTTCTTGACCACCTGGGCACACTGCTGGCTCATGTTTAAGTGGGTGTCAATCAGTACCCCCAGATCCCTTTCTGTTTGGTTGCTCTCCAGCTCTTCCTGTGTATTCTCATGTTTGCAGGGGTTGGGCACAGCACCGGGGAGGGCCTCTGCCCCCTCCCTGCACCTCTTACCTGTCCATACCCCAAATACACAGAAGCCTTTTCTCTTTGGGATAGTGAGGTGTCACATCCTGGGCATTCAAGCCAGGCTGGAGCCTGGGAATTCCACAAAGAAACTATCTCTGTTGATTAGCATCCCTGAGCTCTAGGGCAGGAATCTGGGCTAAGTCCAGGAAGTCCGCAAAAGTGCTGTTTGCATCCCTGAGCTTTGCCAGGAATCTGGGCAATCTTTAACAAAGGCAATCTTTATCTTTGTTGATTTGAACAAGGGAGAGACCATCAGAATCTCACAACTATAAATACTACCTCCTTTTTTTTTTTTCCTTTTTCATTTTTTTTTTCTTGCTTCGTGTCTGCATGTGTTAGCAATATTGTACAAAATGATTATGGAGAATGCTGTGGTTTATCATGTTCTTTGACCATACTGTACATCTTGTACCACGTCATGACCATTAATCACAATGTGCATATTCTAAATGCATTTGCTAATGATTTGGTATAAATTTAGTTGATGGATGTATTAGATAAACTTTGGTTCATCTTCTCAGGCAAAATGGTACTTGATTTTTCTGAAATTCCTTGAAGTTTAAGAGGATAACATTGAATATTAACTACTTTCTGAAAGATCAGTTATTAAAGACAGTTTTGCAGTATACACCAGGAGAAAGGGAAGTGTGCAAGAGTAGATAATCCTGAAGAACAAAATGATCTTCAAGTCAGAAGAGATATAAACATATTTTGTTATCTGATGACAAGGAAATCAAGATAGGGATCAGAAGCTCTGAGTTATAAACCTGGTAGCTTTAGTTCTTTGAAGTTTCCAGAGATAAAGAGAGTAAACCTTGCTTATGCTGTGATAGTGTAAACCAAAATGAGTAAAAAAAGGCCAGAAATATCCAATATGAGTAGAAGTTAAACGTTACTCTGGATAAGTTAGATCAGAAATCAGAACATATTTTTCTTCCCCTTCCTTCAGAAATCCTTTGCCAAACTGTCTCAGAATGGCTTAGATTAGAAGGAACCTTAGAAATCATCTACTCCAACCTTCCTGTCATGGGCAGGGATGCTGCTCAATTAGACTGGGCTGCTCAAGGCCTCATCCAACCTGAACTTGAACAGCCTCAGGGAGAAGGCATCCACAACCTCCCTGGGCATATTACCATTTCTGGAAAAGCATCTCTAGAAAATCTTAACATGAAGTCAATTGTGTGATCATGATACCTCTTCAGGTGGGCCCAGGCCAATCTCATGAAATTCAACAAGGCCAAGTGTAAGGTCCTGCATCTGGGTAGACACAATCCCAAGCACAGCTCCAGGATGGGTGGTGAATGGCTGAGAGCAGCCCTGAGGAAAAGGACCTGGGGGTCTGGGGTGATGAAAAGCTCAACATGAGCCTGCAGTGTGAGTGCAGCCCAGACANGTGCTTAAGAAATTGGAATGAGAAAAACATTAATTTTTACTACTTTTATTTATTTGAGAAAATAAACAGAGGAGTTGGAAAGCTGGACAATCCACCTGTGGAAATTGATCTTTTTCATGCACTTTATTTTATCTGCCCTTTTACTTGACTAGTCTATAGTAATTGATTTATTTATAGTCATTTATAGAATGTACAGTCATTTTTAGTCATTTATCAAGTTACATTACTGACAAAATATAGTGTTTGATAAGAGGTAAAATGTTCAAAGCTGGAAGCATTTCTTCTATCATCTTCTCTGTGACAATAATCTCTGCTGCTTTCATTCTAGAGAAAAAAATACATAAGAACTATTGTGTGTGGGCTCTGTTATTTCCCCAAAAGATATCTCTATATTTTATGCTCATCATATTGGAAACATACTAGTCATTCCTCTGAAGTGAATGACAGTGGCTATGTATTATTTTGCTATCATCTCTAGTGTAGTGAGCCCCAAATCAAATGAGAGGGGGTAAATTATCAAGAGAAATCACTCTGCAGCTTCTTCCTTATGATGCGAAGTTCATCTTTGTGTCCATTTGCAGTATAACTTGTCCTGATGTAAAATTAGTAGATTTTCAGAATTCCATGCTAATAAAATTACTGAAGTGGGAAGATTTGCATTCTGAAGTTGCCTATTTCACTCCACTGTCTAGGAAGGAATCCTAGACTGCAAAATATCTTATTCCTAGGCACAGATAAATTTTTAGCACTGTACTCATATTTTCCATCCTATGTACAAGACAGACTGGCATTGCAAGGCTTGGCAGAAACAAACACAACTGCAGTGGCCAGAGATACATCAATCTACCCCATGTCTTTTCTCAGATCTAGGAGGTATACTCTGCTTTCTGTTTATATTTTAATCCTTGTGGGTTAAAAGTCTCTTTCCCTGAAATTATCAACAACTGAGTAAATATCCAGGATCATTATCCTGGACACCTGCTTTGTATTTATATATTCCTCTACAGCAAGGCTTAGATTCAGGTGTATCTAAGAGAAAGTTTCACATGCACAAACAATCCACATGACTATGAAATGTATACATTCTGAAGTTTCTACCACTTTTGTTCCTCCTACCACAACTATGCTGGCTACACCATCATTTTAATCTTCTTTATAGTCAGGGACACTAATCTTAGTGCTTTATCTTTCTCCAGCTGACAGCCTGTTGCCACTCCTATGATGACAATTTGAAATATTCTATTTGTTTTGTTACTCTAGAATGCCACACTGTAAATTGAAATGTGCGTGTTTGATAGGGAATATCTTCTTCCATTTTTTCAAGGCATTTTTGAACAGAAAATGCCCTTGAAAGTGCAGTAACCATAGCTATTTCCCTCCTGAGGGAAGGGAAATATCTACTTGCCTCCTTCTACTTTTCAATTTCTTTGTTTTCTTTCTGTTTTATTCAAAATCATGTATGACACCTGCATGATTGCATGGTGCGCACGCAGCCCAGACAGCCAACCAAGTCCTGGGTTGCAGCAAGAGCAGTGTGGCCAGCAGGGAGAGGGAGGGGATTCTGTCTCTTTGCTCTTGTCAGACCCCATCTGGAGTACTATGTGCAGTTCTGGAGCCCCCAGCACAGGAAGGACATGGAACTGTTGGAGCAGGTCCACAGGAGTGACACAAAGATGCGTAGAGGGCTGCAGCAGCTCTGCTATGAGGATAGGCTACAAGAGTTGGGGCTCTTCAGCCTGGAGAAGAGAAGGCTTCAAGGAGACCTTAGAGTATCTGAAGGGGGCCTACAGGAAGGCTGGGGAGGAATTATTTACAAGGTCTTGCAATGACAGGACAAGGGGCAATGGGTTTAAACTGGCAGAGGCGAGATTTAGACTGGATGTTAGGAGGAGAAGTTCTTTGCAGTGGGGGCAGTGAGACACTGGCACAGGTTGCCTGGGGAGGTTGTGGCTGCTCCCTCCCTGGAGGTGTTTAAGGCCAGGTTGGAGGAGGCCTTGAGTGACCTGTACTAGTGGGAGGTGTCCCTGTCTATGGCAGGGGGTCGAAACTAGATGATCCTTGAGGTTCCTTCCAACCTTACCATTATAGGATTCAATGATTCTATGATTTTTATGCTTAACCCCACACTGTTCCTTATGTTCCTCAGTAAATCCACCATGCAATTCATAAAGTGTGGTTTCTATAATTTATTTATTGTATTTACTTGGTAACCAAAAAAAAGAAAAAAAAAAGTTGATTGATAGAAAAAACATTAACAAAAATAATTCCCAAAAATGCATCTAAACTGTTCCCAGGAAGGAAATAGCATAATACTTTTATATACTTAGAAGGCTTT
>WBNM01008394.1:0-19207 GCA_013399055.1 Ramphastos sulfuratus
AAGAAAGGCTGAGGGACTTGGGGAAATGTTTGGCCTGGAGAAGACTGAGGAGGGGATCTCACCAGTGCTGATCAGTACTTACTGGGGGGTGTCAGGAGGATGGGAGGAGTCCTTCTGTCAGATGTGTCACTGGTTACAGGACAAGGGGCAGGGGACAAACTGGAACACAGAAAGTTCCATCTAAACCTGAGAGGGAGCTTCTCTGCCTTGAGGGTGCTGGAGACCTGGAGCAGGCTGCCCAGAGAGGTGGTGGAGTTTCCACCTTTGGAGTAATTTAAAGGCCACAGCCTGCTGTGGTTTACCCTGCTTTGATGGGGAGGTTGAACTGGATGATCTCCAGAGGTCCCTTCCAACCCCTGTCATTCTGTGATTGTTTTGAGACACCTGAGCCTGAGTTGCTTTTCCCAGGGTCGTAATACCAGATGACCTCTTTGCAAACTATGTAATGGACACTGAAGGGTTTGAAGAACTGGGAGAAAGAATTCCAGCAGGGTGGGGTTGGAAGGGACCTCTGGGGATCAGCTAGTCCACCCCCCTGCTCCAGCAGGGCACCCATGGCAGCTTGCCCAGGATCACAATGGACAGGGGCAGTTGGAAGCTCTGCAGAGGAGACTCCACAGCCTTTCTGGGCAGCCTACTCCAGCCCTCCAGCACCTTCACACCAAACAACTTTCTCCTCCTGCTCAGCTGGAACCTCCTGGGTGCCACTTTGTGCCCACTGCTTCTTGTCCTGTCCCTGGGCACCAATGGAGTCTCATGCCATTCTCTTGACCCCTGCTCTTCTGCAGGTCTTAGCCCTTTACATTCAATATGAGGTTTGCCCAAACTCAGCTTGGTGCTCTCTGCTTCTCCCCTGGGGGGAGTTGGCTCCTTCCCAGTTTGAGTTGCCTTAACTCTCGATCCCCCCAAAGGTCTCCCCTGCAGTCGCTTCAGGCTAAGCTGGCTGCAAAGAGCTCAGGAGCATCACACAGAAGACCTCGTGAGACTGGAATTGTAAGCAGTTGGGTGAAGAAGGTGTTTAGCCACTATGCCAAGATGCCAGTGACCAGAGATGCCTTCAGAATTGTGGAGAAATGGTAAGCAGCAACAAACCCCTGCTCTTCGTAGTCTTTTTTCTCCTATTCCGAAGTAACAAACCTGACAGGAGTGCTGCAAGCTGGCAGCAAGCAGCTCTATGCAGCCTGCTGCACAAAGCTCATCTGCCCATAGCCTGCTTCCATTTCATAGAACCCTAACTGCTGAAGTGATCTCAGAGGTCTCTTCCAACCAAGTCCAGCTGCTAACTCTGGACCTCACAGTCCCACCACTGCTGCACAACTACTGCCACTGCACCACCTCCCTCAGCACCACATCCAGGAGGCTTTTGAATTCCTCCAGGCCTGGCAACTGCACCACCTCCCTGGGCAGCCTGTGCCAAGGCCTGAGAACCCTTGCCAGGAAGATGTTTTTCCTCATATCCAACCTGAACCTGCCCTGGCACAGCCTGAGGCTGTTTTCTCTTGTCCTGTTGCTTGTTGCATGTGCAGCCTTCTTTCAGGGAGCTGTAGAGGGCAATGAGGTCTCCCTCTGCCTCCTCTTCTCCACACTAAACAGCCCCAGGTCCCTCAGCTGCTCCTCACAGGACTTAATTCCCTCCTTAATCCTCCCTCAGCTCTGAGAGATACTTCAAGCAGCTAAGCAATGACTTGGAAGCTTATGCCAACCATGCAGGGAGGAAGACGGTGGAGATGGCTGACTTGGAAGTCCTCCTGAGGAGGTAAAGGGTTGTTAGAATCTGGAGTGGTGTTTGGTGCTTTGACAGCCTCTAGGACTGCCATGGCCAGGGTGTGTGTCACTGTTTGCAATGAGTGTGGTGTCCTGGGATGTGCTCTGCATGAGTCACTTGGCCTCCTGTCCCAGGAGGGTATTTGGAATGTGGGCTTTGTGCTCCAGGATAGTGGTGGTGTAAGAGGAGGTGGTGAGGGGTTGGGAATGCAGGAGCTGCCTGAGGAGCAAGAGGAGGGGGATGTGTGCAAGGCTGAAGCAGTTGTGGCTGGGAGGTGAGCGGTAGAAGCAGCAGAGTGATAGTAGGTGTGAGGCTGGGCCGCACCACCCGTGGGCCTGAGGCAGCTCTTGGCTGTGAGTGCCTGCAGCTGAAGTGGCCCTGGGCATTTCCACCTGTCCTGCTGCCTACCCTGCCCACCCACTACCAAACATCAGAGCCACAGAACCACTTTGGTAGGAAAAGATCTTGAAGATTATGGAGTCCAACCATTAACCCAGCACTGCCAGGTCACTACTTAAACCTTCTTTGTGGTCCTCCTCTGGACCTGCTTCAGCAGGTCCGTGTCCTTACTGTGTGTTGGGGGCTCCAGAGCTGGGCACAATAACCCAAGTTGGGTCTTAGAGCAGGGAGAGGGAATCAGCTTCCTCAACCTGCTGCCCAGGCTGCAGGAATGTCACTGCAAGAACACTTCCAAAGCTTGACTGTGTGTGTGGAAGGTTGAGAGTGAACCCTTCTCACTAACAGCTCTTTCTCTGCTGTCCCTTCCCCACAAAGACAAGGGCTGGTGACAGACAAGGTGCCGGTGCAGGTGCTGATAGAGCATCATCTCCCGCTGGAGTACAGGAAGCTCCTGATCCCCATGGCTGTCAGTGGAAACAAAGTGATCCCTTGCCAGTGAGCGTGTCCCTGGGGCTGGGAAGGTGGCCTGCAGCCAGAGCCTGCCTGAAGGTTCTGTGGCACTGCTCTGTGTAGTGAGTCTCCACCAGTAAGCAGCGGGGCACCGATGGGCACCGTTCTCTCGAGCTGCTGCTGCGGCTGTCCCGGCAGCCTGCTGGCTCTCACCGACTGCTGTGGCAAGCAGGTTCCCTGTCCTGCCTTCTCTGTCCTACCTTTGAGCACCTGCACAGCTCTGATGAATAAAATGTTCTCTGTCTTCTGCACCGTGCAAATGCAGCTTCTTCCAGAGATCTGTGAGGCTTCTGCAGCACCTTGTCCACAGCCTTCCTGAACGCCTTGGAGCTGTGCTGGTCCAGATCCTTCTGACAGCTGGGCAGAGGCTTCCAAACTTGGGTGTTGTCCCCCTTTGCTTGTGTCAAGAGTAAGTCTCAACCCATCTATGATCACAGCTGCTCACTGTTGTAAATTGGAAGGGGAAAACAGTTTTAGCAAGCAGGGGCAGCTGCAGCAGAAGCAGCAGCCATCTCTGCAGGCACTGAAGCAAAGAGATGTCCACTAAAGCTCTCTGGAAGGAACTTGGTGAAAGAGCCAAAGGTTTCCTGATGCTCAAGAAGGGGCTTGTTCAGCTGGCTCTAAGACTGCAGAGAGGTTGTAGTGAGGGACCATGATTAGGCAGCCTAGGTAGGAACAATATAGGCAGGGGGATGGAACTAGATGACCTTCAAGGTCCTTTCCAACCCAGCCTGTTCCATGATCCTATGATCCTTTAAGGGACTGTCACGGCAGACTACTGTGGACATTTGATAGCTGCTCAGTGCCCTGTGTGAAATGAGCTCCCAGTTACAGGCTATTTCTGGCCCTCTGTGATTGTTTACACAGTGCTGGTATCTCCCTGGCATATGAGGTACCAGCCTGAGGTACCCTGGGAATGTATGGGGAACAGCCAGCTCAGGCCCTTGCCCTGCCCTGATGCAGGAGTCATTCTAGTCACCAGAACAGGGGCATCTGATCTGACTGGAGGAGGAACTGTTACTGTTCCAGACCTGCAGACACTGCTGCTGCCTGCATTGTGCAGCTGAAAAAGCTAAAAATCTTAAATCTAAGAATTTAAGATCTTACAGGAAAATCCCCACCCCTCTAATGAGTTCATCTTGGGGCTGGAGGGCAGAGAGCAGCAGAGCTGCAGATGGCTTCAGCAGCTGACATCTATGGGGGCTGCTCAGCCTATGGCTGNACCTTCAAGGTCCTTTCCAACCCAGCCTGTTCCATGATCCTATGATCCTTTAAGGGACTGTCACGGCAGACTACTGTGGACATTTGATAGCTGCTCAGTGCCCTGTGTGAAATGAGCTCCCAGTTACAGGCTATTTCTGGCCCTCTGTGATTGTTTACACAGTGCTGGTATCTCCCTGGCATATGAGGTACCAGCCTGAGGTACCCTGGGAATGTATGGGGAACAGCCAGCTCAGGCCCTTGCCCTGCCCTGATGCAGGAGTCATTCTAGTCACCAGAACAGGGGCATCTGATCTGACTGGAGGAGGAACTGTTACTGTTCCAGACCTGCAGACACTGCTGCTGCCTGCATTGTGCAGCTGAAAAAGCTAAAAATCTTAAATCTAAGAATTTAAGATCTTACAGGAAAATCCCCACCCCTCTAATGAGTTCATCTTGGGGCTGGAGGGCAGAGAGCAGCAGAGCTGCAGATGGCTTCAGCAGCTGACATCTATGGGGGCTGCTCAGCCTATGGCTGTGCCCAACACAACCAAGCTCTGGAAGAACCTCTCCGTTGGTGTTTAGAGTCTCTTCTGTTGGAAGAGACTTTGCAGATCATCCAGTCCAACTAGGCTCCAACTCTGTCAAGGCTGCTGCTAACCCATGGCCCTCAACTCCACATTTTGGCCTCTTTGAAACACCTCGGGGGTGGGCATTCAACCGTTTCCCTGGGCAGCCTGTGCCAGGCTTTGAGAATCCTTTCAGTGAAGAATTTTCTTCCCATGTCCAATCTAAATCTGCCCTGCTGCACCTTCGTTGCCCTTCTCTCGACCTCCTCCCGCCCCTCAATGTCCTTCTAGGAGTGAGAGGCCCAAAACTGAACCCAGAACTCAAGCTGTGGTCTCTCCAGTGCCCAGTCCAGGGGCACAATCCCTGCCCTACACCATTGCTGATCCAGGCCAGGCTGCTGGTGCCCTTCTTGCCCAGATAGGCACACCCTGGTTCATCTTCAGCTGCTGTCACTCAGCACCCCCAGGGCCTTTTCTGCTGGGCACTTTCCAGCCACTCTGCCCCAGCCTGGAGCCTTCCTGGGGTTGCTGTGACCCAGGTGCAGGACCCAGCCCTTGGCCTTATTGGACCTAACCCCTTTGGCCTCAGATATGGATGCAGCCTGGGCAGAGCCCTCTGCAGAGCCTCCCTGCCCTCTAGTAGACCAACACTGCCACCTGGATTGGTGTCGTCTGCAAACTTCCAAGGGTGCCCTTGACCAGGTCATTGATCCAGCTGGCCCCAGCAGTGAGCCCTGGGNACTCCACATTTTGGCCTCTTTGAAACACCTCGGGGGTGGGCATTCAACCGTTTCCCTGGGCAGCCTGTGCCAGGCTTTGAGAATCCTTTCAGTGAAGAATTTTCTTCCCATGTCCAATCTAAATCTGCCCTGCTGCACCTTCGTTGCCCTTCTCTCGACCTCCTCCCGCCCCTCAATGTCCTTCTAGGAGTGAGAGGCCCAAAACTGAACCCAGAACTCAAGCTGTGGTCTCTCCAGTGCCCAATCCAGGGGCACAATCCCTGCCCTACACCATTGCTGATCCAGGCCAGGCTGCTGGTGCCCTTCTTGCCCAGATAGGCACACCCTGGTTCATCTTCAGCTGCTGTCACTCAGCACCCCCAGGGCCTTTTCTGCTGGGCACTTTCCAGCCACTCTGCCCCAGCCTGGAGCCTTCCTGGGGTTGCTGTGACCCAGGTGCAGGACCCAGCCCTTGGCCTTATTGGACCTAACCCCTTTGGCCTCAGATATGGATGCAGCCTGGGCAGAGCCCTCTGCAGAGCCTCCCTGCCCTCTAGTAGACCAACACTGCCACCTGGATTGGTGTCGTCTGCAAACTTCCAAGGGTGCCCTTGACCAGGTCATTGATCCAGCTGGCCCCAGCAGTGAGCCCTGGGGAACACCACTGATGACTGGCAACTTTTTTCCCTACAGGCTGAAGTCCAAGAGCTGACTTTCAGCCTTTATAGCTAGCAGCAAGGATGTCTAGAATGAATTCAAAGATCTCTCTGTAGAGCTGAGAGAAAAAAAGAAGTGTTGAGAAAACATTCAGTGGCACATTCTTCAGAACTGAGCTGTTTTTCCTCAGAGAAATGGAACCCAGAATGAAAGTACTGCTGGCACAATATTTTTTTCTCCATCTCTGCTTTACCATCCCAAATAGCTCATATGAAGGTATCTCCTCTGGGGATAGGCACCCACAGCACAAGGGAGAGCAAACAAGAAGTCAGTTAGGGTATAGCTCCAGAGGAACATGACGCTGCTCAGATGGAGCTGATGGGAACTCAGGTTTCAGCATGGATGTAATGCCATGGGACAGGATGGGATGGCTGCTCTTGTGTGTTCAGAGAAATTCAGTGGCAAGCTCTGTAGAGCAGAGTCTTTCCAAAGTGTCTTTCTCAATTGAAAGAAGCTTGTTCAGAGAGGAAGGTCAGACCCCTGTGTTGTACCTGGACTCTAGGAAGGCTTTGATAGAACTAAGCAATATTCTTTTGGGGTGAGAGACATCCCATCGAGGCAGCAAAAGTATTCCCAAAGCATAAATGTGCCTATGAAGCCTCTCGCCATTGGTCACTATTTCCCTTCAGTCTCTTCCTTTTACCACTTTCCCCATTACTACAGGATTCCTTTGGGAATGAGAATTTGAAGTAATTAGTTCAGAGAAAATGAAGTCCAGGCTTCCTGTGCTCATCAGAAATGCTTGGGTTGCAGGATATTGGACCCCAAGGAATACTCGCTCCTGCTCCACCTGGGTTTTATAGTGAAGTGGTGGTTCTCAGTGTCTCTATCAGGTGTGTCCTCAACTACTCGCCACAAACCCTCCACCATCGGACCCATTAGACACTAAGTCAGGTCCCTTGGTCCGTTGTGAGCGAGCCTGCTCCTTTTTCAAAAGTGTGCTGAAGGCCCCGGGGCAGTCCTTGGGAACTCTCCTCACTGTGTGTGTACGCTTCCAGACGGGCTGCTGCATGGGGAACCGCGCCCCGCTGCCTCAGGCCTGCTCTGCCGCCGACTCTGCCCCGTGGGAAGCCAGAGGAGGGCCCTGCTCGGCTCTCCCTGCGGAGTCCGGACGCCGATACCCGCTCCGTGCCGAGCGCAGCGCGCCGCGCCGTTATGGCCGCGCTGCGGAGCTGTTTACAGCTGTCGCCATGGAGACGGTTGTTCTCAGGACCCCTTGCGCGGCGCCGTAGCCGCCCCGCCAGCGCCTGACGTAATGGAGTCGTTCGCTAGCCGCGGCAGCCCAGGGCTGCCCAGCCCTGCTGCAGCGAGAGGCTGGCTTCGCGCAGCGGCTTGGCCCGGGGCGAGCCAGGCGGAACGGCACTACCGTCCCCTCATGGCTGGCGGCTGAAACCGGTCCCTGAGCGGAGGCGGGCGGTGGGCGCCGGCATCAGCGAGGAGGCCGCTCAGCGTCCCGCTGCCGCGGGGCACGCTGGGAACGGGAGTCCCGCGGATGGCAGCGCTCTTTGGCGGCAGGCGGATGGGGGTGCGCTTCCCAGCGTGCAGCGCGCCAAGGGGTGGGGCTTCGAGCGTGGCGCTTGCCGGGAGTCGCAGGCCTATCGAGCTCAGGAGGCCGGCAGTGCAGCGCAGCGCGGACTTCAGTTCCCGTCGTGCATCGCAGCGCCATTGTGGCCACGCTCGCTGTCCATTGGCTGGCGGCTTGAGCCGGGCCTCGCTCCCCGCCCGGTGACACAAAGCGAATCCAAGATGGCGGCCGCGGGGAATCTGCACGGGGGGGATGCGGCGCTGCCGTGCCCGCCTGAAGAGCAGGAGCTGAGCCGGCGCCTCTGCCGTCTCTACCCTGCCGTCAACCAGGAGGAGACGCCGCTGCCGCGCTCCTGGAGTCCTAAGGACAAATACAACTATATTGGCCTCTCGCAGGGCAACCTCCGCGTCCACTACAAAGGTGCCGGGACTGGGGTGGCGATACCGGGTCGGGGTTTGGGTTCCGCCCAGAGCGAAGTGGAGTGACCTTCGGGCCCTGGCCACTCCCCGGGGCCACCTCAGGGGTGGGCTGGGCCGGGTCGGCAGTCCGGGCCTCGGTTGCGGCAGCCGGAGGGTCTGGCAACCCTGGGGAAGGGGTGACGCGGGCGGGAAGAAGAGTAGGGAGCGTGGGCCGCGGAACTTCGGCTGCAGAGCGGGCTACGTGTCGCGGGTGCTGTCGCCAGCCTGAAGTTCCGCGCTGGGTTCTTGTGGGTTTGGGAATCGTAGGTGGTTTGGAGCCGAGGACTCTTTCCCCGGATTGCTGTGCTGCCTTATATAACGCTTTGCAGTGCCACCAGCCCGGGGCCCAGCGCCTCTGTGTCGCCACATCGTCTGTTTAGTCTGTCATCCTGCTTAAAACCTGGCCAGGGGGTCTGACGGCATCGCCACGCTGCGTATCTGGGGCCTTGGCTCCTTGAGTGTACATAAAATAGATGCAGACTTCAGGACATAGGGAATCGCTCCGGTGGTTTTCTCTCTCGGTATTGGAGGCTCTTCTCCCTTCCCACTCGCTGGAGAATCCATTCTTCCTTTTCCTGCCTGGATAGTAAACACTGATGTCATTCCCCCTCTTGTGTAATCGGGTTTTTGTCTTTGGGTTGTGTGTGTTGGTCTTTGAATCCTCTGGGGAGGGGGAGAGGTGGAAGTGTGAGCGGTTCTCAGTAGCTTCGCAGTGAAAACAAAGGAGAGGCTGCAGGGCTCGTTGTGGCGGCAGCGTAGGTTGTGCGTTGCCGTTCTCTGGAAGGTGTGCTCGGAACGTTTCGCTTTCTGCCGAACCATATCCCCGCTGTGTTTAGCTGGTGGTGCCTTAGAGCTCACGGCCCACCAAGACTCACACTCACACGTTTCTGTTCTTCCCCAGGTCACGGTAAGAATCACAAAGACGCTGCCTCTGTCAGGGCCACGCACCCCATCCCCACCGCCTGCGGCATTTACTACTTTGAGGTGAAGATCGTCAGTAAAGGCAGAGATGGGTAAGCGGCCCTTGCAGCTCAGCAGCTGGCGATGTGCACTGAACGCATCTCCCGTACTCTGACCTCCTTTCTAGAAGTGTTAGAGCTCCCGTGGCTGCTGGGGGCAGGTACATCACGGGGAGATTGCATTTTCCTGGTTGACAACTGTAAATGTGGAAGAAAGCCCTGGAAGCCGAGGTGCTTCCAGAGCTGCTTTTTGTGCCCTTTTGATAGGGGCAAGTTTGAGAAACTTTGTATGCAGTTTGAGTTTTGCCCTTTGCTGGGTGGGTGTGGTGACTCAGATTTCTGGAATTATGATAGCTCAGAGGTGGAGTAAGAGAGTAGGGAGGAACCTTGAACTTAATTTTGGACTGTAAGAGAGACATTTGCTTGGTGAAAAATGGTCATATCAGTACTAGAGAACTGGAAGGAGATGTGTATGATCAAGGCAACAGTGCTCAAGAAGAAAATAAAGAGGATTGTGAATATAAGCTGGAATCTGTATTTCTCCTGGCAACTCTAGTGTAGGACCTGAATTTGGACTGGAGTCTTCCGACAGGTTGCACCACAGAGTGTAGCAGAATGAGTTGGGTTGGAAGAGGCCTCAAAGAACATCTAGTTCTAACCTCCTTGCCATGGGCAGGTACACCTCCTGCTACACCAGACTGCCCAAGACCACATCCACCTGGGCCTTGAATACCTCCAGGCTTGGAGCCTCTACAGCCTCCTTGGGCAACCTGTGCTAGTCTCTCTCCACCCACTCTGAAGAATTTCTTCCTCTTCTCCAGTCTCAGTCTTCCCTCTCCCAGCTCAAAGCCATTGTCTCTTGTCCAAAGTTCCTCCCCAGTTCTCATGGAGTCCCTTCAGGTGCTGGAATGCCGCTCTAGGGTATCCTTGGAGCCTTCTCCTCTCCAGGCCGAACACCCCCAACTCTCCTGGCCTGGCCTCACAGCAGAGACCTGCCAGCCCTGCCAACACTGCCAACACTTCCCTCTTCCTAGATCCATCTTATGGGGAGATAGTGAAATTTGCTGCTTGTTTCCCAGAGTCTGAGCTTTCTGTCTTGATGGTCTGTGGTTGTTTTGTCTGTGTTCTGTCTTTGCAGTTACTCTCCAGGAATACTCTCAGAGCTCCAGCCCCAGGTACTGACACTGCAGCAATACCAACAGGAGATGCTGGTAGCTGAGCTCTGAGCTTGAGGCAGTGCTGGGCCTGTGAGAGTTGCTCTGATGTCTCAGCCGTTGCTGGGCCTTGTGCTTCTCTTGCTGGCTGAGAGAGCTCCAGTTTTCCTTGCACACACTGTGGGGCTGGGGAGTTGTGATTGTGAGTTTATGTTGCAGCTGCTGCCTGTCTGTCACTTGAGCAAGTGCCTTTGTGTGCCTGGTCTGTGTCAGTTTGAAATCTGCCTGGTGGAGGCTCCATGTGTTGTGACAGTGAACTGCAGCAGGGACATCTCCTAGGAAGCTCTCCAGCGTTTATTGCACTGTGGTGGCTTGAGTGAAAGTCCAGGGTTCTAAAGCAGGGATTGGAGGAAATGGAAGGGAGTTTTCGAGTGGTTTAAGTGGTAAAGCATGTCCTTTGGAAGGCAGCTGGAAGCCCTTCAGCAAGGGTAGAGGAGTCTGATTTTGTTTCCAGAATGGATGCTTCAAGTATGAAGTCTCTGCACTGCAGCTTGTCAGAGTGCTGAGGTGAGCACCTCCTGGTGCTGCTGTTTCTCTTGCTGGAGGTTGTGTCTCTTCCAACGTTTAGGATTCATATGTGAAGGATTTGGTTTCCAAAGAGGGTTTACTCAAGAAGCACTTTGGTGGAAGGAATTTCAGGAGGTGTGCTTTAAGGAGTTGTGCTTGAGTGTGCCGAAAGCTGGCATCTCTGTGCTCAGCATTGTTCCCCTGCTTTTCTGCATCTGCCTTCATGCTCAAGACAGGAACTGAGGGTGCAGGTGAGAAATGGGAGAGGCTGTGCCGGTGGCCTCTGCTGGAATGCAAGGAGCCTGAAGCTCACAGGATCCCTTCTGAGAAGGGATGTGTCTGTCTGTCAGATGCTGTGGCAGAGAGAGTCTTGAGTTGGCATCAGACAGTGCCAGGACACCACTGGTGGAGAACGCTGAGCTGCAGAAGTGACTGAAGTGTCAGTACCACCTTTTTAACTCCTCCCTTCTGTTACTTTGGTGGGGCTGAGGTGGTTTAAGCTCTCTCTTGCCTCCAACCCCATGCGTCCTGGCAGTCAAAGCACACCCCCTCAGCTCCCCCATGTTTCTCAGACAGATGAATTCTCTGCTCCCTTTTGCAGAGCCCAGAAGGAGGGACTGCAGCAGCACAGACACTCACTGCCTTGGGCTGCTATGGCCCTGCACCCACAGCTGGGAGGAGAGCTTCATCTTCCATGCTGCTTTCTCCCCTGCCCTTTAATGCATCTCCTCCCTAAAGGTCCTGTTGTTAAAGAGGGAAATTAAATGATTTATGAAAACCTTCCTAGCCTTTTCTGTCTCAGCATTGATAAAATCTAGCCTGGTTTACTGTTTTAAAGCAAGCAGAGCATGCAAAAGGTCCCTTTGTTGCTCTTCAGCTTTGAGGATTTGCCAGCATTGCTTAGCTTTGGATCTTCCACTGCTGATGGGCTGAGGTATAGCCACAGTCCTCTGGGGTCAGGAGAGGTGAGCTCCAACAGAACGGTGCTTGCTTCTCATCCTGTTGGCTCTAGGCCGTACTGATAAGGGATGGTGTTTATTTACTGGCTTTGGGGTTTGTGGGGGGTTGTTTGGTATTTGATTAAGACACCAAATCAGATCTAGTGCTCGTGCCACTCTTGGTTTGGGGAGCTGGTTCTTATTCTCAGAAAACAGAGGAGAATTTAGTTGACAGTGTGTAGTTTTTTTTTTCTCTTCTCTTTGTCTGTGCTGAACACACGGGGAGTGGTTCCACACCACTGTGAGGTGATAGAAGTCAAGGCTCTGGTTCTGCCCTTCCATGTGACAGGTTTCTGCGCCTTCCCTTGTGCTGCCACTTGCTGTCCTTGGTCCTGTGGCAAGCTGGTTCAAGGAGATAACTGGTTGAAAGCTGGCCACATCCAAATGATGATGAGAATTTGATCTCCTGATGTCACTGCTGGCAACTGCTGGGTAGTCTCAGTTGAGTTCTACTCTTCAAGGGTCTGCTCCCTGATGAGGGTTGAAGTCGAGTGGAGGGAAGGGTTGATCTGGGAGGGGGAAGGGCAGAGTTGCATCAACCCTTATTTAGTTTCATTTAAAGTGTGGTTGAACAGTTTTGTCTTCAGGCTTGCTGGGCACTTAACTCCTGAGCCATTGTGTGCATGACTCCTGAGTGCTGTCAGCTGGAACAAAAGGACAAGAGGAACAGGTCACAAGCTGTGGCTAGGGAAGTGCCAGCTGGGCAGAAGAAAGGCTTTTCCTCGTGACAATGGTTGAGCACCAGAGCAGGATGCCTGGAGAGGCTGGGACACCTCCATCTTCAAATCTGCTTGGGCAGGGCCCTGTATTTCCTGACAGAACTTTCAGAGTTACTTTTGCTTTGCGCAGATGAAGAAGGAAGGCCCCAAGGTCCTTGCCGGTGCAGACTTCTCTGTGGTCTGTGGCTGGCTTGCTTCCAGCGTTCCTCAGATGAGCAGGCTGGCAGCAATATCTGGGACTCTTCTGATCCTGAGCTGCCACAAACAACCGCTGCCTTTCCCAGGGTGGTTGTTTACACCAGCTCAGCCCTAGCTCCCTCTAAGGCACCTCACCCTCTCCCTCAAATACCTGTGCTGACAAATTGACAGTAAAACAACATCTCAGCTTCTCTTTCCCTGTTAGATGCTGCCTGCTTCTAGCGGTGGCTTCTACCTGACCCCTTCTAGGAAGGGGTCAGGTAGGGCAGCAGCCCCCAGCTGCCAGGCTGCTGTGACTCAGGAGGTCACCTCTGCTGGCCTCTCTGCTCAGGGCAAGGCTGACCGTGCCACTGCCAGTGTCACCACCAGCTCAATACCTGCAGCTGTGCTACCTCCCTTAGCCATGCTCTGGCTTGTGGCGGAGTGTGACTGGGAAGGACATCCTGGAGGCTGACCCTGGCTGTGCACAGGTTCCCCATTGCAGAAGAAGTCTGCCGTGCTACAGCCTCTCCTTGTTCCAGTGCTGTTCCAGCAACCTGTGGATGCCTTGCAGTGGCAGCTTGCTGCTGCTGGCTCCTTCCTGGGGCTGGTTGGGGTCTGGGCAGCTGCTGATCTTGGTGTTCTGCAGCCAAGCTGACCTCTCTGTGCCAGCATGAGGGACTGCTTAATGAGCTGGGTCATGAGCTGTCATTTGCTGGATCATTCTTTGGTGAGAGGTTTGCACTGGGAGGGACCTTGGGACCTTTCTTCTTCATTCTCCTGCCCAAAGCAAAAGTAACTCTGAAAGCTGTGTCAGGAAGTATGAGACAAAGTTGAAGATGGAGATGTCAGCCTCTCCAGGCATCCTGCTCTGTCACCAGGAAAAGTCTTTCTTCTGCCCAGCTCCTTTCTGTATGTTAAGTGGGGAAGTGAGACCCAGGAGGACTGAAGAGGGAGGGTGGAAGGACATGGACACCAGGATGTGTTGGTATCCTTCCAGCACCTTTGCCTTGCCAAATGCAGCCTGATGCTCAAGGATACTGCTCAGCACTAGCTTAGGGCGCAGGTGTTTTTTTGGGAGGGGAAAGAGGACTCTAAGGAGAGCAGCCAGAGAGCTGAGCAGCTTTTCCATCAGTAACAAGTGGTCTGCCCTCCTCTTGCTCCCCTGCCAGCTTTCTGTGTATGCCCAGCACGTGGGGGTGTGACTGCTCACTGTAAAGCCTTTCACTGCTGTGCTGTGATGGCTTCCAGATGCTGATGGAAGGCCTGATGCGGGTGTAGCGGCGTGGCTGTGTATGTGCCCCATCAACTGCTTAGAGCTGGTGTCACATGTGGCTGGAGGGAAGCCTGGGGGACACTGTAGGGCACATGCTGTGTCATCCCTTCTTTCTAGCTGATAAGCCTGTAAATATTTGATTTCCTCCTCCCTTTTTAATTTTTTTTTTCTGTCCTGGTTTCTGAAAGTCTAAACCCAGCACAGAGCAGGGCTTGTTCTGTTTGCAGGTCTGTCTGCTTGAATTTGTCCTGTCCCACAAACCTTCACTTACTAAACCAACACATAAATACTCCCCAAGGTGGTGCAGTAAACCCTTCCAGTGTTGTTCCCATTTTCAAACAGTCTTGCCTAAGCAAGTCTTGCTCGCTCAGTCACTGCCTGAGCCTTACTGTTCTGGAGTGTGGAGACTTCATCAGCTGGTGACCCCTCACACCGCTTGCTTTTTGTTGTCATTCTGCTAAACTCTGGGGGAAGGGAGCAGTATTGGGAGCAGCTTTTTCAGAGGGAGGTTGGAATGTGTGCATTTGGTAGCTGGGGCTGTAGTGGCTTTTGTTTCAGGCAGGCAAGTGGGAAGTGAGGCTGATGCCTTACAGCAGAACCTTGGGCTCAGCACTGCCTTGGGGAACATTTCTGAGCGAAGCAGTTGTGGAGTTGGCAAACTAACTGGAAGAGATGGCTCTGTGCAGCCATCGCTTGGCTTTCAGGCTGTGACAACTTCTTTGTTTCTCTCTACATAAAGGGGAAGCAGTGAAGTGCTGGGAGTGCTCATAAGCTCTGTACCAGGTGGTGCTGGCTCAGTCCTGCAGAATGTGTTTGTAGGGACTTTGGACAAGGGCTGGCAGTGCTGGGATGAGGGACAATGGCTTTGAGCTGGGAGAGAGGGGGTTGCGATTGGAGATGAGGAAGAAATTGTTGGCAGTGAGGATGGGGAGATGCTGGCACAGGTTGCCCAGGGAGGCTGTGGAGGCCCCCAATGGAGGTGTTCAAGGCCAGGCTGGATGAGGCCTGGAGCAACCCAGGCTGGTGGGACAGCTTAGCTTCAGATACGGTTGGTTCTGGCCACACTGTATTGCAGGGTTGGTGATCCTGTGGGCTGTGATGGTGGTTGTGGTGGCAGATGGAGAAGGTGCTTACTCTGGTTGGCTCTTAGTAGTGGTTTTGGAGTAGTGAGGCTTTTAGTATTGTTTGGGTTTTTTTTTCAGTGGTGCTCAAGCCAGGTGTTTGCTCTGTGTTCTCTGCCTGTCAGTGTCCCTGCACTGCTGATCAGGCCATCAGGCTTTTCCCTTCCTGAGGGTAACACAGAAAAGGGCCAGATCTGAGCCTTCCCACAGCTGACAGATGCCAGTTGAATGTTATACTTAAGTATAACTTACGATGCCATCTGTGAAGCTGAGGATTTGACACCTTGGTCTACTGAGACCAACTTTGATTTTTCTGTCAGTGTCTGCAGCTCAGCAGCCTCAGCATACGTGGCAGGTTATCAGCTGTCTGCCCCTTCCTTTCCTTCTGCTCACTCACTTCCATGCTCCTGGGCTTTGAGAGCCTCTCTACCTTCTGCAGGTCCACCGTGCAGTGGCACTGCAGGGTGTCTGACACTTGTGGTTGTTCTTGATGAGCTCTTCAGAGCTTTACTTCTTGCCTTTATCTGCTGCTTTTCAGTCTTGCATTATTTGTCTTTCCTGACCTCTGCCTTGGGAATTGGGACTCTTGCTGGAGCTTGACACTGCTATTTCTGAAGCACAATATCCATGAGTTGAACCAGAGCCTGTTCCCCTCCAGAGGTTCATTATGCTTCATTAGCAGGTGGTTCCAAAATGCTGATGGCTCGGCTGAGAAGTGGAACACAGCTGCAGTTTTCTGTGCCACAGAAAACTTTTTCACTGTCCTAAAATCCTCCCCTGCAGTGTGACAGGCACGGTGTGGTTTCAGGTGGTGAGTTGATAGGGTTTATCATTCCTCGCCATACTCTAAGCCTGGCCTCGAGTCAGGGCCCACCTCAGACAAGGAGACTGATAGGTCAGAGCTTTGCACAAGATGTTGAAAACCTCCAAAGTGCCACCAGTGTGACGTGTGTGTTAGAACCTGACACATGGAACCGTTGAGATTGGAAGAGACCTTGGAGATCACCAAGTCCAACCACCAGTTTGAATCTTCCTCTTGCAGTTCAAACCATCCCCTCTTAGCCTGCCACAACAGGACCTGCTCCAAAGGCTGTCCCCAGCTTTCTTGGAGACCCTTCCAGCACTGCAAGACCACCAGAAGGTGTCCCTGATGCCTCCTCCTCTCCAGGCTGAACACCCCCAGCTCTCCCAGCCTGGGCTCACAACAGAGCCCTTCCAGCCCTGCCAGCACTGCTGTGCCCTCCTCTGGCCCTGCTCCAGCACTGCAGGGGGGGTCTCAGCAGAGCTCAGCAGAGGGGCAGAATCCCTTCTCTGCCCCAGCTGCGCACACTGCTGGGATCAGCCCAAGGCAGGGCTGGGGCTGGGCTAGCAGCACTTGGTGCCAGCTCATCTCCAGCTTTGCACCCTCAAGTCCTTCTCCTCAGGGCTGCTCTCCAACCTTCATCCCCAGCCTGGACTGATACTGGGGATTATCTTGACCCAGGTGGAGGATCATGCCCTTGGTGCTGTTGAACCTCATAGGTTCACACATGCTGATGTTCACTGCTGGAGTATTTAGAATTTGGGGCAGGGAACCAAAAAACTTTGTCTTTTGAGAGATTGTAGGTGTCCCATCCCTGGAAATANCTGGCCACATGCAGTGCAGGGGTGTGTGGAGCCAGCCTCTTTGGGCTTTCTGCCAAAGTGCTTCATTCATTGTCCTGATGGACATCAAGATGACCATGACCAGCATTGTGCCTTTGTGGTCAAGAGGGCTGGTGGAGTGCTGGGATGCATCAAGAGTGTGGCCAGCAGGTCAAGAGAGGGTCTCCTACTCATCTGCCCTTGTGAGGCCACCTATGGAGCCTGGGGTCCAGTTCTGGGCTCCCCAGTTCAGGAGAGACGGAAAACTGCTGGAGAGAGTCCAGCAAAGAGCTACAGAGGTGATCAGGGCACTGGAACAGCTCTGTGGTGAAGAAAGGCTGAGGGACTTGGGGCTGTTTGGCCTGGAGAAGACTGAGGAGGGGATCTCACCAGTGCTAATCAGTACTTACTGGGGGGTGTCAGGAGGATGGGAGGAGTCCTTCTGTCAGATGTGTCACTGGTTACAGGACAGGGGGCAGGGGACAAACTGGAACACAGAAAGTTCCATCTAAACCTGAGAGACCTGGAGCAGGCTGCCCAGAGAGGTGGTGGAGTTTCCATCTCTGCAGACGTTCCAACCCCCTCCCCAGCCATTGTGATCCTGGGCAAGCTGCTGTGGGTGCCCTGCTCTGGCAGAAGGGTTGGGCTGGATGATCTCCAGAGGTCCCTTCCAGCCCCACTGGGCTGGGATTTTGTGAATGCTGTGGTGAAGGAGAAGCAGTTCTTGGACAAAAGAGGCAGGGCTGATGCTGTGACTGGTGGTGAAGTATGACTGGTCCACTCTGTTCCAGTTGTGAAAAGCAACCAGCAGTGGCTGTGCAGGGTTGAGGTACAGGAGGAGTCTGGAGCCAGACTCTGGTGCCAAGATAAGTGCCAGTCAGTGGCAGCCTGGCTTTGATGCCTGGTGTGTGAGAAGGGGTCTGGCTCTGCTTTGGGCTGGCTGCTCCATTTGGAGCTGATGATCTGATGCAGAAGTTTGGAAGCTTCTGATGGAGTGTGGGGACAGTTCCAAGGGTCCAGGGTTCACTGCTGAGGAGATGGGTTTGGATTCCTGGCTTTAGTTTTTCCCTGTGATGGATTTCAAAGGATCATTGCTCAAAACTCTAAACAAAGATTTTTGGGTTTTGTTCTTCCTTCCTGTTTGAGGACATCTCTGTGCATCCTCTCTGAAGAGGCTCATTGAACTGGGGACAGTTCTCTTCAGACTCTATCAATGGTCTTGATGAGGGGATCAAGGCAACTTAAGTAAGTTTGCAGATGACACCAATCTGAGTGGCAGTGTTGGTCTGCTGGAGGGCAGGGAGGCTCTGCAGAGGGCGCTGCCCAGGCTGGATCCATGGCCGAGGCCAATGGGATGAGGTTCAACAAGGCCAAGGGCTGGGTCCTGCACCTGGGTCACAGCAACCCCAGGAAGGCTCCAGGCTGGGGCAGAGTGGCTGGAAAGTGCCCAGCAGAAAAGGCCCTGGGGGTGCTGGGTGACAGCAGCTGGAGATGAACCAGGATGTGCCCAGGTGGGCCAGAAGGGCACCAGCAGCCTGGCCTGGATGAGCAATGGTGTGGGCAGCAGCAGCAGGGCAGGGGATTGTCCTTCTCTACTGGCACTGGTGAGGCTACAGCTTGAGTACTGTGTTCAGTTTTGGGCCTCTTATTCCCAGAGGAGGGGGGAATTGAGGGGCTGGAGCAGGGAGGAGCAGGTGAGGGAGCTGGGGGTTGTTAGTGTGGAGAAGAGGAGACTGAGGGAGACCTCATTGCTCTCTGCAGCTCCCCGAGAGGAGGCTGCAGCCAGCTGGTATTGGGCTCTGCTCCTTGGGAACAAGTGATAGGGTGAGAGGAAAGGCCTCATGTTGCAGCAGGATAGGTTTAGGTTGGACATGAGGAACAAATTCTTCCCTTTGAGGGTTGTCAAGGTCTGGCACAGGCTCCCTAGGCAAGTGGTTGAATCCCCACCCCTGGAGGAATTGCAAAGCTGTGTAGATGTGGGGCTGAGGGCCATGGCTTAGCATTAGCAGGTAGAGAGGGGTTGGACACAGTGATCTTAGAGGTCTTTTTCAGCAAAATCTGTGATTCTATGCACCCTTAAAAAAAAAAAAAAAGAAGGCATGGTGCAATTAATGGATGCCCCATGTGGAATCTGCCCACACCTGAGACCTCCCAAGCCAAGGATGACACAGGCAGACAAACTCTGCAGAGGTCTATGTTGAGTGGTATTGGCTGGTGTGATTTGTTCAGGTTAAAACCTGAGCAGTGGATGGTTCTTGGTGCTGCCCAGAAGGGCTGCTGAACTGGTTTTGAGTTTGTTGTGTACACACAACTGGTTTGGAGTATTTGGCATTGCGGAAACGAGAATTTCTGCACCCACAAGTTCATAAAGCAGCTGAAGATTTGGTGGTGGTAGAGCTGAGGGTGAGAGTTTTTTTCAGAGTCCCAGAGCACATACAGCTGGGAGAGGCCTCCAAGCTCAGCCAGTCCAACCCTTGACCCATTTTAGTGCCAGTCCTAAACCATGTCCCCAAGCCCCAGCTCCACAGGCTGTGGAACACCCTCAGGGATGGGGACTGCAGCCCTGCCCTGGGCAGCCTGTGCCAAGGTCTGAGAGTCCTTCCAGTGCAGAAATACTGTGTGAGCTCCAGCCTGGACCTCCCATGGGGCAGCTTGGAGCCATCTCCTCTGCTCCTGTCCCTTGCTACCAAGGAGCAGAGGCTACCCTCTTCTTGCTGCAGCCTGCCTACAGGCAGTTACAGAGAGCAATGA
>WBNM01008396.1:21345-31868 GCA_013399055.1 Ramphastos sulfuratus
AAGAAGTGGTCAGAAAAAAAAAAGACAGTAAGAAACAGAAAAAAAGAAAGAAGTGGTCAGAAAAAAAAAAGACAGTAAGAAACAGAACAAAAGGAAGACAGTAAGAAGTGGTCAGAAAAAAAAAGATAGTAAGAAACAGAAAAAAATAAAGTAAGAAGTGGTCAGGAAAAAAAAGACAGTAAGAAACAGAAAAAAAAAGAAAGTAAGAAGCGGTCAGGAAAAAAAAAAGACAGTAAGAAGCAGTCATTGTATTTGGAAGCAAACACAATGACCCCAGGAAGAAAACTCCTTTCTTGAGCCCTTTGCCAGAAGAGTCATAAACTTCTGTGAAGCTTAATGAAGAGAAATATAAACTACTCTACCTGAGGAGAACAGAGCCCATCCACCTGTATGGGCTGGGGGCCAGCCAGCTGGAAAGCAGCTCTGCAGAAGAGCTAAGGCATAGCCCAGGGCAGGTGTGGGGACAGATTGAGCTCACATATTTCTAGAAGCAGTTTCCTCCATAGTACCTCACTTTGGGAAATCTGGGCTAATGTGCAGCTTGCACAGAGAAACTTCAGCTTCCTGGAATCCTCATGCAGAAATCCCAACCCTGCCAGGCAGTTTAGCTTCTGTCTATGAAGCTGAACACCAATTTCCATAGTGGCATTGATATATCATTGTCTACAAGTGGCTGCCACGACTGAGTTATTTATGTCCCTAAATATTTACGTATTCCATTTCAACCAGCATCTATTTATCAGACGAAGGCAATCGCTGTGAAACAAAGCCAGCCTTTTGCTTCTGAAGAATGAGCCAAATATAAGCACTCTCTTCCTCCTGACTACACATTAATCTTCCATGAAATAACAAGTCTGTCCCTTCTTCCAAGCCAGCAGCAGCAAAATTATTTCAGCCTGCCTTTTTTTTTTTTTTTTTTCTTTGTGGGACTCCAGAGAAAATTGTTCTTTGGAGAAATCCCAGTCAACATATTTAGTGCCCTATGCATATTTCATAGCGTGATGGATCAGTATTAAATGCACATAGCAGCAGCAGCATGAGAAGTGCAGCATCAGAGCAGCAGCAGTCATTTATTTGATAACAATCTTACCTCCAACTGCAAGCATTAGCTGCTACTTGGCATGCAAAGCTCTTGGGATCATAGATTCATAAAATGGGTTGGAGTGGACCATAAAGGTTATCCAGTTCCAAACTCTAGCCATGGGCAGAGACACCTCCCACTAGCCCAGGCTGCTCAAGGTCTCACCCAACCTGGCTTTGAACACCTCCAGGGAGGAGGCATCCATGACCTCCCTGGGAAACCTGTGCCAGTGTCTCCCCACCCTCACAGAATCATAGAATGGTTTAGGTTGAAAGGGTTCATGGTCAGATCCATCCCTGAGCTGTTTCTCCAGCACTCTTTTACTGATCTGCAGATGAGCAACACATCCATTTGGGTGTTATTGTCATCATCAGTTTGCTGGCAACCAGGAAACATAAAAGAGCTAAAGTAAATGAATAAATTATTTGCTGTCAGCAGTCCACCAAGCACTCATTTTCTGTTCAAACTTGACTGTTATTGGTTAGCTCCAAAGGAATTCCTCTTCTTTATTTCCTTTTGAATGGATCGAATTTCTAGAATAAATCAACCAAAGGAAACAGAATAGGCCAGAGAAATAATTGTGCTGTGCTTTGGGTGAAGCAATGTGTGTCAGCCTAGATGTAGCCATGGCTGGGGATGGTCCTTTGGTAAGTCACTCCAGCTTGCAGCAAGCTCCTTGCTTCAGAGCCCTGCTCAGTTGCACAACGGCACCTGAGAAGCAGAGGCTCTCCCACACTGACATTTCATGCAACAGAACATTGAGAAGCAGGAAGGCAGCCTTTGCTGTGACTGACTGACACCAGTCCCTGGAGAGCTCCAGAACTATAAAGCAGCAGATAAAGCAAAAGCAAGAAGTGTTTGAAATGCTGAGAGCTGCTGCTGCTGCCACCTCATAAACATAGGATGATGTGTCTTTGTCCTGGGAAGCCACGGCTTACAAAACAGCTGGAAGAGAGGCTGCTGCTAAACACACAAGCACCAGTGGATGCTCAGAGACAATGTTTCTTCCAGCTCTGAGCAGGTCTGCCGTGCTCTACAGACACATGTCCAAACAGTCTGCCTCCACCCTGCCCTGGTGAGACCCCATCTTGAGTACTGTGTTCAGTTTTAGGCTCCCCAGTTTAAGAGGACAAGGATCTACTGGAGAGAGTCCAGCAGAGGGCTACGAGGATGATGAGGGGACTGGAGCACTGCCTGGTGAGAAGAGGCTGAGGGACTTGGGGCTGCTTAGTCTGGAGAAGAGAAGACTGAGAGGGGATTTAATCAATGTTTATAAATATCTGAGGGGAGGGCTGGAAGTGTCAGGATCAGGGTGGGGGGGGCAGGCTCTGCTCACTTGCTGCCTGAGATAGGACAAGGAGCAATGGATGGAAGCTGCAGCACAGGAGGTTCCACCTCAACACAAGAGGGAACTTCTTTACAGTTAAGGGTCCCAGAGCACTGGCACAGGCTGCCCAGAGAGGTTGTGGAGGCTCCTTGTCTGGAGCCTTTCAAGGCCTGTCTGGATGTGTTCCTGTGTGACCTGAGCCAGATTGTCTGGTCCTGCTGTGGCAGAGGGGTTGGACTCGATGATCTCTTTGGGTCCCTTCCGACCCCTAACATCCTGATCCTGTGATCTTAGAAGTCTTTTTCAATCTTCTATGATTCTCTAACTCTACCAAGGTTGGTGCTCAACCATGGCCCTCAGTACCACATCTGAGCTTGGTAGATGATCTCTGAGTCCCCTTCCAACCTAAGCTATTCCATGATCCTATGCTGTGGCAGAGGGGTTGGACTCGATGATCTCTTTGGGTCCCTTCCAACCCCTGACATCCTGTGAGCCTGTGAACCTTCCACTGCCCCACAAAGATGGTGTAAGAAGATGGCATTTTTGTCCAGGATGTCCTCAGAAAGGCAAGAATCCAGCAAGCAGTGGTGCATGAGGTATGGAACATAGCAAGAAACAGCAACTTTCCCAGTGTACAGCAACAGCACTGATGTCTCTGACAGAATCAGAGGAATCGCCACCAGAGCATCTTTAGGGCCCAGCAACATAAGCTAAGCTGTGCTGGTTGGTTTTAAAGACCCAGCCACACAGTCATAGTCAAGTAAGTTTTTAATTACAGCTCCAATCTATTAATGGATCATTTAATTGCTCTTCACCTCTTGCAGCACACAGGCAGCTGAGCTAATCGAAAGCGTTTCAGGGGTATTTTAGCACGGCTGTCTTTGCACAGAAGTAGGAGAGGGAAAAATACCTGACTTATCCATGTGGCTCTGCCTCAAGAGAGGCATAGCAGCTAAGTCTCCATCCCTGGAGATGATCAAGAAACATGTGGAAATGACACCTCAGGACATGGTTTAATGGCCACGGCGGTCTCAGGTTTATGGCTGGAGTTGATGATCTTAGAGGTCTTTGCCAACCAAAACAGTTCTGTGACCCAAAGCTGGGTCTGCCATGGTATGGTGGAGCAGCTGAAGAGAAAGAGGAAGCAGCAGACATGGTGCCAGTCCCTTTGGCTCCTTATGTTTCTCCTGATGATCTTATTCACAGCAGAAACCATGACTGGCTGCAGTCATCTTCAATGGTTATGTTTAGCAGTGGGCTCAAGATCTTGGAGGGTTTTTCCAACCAAAACAATTCTCTGACTCTGTGACAGTTTTCCTTAAAGTGCTCTGGACTAGCAGATGGATTGGAAACCTCTCTGTATCTGAAAATTCAAATCACAGGAATTCTGCTTGATAACTAATTTTTCCTACATTTGGCTGGGAAAGGAAGATTTGGGAAGCTACATGGGCAAGAGAGCAGGACAGGCAACCTGGAGTCATGCCATGCAATGCAGACCTGTGTTATGCCATCCTGGTTAGTAACACACCAAACCCCTTGGTTAAACTACTTGGCTCTGAGTGATTCATCAACAGTTACTGCTAATAACAAGCTGGGTTTTATCATAACATAGTGCAGGTCCCATTTCTCTTGCAGTAATTTATGCTTAATGCAGTGACTCCTAATTTGTTCTGAATCTACTTTTCAGGAACTAAACCCCTACATCCTTTCTCAAGCTCACAAAGTCATTTTGTTTGCTCTGGTAAAGCAGGCTGATCTGGAAACAATTTCTTTTATCAGTTCAACATTTTTCCCAGTATCAGAAAAAGGGGAAAAAAAAAAAAGCCCAAAGAAGTCTGACTCAGGCATTGGCCTGCTGAGATAACACTGCAGAACTGCATTCAGGAGAGGGAAAAAAGCAAGATAATGTATTTAATGTATTACAAGTTCAGCTTGCTGGGGGTGCAACTCATATTATTTTGTGTTCCTAAAATCCCCTACACTTTAGATACCTCATAATTAAAAACTTACAGCCACAAAGCCAACCAGAGTGTGATACTGGGAAAAAAAACAAACCAAAGAGTATGCTGGTAGGCATCCCAGAAGTTGTGCCTGGGATTATGGACTCTCTGATTATCTCTCATTCCCTAATTCATCAGCCCAAACTGTCAGGCTGGTGCTCTGAAGCAGGCAGTGAGTTTGTATATGTAAATGAAATGCTTTTAACAATCCATCAGAGCCCTCAGAGCACAAACACTGGTTCAGCCCTGGCTCAGCTCCTTTGCTAACACATCCATGCCCTCTGTGTGAGTGCCTGTCCCTGTGCAGGGCAGCACTGTCGGCTGCTCGAGATGCCCGCTCCAGCAGCTGCCAGCACTGGGCAGGCAGTGGCTTGGATGGCAGAAGGAGGACAGATATGCCCTAAATGCAGTTAATTAGCCAGGGTGGCAAGGTGCTGCTTGCAGTGCCAGGCAGAGCTGGGTTTCCTGACTTCTCACATCCCCATCAAATATGCCCTTCATCACAACTTGCATTGTATGGCTCAGCCACAGCCTGCTGCTTCCACCACAGAGTAAGTTGAGGCCCCTCTAGAGTGGAGGCTTTTCAAGAAGCAGAGGAAGTTTTCTGGTTGTGTTAATTAGCAGTGGTGAATTTCAGTAAGGGCTCTACTGGGTTTTAAGGGAAATGAATTTAAATGTGGGGTTTGTGTTTTCAATACAACTATCAGAAGAAACTTCTTTCCTGAAAGGGGTCTCAAAGACTAAAATAGGCTGCCCAGGGAGATGGTTGAATCCTCATCCCTGGAGGTGTTGNACTGAACATCTTCAGAAGCAGTGGCTGGACTGAATGATCTTAAAGTTTTTTTCCAACCAAAACAATTCCAAGATTCTGTGATTTCAGTGCTGTTTTCGTCACGTGACCTTTCTAGGTAACAACAAGGATCAGAGAAAGGTTTAGGTTGGGAAAGACCTCTGAGATCATCAGGTCCAACCATTAAAGCAGCACTGCTCAGGATGCTTGCAATCAAAGGAGTGAATTAAAATGCTCTTTTCTTTTTTACCTAATAAATGCACCTGAAATTTCCTTCTCATCTTTTGTTGATGTAACACAAATCACCTCTTGTTGGGGCAGTTTTCTCTGAAAATAAGGAGGGGGGGGGGAATCCCTTAAAATGATGATCTAAAATTATTACTTTAAATAATGAGCTAAAATTATTCACTCAAAGGAGTTGATGTTGACACTTTAATGGAAGAATGATGAAAGGGGAAATAAAGATTCACCTTTTCAAAGCTAACATTAGTAATTGGAAGCAATTATCTCAGTTTACACATTTATGGAATTCTTTTTCTTACACTAAATTAAAAAAAAAAAAAAGAGTTTAAAGCACTAAATTTACAAGTAGAATATGTTTAACCTTTGGGGTATAGTTGCATCCAAAATAGATATAATGCTGTGTAAGTGGAGGCTTCAATGCTGGCAGTGTTCAAAGCCAAGTTGGATGAGCCTTGAACAACCTGCTCTAGTGGGAAGTGTCCCTGCTCATGGCAGGGAATTGGAACTGGATGATCTTTAAGGTCTCTTCCAACATAAACCATTCTTTGTCCTGTTAAATTCCCACTACATTTCAAATGTTGACATTCTGAAATTGGAGCATTTCATACAAAATCTGTATTTTTTTTTCCTTCTCTTCTTCTCACTTTCTAATATATGGGGTTACCCCTGCCCTGGCTGGAGCTCAGCTGGGTGAAAAGGTTACATCCTCTAGTGCAGCAGAGCAGCTTCTCATCACCACCATCTCCCTGGGGAAAACTGGCACCCTTTTAAAGTGCTCAGCTGCCTGCTCCCTAACCTGATTCAGTCAAACCCATCAGGTTCAGTTAAAACATGGCAATATTTGCTTAAGCAAAGCTCCCACCTAGTGCTGACCCTGTCCAGGGAGTTGTCAACCCCAATCCCTTTCACCACTCTCACCCCTCCTTCCTTCCTCCCAGAGATTAACACCTCCTCGAGCCTGCCACTTTAACTGCTCTGGGGTTAAATATCAATCATTTCAGAGTTTAGGGGATGCAGTATAGCTAAAGACAGAAACTGGCCCAAAACAGAAATAGAGGCAAGAGGATGGCTGCTGGCCAAGGGGCGGAACAAGCATCCTTGTAGCCAAGGGAGGGTAGCGGCTGGAGCCACTTCGCCCAGACCTGCCCCTGCTTCAGCAGAGCTGCAGTGCATCTTCTAAGCCAGACTGCTCTGGAGCCTGGCAGTGGGTCAGTGTTAGGGTAACAGCCTTTTCAATATCCCACAAACAAAACCCCTGAAGAAGAAATTTGGAAGTTTGCATAGCAGCTTCCACAGAAGCAGCATTGCCCTTCTCTTGCGTTCACCCAAGGCACTTGTAGCTGGATTTGGATGAGCACAGACCTCAGCCTTCAGAGCAAGCTGCTGCTTGGAAGATGAATCCAAACAGGCATATTTTTAACAGAACAGCCACCTTTGTTCTGCACTGATGTAAGGGCTCTCAGATGAACGTGTCAGTGTGACATTTTTCTAGCAAAAAGAAAGAGAAAATCATTAAGAGCCAGCAGTACTGAGAGTCCTGGTGTCACCTTGTCACCCAATAAACATCCTATTACCATTGCCAGGAACAGGTCACGGACATCACACTGACTGGATGAGAGAAGGCTTCCAGGAGACCTTAGAGTAGCCTTCCAGTATCTGAAGGGGCCTACAGGAAGGCTGGGGAGGGACTATTGACAAGGTCTTGCAATGACAGGACAAGGGGCAATGGGTTTAAACTGGCAGAGGGGAGATTTAGACTGGCTGTTAGGAGGAAGTTCTTTACAGTGAGGGTGGTGAGGCACTGGCACAGGTTGCCCAGGGAGGTTGTGGCTGCTCCCTCCCTGGAGGTGTTCAAGGCCAGGTTGGAGGAGGCCTTGAGTGACTTGTACTAGTGGGAGGTGTCCCTGCCTATGGCAGGGGGTTGGAACGAGATGATCCTTGAGGTCCCTTCCAACCTTACCATTCTGTGATTCTATGATTCTATGACTCTGCAAGGGCACAAGAGTGAGGCTCATCAGGCTTTGTCCAAGCTTGACTTGGCCTGGAGCTTTGGTTTAGCTCAGTTAACTGTGACAGCCTTTTAACCTAACAGCCAGCTGACTAATTGCTAACTCTGAATGACCTCCTTGCAAAGATGATTAAGGGAAAGGAACATCTGTCTTATGAGGAGAGCCTGAGGGAGCTGGAGCTCTGTGGCTTGGAGGAGAGGAGTCTGAGAAGTGACCTCATCAATGCTTATAAGTATCTGCAGGGTGAGAGCCACTAGCATGGAGCCAGGCTCTGCTCAGTGATGCCCAATGACAGGACAAGGAGCACTGGGTGGAAGTTGAGGCATTGGAAGCTCCTTGTAAACACAAGGAAGAGCTTTTTTTACTGCAAGGGTGACAGAACAGTGGAAAAGGTNTCAAGGCCAGGTTGGACGAGGCCTTGAGTGACCTGTACTAGTGGGAGGTGTCCCTGCCTATGGCAGGGGGTTGGAACGAGATGATCCTTGAGGTCCCTTCCAACCTTACCATTCTATGATTCTATGATTCTATGACTCTGCAAGGGCCTGGAGCTTTGGTTTAGCTCAGTTAACTGTGACAGCCTTTTAACCTAACACCCAGCTGACTAATTGCTAACTCTGAATGACCTCCTTGCAAAGATGATTAAGGGAAAGGAACATCTGTCTTATGAGGAGAGCCTGAGGGAGCTGGAGCTCTGTGGCTTGGAGGAGAGGAGTCTGAGAAGTGACCTCATCAATGCTTATAAGTATCTGCAGGGTGAGAGCCACTAGCATGGAGCCAGGCTCTGCTCAGTGATGCCCAATGACAGGACAAGGAGCACTGGGTGGAAGTTGAGGCATTGGAAGCTCCTTGTAAACACAAGGAAGAGCTTTTTTTACTGCAAGGGTGACAGAACAGTGGAAAAGGTTACGCAGGGGGGTTGCAGAGTCTCCCTCTCTGGAGACATTCAAGATGTGCCTGCATGCATTCCTGTGTGATCTGCTATAGGTGATCCTGCTCTGGCAGGGGGGTTGGACTGGATGAGGTTTCAAGGTCCCTTCCAGCCCCCTGGCATTCTGTGATATTCATTGAGTATCACTGCAGGTTTGATATGGCTAGGTGTAATAACTTGCTACCCGGTGCAGAGTGATCTACAGCATGACCCCAACACAACAATGCTGTGTAGAGGAATGTGGCATGAGGAGGTGACAATGGAACGGGCACAGGCCAGCACTGGACATTGTATGTTGTGACCTGCCCATGGCAGGGGGTTGGAACTAGAGGATCTTTAAGGTTCCTTCCAACCCAAATTGTTCTGTGTCTCCATGAAGACTTCTGAGCCCTAGGTCTCACCGTAGCATCCAAACCCGTGCTTGCATTTTGAGATCTGACAAATGCAGCCCTTCTGATTGACTGATTGGTTTTGCTTCCAGGCATTCCAGAGATTTCCTTCCCCCTGAATCAGTAAAGACCATCACAGAATCACTAAAAAGAGCAGCTAGAAAACTGCTACAAGAGCTGAATGTGTAATAAATCACACAGCTAAGCCAAGGGGTAAATGTTGGTCTCCTCCTGCAGTCAGTGACAAACAAGAAAACAGGATGATCCTGGAGAAGTAGGCTTTGGCAAGCCCTGCTTTGGCACTGATGCTGAAAAGATCTCCCTGGTGCATAAACAGGGAGTTTTTAAGTTTCTAAACCAAATTGGTCCTGCAGCCCTCACTGCTGTTGTAACAATAAACCAAATAATTCCTCACATACCAGCTGAATCTGTTAAGAGCAGAAAGAAATGTGCCTGCTGTTGGAGCAGAATGTCAGCCTGGTGTGCAACAGAGAGTCAAGGCTAATGACACTAATTGCCAAGCCATGAACATGACTCAAACTGTGATTTGTAGCCAGCATCTCCACAGACATTTACTTCAGCCTTATGAAACACTGGGGCAAATTAAATGAAACACCAGGGCAAAAGCTCTGGTTCTGCAGTGCTCAGCACAGTATTTTGTTGGAGTGTGGAACGTGCTAGGGCCCTGTTTAATGGAAATAGGTGGAGGAAAAGTTGGCTGTTGCCACTAGCAGCAATAATACAGGAAGGGAAAGCTCCACTCCCTGTCACTTTCCCAAGTGGCTTTGCTGCTGCACTGGAATTGCCTCTAATGAGCACAGGTGTGACTGAGAAGAGCTTTAGCATGGATCCGAATGTGTTGCTGCTGCTTAACATATAAGGTAAGTGTAGTTAAGAGCAATGGCTTTTCTTCCTCTTACTAAATAGATCCTGCTAAATGTCAGGCTCCCTGATGAAGCAAACACAGGGTGAGTCATAAGCTTCTTTAAATGCAATGCCACTGTACTGCAAAAGCTGGAAATGACTTTTAATTTTCTCTTTAATGATCCTGAAAAGTGCCGATCCTGAGTAGTCCTTGGGTTTAAGACGCCCGAGCCTGACACCTGAAGCAGAAGCACAGATGCAGTTTCTTCTTGTCTGTAAATCATTTGCCCACTCAGTATTTCTTATTGTAGTCCTTGGGTTTTTTCCCTTCTCTTCTCAGAATTCAATAAATCATATCATGAGATTTAATCACAGCCTTCTGTATGAGTTATGAAATAATCATTGTCTGCTACATTATTCCTCCTTGATAACTTTGTCACACAGTGGAACTCCACACAAAGTCCTTTGCTTCAAATAGCTAATGTTGGGATTTTTTGGTTGCATTTTTTTCTTTTCTTTTTTTTTACCCTTTTTTTTCCAAAGAAACAACAGCAGTAGCCCATAATAGTCCTTTTTATTATACTCCAACACATCAGAAAGTCCATGGTGTTTCTTGTACTGTGAGACTCAGGTACACAAGACTGAGACATGGGATGGGGGAAAAAAGGAAGTATTTATTGCTGGAGATTAAACCAGAAGTTTATCACAGTATCACAGTATCACCAAGGTTGGAAGAGACCTCAAAGATCATCAAGTCCAACCCATTACCACAGACCTCAAGACTAGACCATGGCACCAAGTGCCACGTCCAAACCTGCCTTGAACACCTCCAGGGACAGTGACTCCACCACCTCCCTGGGCAGCCCATTCCAGTGGGGAATGACTCTCTCAG
>WBNM01008396.1:31978-48387 GCA_013399055.1 Ramphastos sulfuratus
AGGAAGTTCTTTGCAGTGAGGGTGGTGAGGCACTGGCACAGATTGCCCAGGGAGGTTGTGGCTGCTCCCTCCCTGGAGGTGTTCAAGGCCAGGCTGGACGAGGCCTTGAGTGACCTGTGCTAGTGGGAGGTGTCCCTGCCTATGGCAGGGGGTTGGAACTAGATGATCTTTGAGGTCCCTTCCAACCTTACCATTCTATGACTCTATGATTCTATGATCTTGCTTCTTTCCCCAGCTGGAGTATCACCAGCTCCAAACTGGCCTGGACATCCCAAACCACCACTGATGAAGATGTTTGAGGTGAACCCATCCCAGGCAGGAGTACTGAAGAGGATAAAACCAAGAGGAAGGTAGCTCTAGCACTCACTGTGCAGTTCCAGTAATGGGTAGTGGAAGGACACCAGCAGCTGCAAAACTTTACAGAGTACCTCTGTAAATACAATACTTGGGAAGGACAAAGCAGCTCTGGGAAGTGTTTCTGAAGAAATAAAGACAAGACCAGACTGCTAAATCTTACAACCACAGTCCTAAAATTCATCCTGATTTTGGAGCCATTTACAACCCTGCTAACATCCAATCTGTCTCTCCAGCTTTGTTTCTGAGATGTTTTGGCTTCACATCTATTTCTTCATGTATCTCTTGTTCCTTTAACTGCTTGGCTTCTGCTAGCTCATTCTACTTCTATCATAGCTGTTGCTGTTTCCCAATATTCTGTGTATTTCTGACCAGCTGCCCTGTGCAAGCCAGCTGCCTTATAACATAGGAATCTTCTGAAAAATACTTGTGTTGTTTCCACAGATGTACCTGGGAAGCTCAAAGCAGACACAGTCCCTCTGTTCAAGAGTAAAACATAAGGAGCTTGAAGCATCAAAAGACTGTGTGAGGAAACATCAAAATTAGATGGTTCGTGGAAATAGCCTCCAGTTATAGATGGACAGGACAAGTGGATGGATTATCTTCCTTCTCCACTGCATCTCTCAAATGAAGCAGGAAATCTACTTTTTGGCTTTGACTTCCCTTCACCATCACCTCTTTAAAGTTATTTCCTGCCACTGGAATTCCATTGCCTTTAACTAAGGTGGAGCTGATTTATCCTGCATGGAAGAGAAGGAACTATGGTTTCTGGTCTCTAGTTTTAGCAGAAGATGTTGCCATTGACCTTTCTTTGCAGTGTGACATCACAAGTCAGCTGCATGCATTACCCCTTCCATGCCACCATGGATGTTTGGTAGGAAAAGTCATAACTTACACAGCTGCCCTTTCAAAAATCTATTTACTAAAGAGGCTGGAAAGGTTTTCCTGCATCAACTGATGCGTCAGTCTTGGGAGAATCAGATGCCTCCTCATTTCACAGCTACCATGAAGCAAAAGGGGAAATCAAATAAAAAGTGGCCATGACACACAGCAGCACTGAGCTCCAGTACTTGTGCTTGTCCTTCAAAAGACAGCTTTTGTATTTTTTGCTAAAGATCTGCATGTTTGCAGATGGAACTGGCATGGCACAACAGGTGAACCTGCTCTGGTAGGGGGGGAGGTTGGGCTAAATGACCTTTGGAGGTCCTTTCCAACCCAGACCATTCTATGATTCTATCTCCAGAGCTCCCTTGCAACCCTCCACCATTCTGTGAGCCTGTGATTGCAACACCACCCTTACAATTCAGTTTGCCAGGGCAGCATTTTACATGCATAGACTTTAATTTTGGAAGTAGATGGGGCTTCTGGTGTGTTAAAAAAGGAGCTGGTAGCTCTAAGTGTTGACAGTAGAGCTGGGTGCCAGCTCCCGTGCTGTTTTGGGATTGCTCCTCTCCAAATTCATCTCCCAAGCAATTCCAGTCTCCCTTGGTGACAGCAGTAAGTTGGAATGCAAAAATTTAAGGGGAGCTCTGTTTGCCTGGCACAGCCTGTCCCTTTCAACTAGCATCTGACTGACAGTTGCTTGTTAGGGGAGATAACCAACATGAAGTATTTGAAGTAACATTTTCCTATGAAGAAAAACAAACAAATCAACAGACACAGAGAGTGACAAGACTCAAAGTTCATCTCATGGGAGCAGTGAAGAAAATCAGTCTAAATTAGTGAAGGCTATCAACTCACAGGTGAGGTACAAGGTGGGGAGAGGCTGTCAATTCAGAACTTGAGCAGCTCTTGCAGCTTCGTGCAGCCTCTTGCCACCCCTCTTAGCTGCTGCTTAGTTCTGAGGGTGTGCACATAGGCAGCTGCCTCTGCTTTGTGCTGCTCTGCATTCTCAGCCTTCCTCATCCCACAGTAATTAATTGGTGCTTCTGCCATATGCCGGATCATAGAATCATAGAATGGTAAGGTTGGAAGGGACCTCAAGGATCATCTAGTTCCAAGCCCTTGCCATAGGCAGGGACATCTTCCACTAGCACAGGTCACTCAAGGCCTTGTCCAACCTGGCCTTGAACACCTCCAGGGAGGGAGCAGCCACAACCTCCCTGGGCAGCCTGTGCCAGTGTCTCACCACCCTCACTGCAAAGAATTTCGTCCTAACATCCAGTCTAAAGCTCCCCTGTGCCAGTTGAAACCCATAATGCAGCAACACCTCTGGCAGCAAAGTGGTCACACACTGAACTGCGGCAGAAACTTTGTGTTCTCGTTTGGATTAAAATGTTAGTTCAACGTAGCATAATTAATGTTCATGGTAAACTGAGCAAAGGCCACTTCAATTCTGGTCTTAAGTGCTCACAGAAGGAGTAAATCCTTTCTAATGAAAGCAGCATTAAATGCTGAGTGAAGCTGGGGGGTCTGCTGCAAACCAGCCTTCAGGAATCAAGGGTTCAGAAGCCATCACCTCCAAGTGCTCAGAAGAACAATTAAACTGTGCATGCTAGCTTAGCTCCCTTATCTTATCTGCTAAATGATAGAACCATAGAACTGCTGAGGTTGGAAGAGGCCTTGGAGGTCATCAAGCCCAAGCACTCACCTGGAGATCACAATCTCACCACTGCTGCAAAGCCACTACCACTAAACCACATCTCTCAGCACCACACCCATGCATCTTTTCAACACCTCTAGGGCTGGGGACTCCACCACCTTCCTGGGCAGCCTGTGCCAGTGCCTGAGAACCCTTTCTGGGAAGAAATTTTTCCTGCTGTCCAATCTGAACCTCAGGCACAACTTGAGGCTGTTTCTTCTTGTCCTTATGGTGTTACAGAATCATAGAATGGTAAGGTTGGAAGGGACCTCAAGGATCATCCAGTTCCAACCCCCTGCCATAGGCAGGGACACCTCCCACTAGTACAGGTCACTCAAGGCCTCATCCAACCTGGCCTTGTTTGATAGTTAACCAAGTTATGTCAGAACTAAATTTGTGAGATACCCTCAAGCTGCATATCCCCTCACACTGAATTCTGCTTAAGCATTTCATCAAGTCTAAACTAGCTATGAACCTCTGGACTTTTGGATAACTAAAGGTTAAAGAAAGAAAAGTAAATCTCAAATTAAAATTAAATGCAATAAAGGTTCTTTTTATTTATTGTGGTATTTTCCCAGGTTATGCCTTTATGAGTTTTCTAAATGGCATCATCTGTTAACTACTAAAGCCAGAGAGCAACCCCTACAGAACAGCCCAGTTTGGCCAGAACTGAGAAAAATGAAGCAATACCTGAACCAAATGAAACTGTTCTCACAGGCTTGGGCAGAAGCATCCTGTCCTTATCTGCACACAGCCAGAGAAGGCGGCTGAGGTGTGGCTCTTCAGTGCAGCTGGCAGGTTTGGAAGCACATGGTTACTTCAGAAGCCATGGTATAATTGAAAATGCTTTCCCTGGTGGCTTCTTAAGCCATACAAATGATTCTGGAAAATCCAGCCTCCAGACAGCCAGCCTCAGAGCTCTGCAGGTCAAGGATGTTTGAGAAGCCATCTGCTCAGCACAGACTTGCACCATGTATAATCAAGCTCCAAGATGCAGAAGCCTTTCCCCACGGGGTGACTTGTTAAGCCTCTGCCAGGGTACAGAGGCCTTGGTGAAGCCACCAGCTGTTCCTCAGAAGATTGCTGTGGCACAGTGCAGGAGATACCCACAGGAAGCAATTTGGTGTGTGCTGTCATTATCATCACTGCCTGGGAAATCCTCTAACTAAACAGTTTGGGCTTGGAAGAAGCCTGCTTGTCAAAAGCCAAGCTGCCTGCTGAAATGTAAGCACCAATTGTGGCCTGGGAGGGCACAATCCCAAGCACAACTCCAGGCTGGGTGGGGAATGGCTGAGAGCAGCCCTGAGGAAAAGGACCTGGGGGTCTGGGGTGATGAAAAGCTCAACATGAGGCTGCAGTGTGAGTGCAGCCCAGACAGCAACTGTGTGCTGGGCTGCAGCAAGNAGTGGCCCTGCCAAGAAACGTTGCCTGCACTCCAGTATGGCTCACAAACAGCCCTGTGACATGAGCACTCACCTCAGACCTGAACAACCTTCTCCCTGCTCTTATGGGGTTTTGCCTTGATTCACAGCAGGGTGCCCACTGACAGCTTTTCTCCTCACTCCAGCACTGCTGGATGGAGATTCCTGCCCCAGAGTGCTCAGTGCTGACCTGCCACTCAAGGAAGCTGCTTGCTTCCCTCTGCCAGCTGAGCCACTAGTGTGATGTGGTGGCTCCAAACCAGCTGCTGTTCAAACAGCATGCTTCTTTTTCATTAAAGTGAAAAGGTAGCAACTCCACAAATAGCTTGGGCAGGAGACCTTAGGGACCAGCACCATGCAGCTGTAGGTTGCTGGCAACAACCAAGACCCCCAGCCCAGCCTGAAAACCAGCTGCCACCTCCTGTGTTCAAGGATCCAACTTCAGCACCTGCTGCTCTGCAGGAGCTTCCTCCCAAGCTCTGCTGCAGGAACTGTTTTACCTTATAGGCACAGGCAGTGTCCCACTCCTTCACTCCAACTGGAAGGTTTTTCCTATATGGCAAAATCATTTTTCTGACAAAATGGATATTTGTTAGATAATATTAATTGAAGCAATTGAAAAAGTTGAAACAAAGGACCAGTAAACCTAGAATTTAGTCATCATTATAACAATCTCAAGTTTTTGCAGGCATTAGGAATCTATTTTTAATGCATCCCAGCTTAAGGCATGATCTGCAGCCTCAGCCAATTACCTTGAGTTTCTGTAACCCAGGCAGGTACTAATTATGTAGACAAATACAGCACTTGATGCTTACCAACCATTAATCCATGTGATTACTCCATCACTGTTCCTCCTTGATGTTCATCTCTCCCTTTCCTTCCCCAACATCATACTCAACAGAGCTGATCTATAAAATAAAAGCCTTTCAGTTCTTATCTGTAGCAGACAAAATCCTTTAAAAAGCTGCTCTCAGGTTTTGTTTCATTAGACACTAACACATGAAGCCTGAGAGGACTGTGTATTGTGCTGTCAGCTCACATTTCTCAGTGCTGTAGGAGTGAGAAGATGAAAATGAAACGGCAAGCCAGGGCTCCCTCCATCAGCACTGGTGGGTAACTGGTTCAGTCTCCCCTCTTCAGGGCATCTTTGCAGGCAGAGGAACAGTTTTCTCCCTGTACCTGCAAAACTTTCATTTCCTCTGTACTGCCACACAGCCCTGCTCTGAGCTCCTGCCAGCACTCCATGGAACTTGCAGGAACTCAGGCTCCAGCTCCCAGTTCTCATCAATCCCAGCCACATCCTTGCCACGCTGAGGGGATCAGCTAAATGCTTCTGTCAGGCAGCAGCACTGCTGCTAGAAGCCAGACACAGCAGCCAGCCATGCTTGTTTCTGTCACTCAGACAACAGCCTGCAGCTGATAAAAGATTGTCTTTTCAGCTGGGTTTCCTCTCTTCAGATTGCTTTAGCAGCATGCCCATGGTGCTCCCAGTTTCCCTCTGTGGACAGTGCTCTCTGCTGTGAGAGGCAGTTGCTGGCTTATGCTGCCCAAGGACATTTTTGACCCTGATGGTTCATGGCTCATCACCACACACCAGTGAAGCACAGCAAACACCTGCCAGAACCTTCTGTTGCAGGAGAAGGAATTTGACAGAGCTTTGACTTGTTTGGGGGTTTTGTTTTTTACACTTAGTCCTTTTGGATGACTCAGCTTAATCTGAACAGATATGGTCTGAATGTTAGTAAGCTTGTAGAGGACATTCCACACAGCTTCAAGATGCACCAGGGGAGAATTAGATCAGATATTAGAAGAGACCTCTTCCCTGAAAGGGTTCTCAGACACTGGAACAGGCTGCCCAAAGAGGTGGTTGAATCCCCATCCCTGGAGGTGTTCCAAAGAGGCAGAGATGGGGTGCTGAGGGACGTGGTTTAGCACCAGCCTTGGCAGAGTTAGAGATTGGTTGGACTGGGTGAGCTTAAAGATCTTTTCCAACCAAAACAATTCTATGACTCTATAGCAAGGCCTTGCAAGTATTTTCAGTGCATGAGCACTTCAGTTCAGTGAACCTGGTTACCCATTTTCATTACGTTCCTGTGAAGCAAGAGGACACCATCCCTTAGCAATATAATCTGAGCTGCTTTCCAGGATCTCAGCAGTGAGCAGGACTGAGGAGGAGGAGCCAGCACCATCTGGGCAGCCAGCTCACCACCGAGCTCCACAGGACAGCCTTTGAGAGCCACTGTTACACAACACAGCATGCACAATATTTTCATTGCATTAGTGTCTGGGGATGACTCCAGCAGAAAAGATGCACAAAAGGCCTTTCACAAACACACAGATGAGACCTCCTCTGGCAGAACTCATGAAGATGCTTTCGATTAGTGTCTGAGGAGGGAGGAAAAGGCAGAGGAACACTGAGGGCCACTTATCTCCAGCAACAGACCCGAGGTTAGCCCCAGTTCATACCTGGCCAGCAAATTATTTACATGAAGGCAGCTTTACTTCTAGCATCCATTCAGGCATTACAGTCTCTTGATGCGGTGCTAAATATTTTGTCTCTGGTACAGCCAGGTTTCAAGCTGCACAGAAGCCATTTATTGGTACTCATTAATGTGCCTTAATAAATGCCACATGTTTAAGAGTGCCAGCAGTTTCAAATGTTATGACTACCTGTGGCATTTCAGAAGTGCTCCCCTGCTAGGAAAGACTGGCTGGGGATACTTAGAGAGCAGCCTCCAGGTCTCACCCAGGCACGAGTCCAGCAGAAGGGGACTCAACTTGAACCTTTGTATTAGGTTTGTAACAATATTTGGGAAGCAGGTTTGTCCTAGCATGAACTTCCTTCAAAACACAGAGCTCCTGCTCCCATGTGAACTGGCTTTGACATTTCAGCAAACTCAATATTCAGAAGAGTTCACAGGCGCCTTGAGTAGACAAAGCAAAATATTTTTCTTCTCCAGCCATCCTCATTCATGCTCGCCAGAACCTGTTTGATTTGGCTACAGAGCTGCATTTACCTTCAGCAAAGCAGAGCAGGCAAAGGAGCAGGACAGGAAGAGCTCCTTCCCTTATTTTAGGTAGGCAGCTTCAGCTCAGACTGTAGGGCTGCAGTGCTGTGTATGAGGCAAAGATTTAAGTGGCACCACGGTCAGGCACAGTCACTTTGTTGACTCTCAGAGGCACATGACAGATTGCAGAGGGAACAGTGCCTGGAGTTAAAGACTCTGAGTGTTGTACCACAGATAAGTTTGTTTTGTGGCCTCAGAATTGCTGGTTCATACAACCTGCAATGCAAATTCCCTCTGGAGCTTTCTTTCCATCACACTTCAGCACTGGGGCTACATGGCTGATCTGCACCCAGATGATGCAGTCCCAGAGGAGCGACTGTCACAGTCCTACCACCTCATCAGCACTGCAGGGAGGAGCACACATTGCAACAATGCTTCATGCATCTGTCTCTTAGGGGTGATATTCAAATTTGACCCGACCTAGGATGTGACTCAGTGAGCAGTGAACATCTTTCTGGCAGGAGGAAGCAGGAACAGCTAAGCCAAAACCATCCCCATCACTTCACCTGCATGTCTAATGAGGAAGGTGGCAGGTGCTGAGAGAGTGAAGCAAGAGCAGAAAATACAGGATCTGTCCTTGAAGGAAAGAAAAATGGAAATGAAGACTTGTGATGGATTTTGCTTTAAATCCACACAAAGGGACCTGTAATCTCCATAAGCTCTGCATCCACTGTAGTTAGTGGATAAATCTACTGGTAGAAGTCCATGGCTTTGGGGCTGACCAAGATATGTGCACAACAGAACAGGGACATACCTGCCTTATTTACCTCTCCTCTCCCAGGTACCCATGAGGATCACAGGCAGAGCTGCACCATTCTTCAGTCTGAAGCTCAGTTTGTTCCTCTTAAATTCTGATCAAAAGATCTTCCAATTAACACTGTTATGTTCTCAGATCTACATCTTGGAAAGATAAGCTTAGATCCTGGAAATCACCAATGAGCAAAGCTGAGCATGTCTTTCCCAAGTGAATCCCCTCCTAACTGCAGCTGTCAGTGAGATGGTTTAAATATTCAAGTATTTAGAGAGTGGACTTTGTGGCTTTTCTTTTTACCAAGTAAATGCCTCCTTAAGTCTCATTTTCATTAACAAGAGGTGCTGGTACTTACTGGTACTGGTAATTACTGCTCCTTTATTCCAGCTGAAGCAAACAGATTTTCATCAGGCTCAGAACCTGGCCCCAGGATTCTTTTACAGCCAAACAGAAGAATCTACCACAGACAGAGGTCCTGCTGACTACAGTCCTGAGAGCAACACTATTTCTTATTGATTTCTTTCATCCTCTAACAAAATAAATAAATAAATTGAAGTCCCAGCCCACTAGCCAAACGTTTGATCTGGCCAGAGTAACACTATGGTAGTTGAATAAATGACTCATAAATTTTCAGTAATTTACAGTCATTTTATGTTTAAAAGCCCTCATATAAAATTTCATTACCCCATAATTTTTCTGCAGTATGTTGGTTAATGCAAGGAGAGCAGGAGCCAAGAGAAATACAGTTGTGGGGGGGGGTTTACTACCCCCCCCCCTTCAAATCACAACTTTTCAGCCCTGATGTAAGAGGGCATATCTTAATCACAGTCATTAGAGTCTGTCCTTAGCTCTTGATGTTGGAAACCAGAAAGATGAAACCTGTTAGATGAAAGAGAATGTCAGTGTTTGATGTATGACCCTCCTGCACACTCCCATTCCCTGACCATACAATTTATATCCATGGGAAACCAGAACATTTCTCTAGCACTATTATCAAGCTTTTATTCCCCAAGCTTTCACCTGAGACATGATGAAGCTAATTTATATTTACTCTAAATCAATACGTTAATTACTCTACAGTCATTCTGAGTCTAACAGACTTAGTGAGAGAAAAACAAAATACCTCTCCTAACTCCCTTATTTTTCTGTGTTTTAAATGTCTCTGAAGGTTATTTCAATGAAATCAAGGCAAAAACTTCTTAGCACTACTGGTTAATGTGCAGAGGTCAAGCCAGCAAATCTGTTCCATGATTATTTATATTTAACAACATACATACATAAACATGTTCCTCTTTAATTCTGATCAAAAGATCTCCTAATTAACACTGTTATGTTCTCAGATCTACATCTTGGAAAGATAAGCTTAGATCCTGGAAATCACCAATGAGCAAAGCTGAGCATGTCTTTCCCAAGTGAATCCCCTCCTAACTGCAGCTGTCAGTGAGATGGTTTAAATATTTAAGAATACATAATTCGTGAACATGTGTGTATGTACATGAACAGCTCTGCTATGAGGACAGGCTGAGAGAGTTGGGGCTCTGCAGCCTGGAGAAGAGAAGGCTTCCAGGAGACCTTAGAGTAGCCTTCCAGGATCTGAAGGGGGCTACAGGAAGGCTGGGGAGGGACTATTGACAAGGTCTTGCAATGACAGGACAAGGGGCAATGGGTTTGAACTGGCAGAGGGGAGATTGAAACTGGATGTTAGGAAGAACTTCTTTCCAGTGAGGGTGGTGAGACACTGGCACAGGTTGCCCAGGGAGGTTGTGGCTGCTCCCTCCCTGGAGGGGTTCAAGGCCAGGCTGGACGAGGCCTTGAGTGATCTGTGCTAGTGGGAGGTGTCCCTGCCTATGGCAGGGGATTGGAACTGGATGATCTTTGAGGTCCCTTCCAACCTTACCATTCTATGATTTCTCTGGATGAGAATTCAGATTTCAGTAACAGTTCCATTTCCTGCATCTGTTTCTACTGAGGAGGAGACAAATGTTCACGTTGATGATCAGTTTCACAACCACCTAATTGCAAGATGTCAAAATCACATCTTTGAGGAATGCACTTCAGCAGAAGGAGCACAACTCAGCTTTAGTATTGATCTGCTGCGTACTGCAAACGACACACAAGGATCAGGCACTGCCTCAGCTGCAGATCCAGCTAAGCAGGCTCACCACTCTGTGTCTGACTCTTCTTTCTGCTCAGATCTTCTCTGGCTCAGTGGATAATTATTCAATACTAAGTAGAACGGCTCCAAAACAAGACCTTCAGACAAAGAATTCTTCATCTCTTTCCTCCAAAGTGGAAGCAGATGTAGGTTCAGATCTTTCTTTTGGATCAAGTCAGTCCAGGAAGGAGCTATATGCAGACTTGTTTCTGGAAAGTTCTTCAAGTGGAGGGTTAACAGCTGTTCTAAGAGGCCTTCCTGAGGAGGGATTATTGAGAAGGTCTTGCAATGCCAGGACAAGGGGCAATGGGTTTGAACTGGCAGAGAGGAGATTGAAACTGGCTGTTGGGAGGAAGTTCTTTACAGTGAGGGTGGTGAGACACTGGCACAGGTTGCCCAGGGAGGTTGTGGCTGCTCCCTCCCTGAAGGTGTTCAAGGCCAGGTTGGAGGAAGCCTTGAGTGACCTGTACTAGTGGGAGGTGTCCCTGCCTATGGCAGGGGGTTGGAACCAGATGATCCTTGAGGTCCCTTCCAACCTTACCATTTTATGATTCTATGATTCCCTTGCCTCCTTATAGAAGGAAAACCCAGACTTAACCAAGAGAACTCAAGCAGAAGTTTGGCCAGGCTGAAATGTGAATGAATCTATTGCTTTCTGTCATTTAAACAGCACTCAGAGCACTCCATCTGCTCTCTTTGAGGCTGCACCTATAAACTGTAATTTGAAGACAGACCATGGCTGCCACAACTGCCCACATTGCTAAATTGTTGGCTAGTCTTCTCCATTAGTCTTATGCTAACTACTAACCTCCCAGATCATGTCCAGGTCGGGAAACAGATGAGGCTGCTCTGGGGAGGGGGAAAAGCCAGATGCAAACAGTGCCATGCCCTTGCCATCAAAGCCATGACCCAAGCCCCAGCATAGCCAGTTTGTCTTTTCCTAGATATTCCACACTGTCAGACCCTCTTTGTCATGCAACAGGAGATCTAGCAGGTCAGTCCTGCACAAGATCTCTACATCTCCCTGAAAGGAGGTTGGAGGGAGGTGGGGGTTGGTACCTTCTCCCTAGTATCACACAGTATCACAGTATAGCAAGGTTGGAAGAGACCTCAAAGATCATCAAGTCCAACCCACTACCACAGACCTCAAGACTAGACCATGGCACCAAGTGCCACGTCCAAATGTGCCTTGAAACAGTAGTAACAGGATAGGACAAGAAGAAATGGCCTCAAGTTAATCCAGGGGAGGTTTAGGTTGGACACTTGAAGAAACTTCTTCCCTGAAAGGGTTCTCACTGGAACAGGCTCCCCAGGGAAGTGGCTGAATTTCCATCCCTGGAGATGTCTCAAAGAGACAGAGATGTGGTGCTGAGGGGCATGGCTTAGCACCAGTCTTAGTAGAGTTAGAGAATGGTTGGACTGGATGGATCTTAAAAGGCTTTTCTCACCAAAACAGTTCTATGATTCTATGAAAGATAAACAAAGTGTTTACTTTCTCTGTCTTCCTTCTTTCCATGAACAATAGGACAACCTCCAAGCCTTTTTTCCCTTCATTTGTATAAATAAGCAGCTGTACACTGTGATGCACAGCCATCATCTGGCAACAGCCTGGTTATGCACAAATCCAGGTGACAAATTCACCTCAGGAACCTGGGAATACACATAGTGAAGCCTTGGAAAGAGAAGAGACATGAGCTATGCTTACCCTGTGCCTGAGATACAAGGAAAGGTCCTGATGAGCAACTATTTATACAAAAGAACAAAGTGGTCAAATCACCTGGTGCTTTTATGTCAGCTTTTGGAGGCACTGCACATAAAAATAGGTTTGACAGGTAAAAACAAGTCCTACTGATAGTGACAGAAAAAGAAAGGAGCCCTTTCCACCCAGGGATGTTTGCCAACAGTGTTACCTTGGTTTAGGAAAAGGGAATGTTCACATATGGGGAAAACAGGTTCACAGGGAAGATGGCAACAAGCTGAAATTAAAGCAGCAAAAGAGTAGGAAGCTTTCAACAAATCACCAAGTGAGAAGAGGCTGCACCTTCTCATCTGTGAGGTTGCCATCTGTGAAGAATTTTTACCCTATCCCTTTGCCTTTCTTTAAAGCAACAAAAGACTAAGAAATGCTGCCTGAAGAAGCAAGCAATGATCACCCCCTTAAGAGATGCCAGCACTGCTTGCAGAAGCATCACTCAGGACTCTCCCTGCTGAAAGAGATGCCAGCACTGCTTGCAGAAGCATCACTCAGGACTCTCCCTGCTGAGAGAGGTTTTGAAAGGTGAGGAACCAGAGATGGGCCAGGTCTGGGCTATTTCTAGGACAGAGCAATTTTTATTGCTGAGGACACAAAGCTGCCCTTGCTTCACAAGCTGTTCTGCATGTCACTGGCAGGCATTGCCCATGATAGTCTTGTCCTAACCCATGAGCTCAACTCCAGCTCAATGCTCTTGTTGATCTCCATGTGAAACACTGCAGGGAAAGAGGAGGCAGCAAGAGAGGGCACAGCAAGTCAGATGGAGTAGTAGATCCTGTCCTCTACAGTGACAAAAGGGTGACAGCAAGAGAAGAAAAGTGAGAATGAAAATTAATCAGCAAAAAAGCTTTCTTTTTTTTTAGCAAGTTTTAAATACTCTTGTGAGCCTTCTTACAAGTAGGTCTAAAATAGAGCAAATCAAATTTAGTTTTTTTCTGGGGGGGAAAAAAAAGAGCAGCAGCTGAATTCCTTATTAATTCCTCAGTGCTAAAAGACATTGAAAAGTAAATGCAGATTTTAAAGACTAATTAGGAAACTACTGAATCAACCCACCTCCTGAACAAAGCAGACCATGGAATGGCTTAGGTTGGAAAGCACCTCAGAGATCATCTACTCCAACCTCCCCACCATGGGCAGGGACACCTCTCAACTAGACTCAGCTGCTCAAGGTCTCATCCAACCTGGCCTTGAACACCCCAGGGAGAAGGCAGCCGCAACCTTCCCTGGGTAGCCTATTCNTGGGTACTGGCAAGCAGCTCTAAGGTCCCCCTGGAGTCTTCTCTTCTCCAGGTTGAACATCCCCAGCTCCCTCAGCCTATCCTAATAGCAGAGGTGCTGCAGCCCTTGGATCATCTTTGTGGCCTTCCTCTGGACTCTCCCCAACACCTCTGTGTCCTTCTGATGCTGGGGACACCAGATCAAATTCTGTCTCCAAGTAAATTAGAGACAAAGATCATTTTACTCCTGCTTCCACAGGACCACCCTAGTTGCAGAAGCACATTTGCATAGTGCTGATATTTTTCTCCTATCAATTGGGTATATGTAAAGAACTGGACTTGTTTTGTGACAAAACAGTCCAAAAATAGGAACCAGAACCCACTCACAGAGTTGCACTAATGGTGGACCATGGCTCTGTTTGACCTTGATCTGTGCCATCCTGTTGTGTCCTTCTGCACAATTAGTGCTGGAGCAGTCCTAGATACACTATCAAACCATGGCAAGGAAGTAAGGAGGAAGTTGTTTGCAGTGAGGGTGGTGAGGCACTGGAGCAGGTTGCCCAGGGAGGTTGTGGCTGCTCCCTCCCTGGAGGTGTTCAAGGCCAGGTTGGAGGAGGCCTTGAGTGACCTGTGCTAGTGGGAGGTGTCCCTGCCTATGGCAGGGGGTTGGAACTAGATGATTCTTGAGGTGCCTTCCAAACTTAGCATTCTATGATTCTATGATTCCCAAAGCAACAGTGCACACAGGTACTAGCAGAGCCTTTACCATATCTTCAGTGCTATGTAATAACCACTGTGGAGAAAACATCACAAGATTCTGAGGATAAAATAGCTCATTCTGACTCTGACACTGCTGCTCATGTCCTCTGCTTGACATCCTTTCTTTTTTTAAGTACCAAACTATCAATCCTTCAGGTTAAAAAAAAAGTTAATTGTTTTCACTGCTCTTTCAATTATGATCAGGCAGGATAGAAGTGAGTTTAATTGCTTTAGTGCTTTGCATTTCAGAAGATTAGCTCTGGAAGCATCCAAATGCACATCCTTCCCTGCTTTCTCCTTGCTCTCTGTGAAGAGGGAGCTGCCTGCCAGCCTAGCCCAACCATACATTAGGGTACCCCTGCCCTGTTGCCACAGCAGCTTCTGAAGATTGCTCCTCTGCCAGGCTGCTCCAGAAAGCAAGCCAGCAGCTGCATCTGCAGCCTTCTATTTAGTGTACTACAGACACCACCTGTGCCTGCCCCTGGGATGGTGTTCAGTAAGCAGACAGTAGGGTTCCTTGGCTCAGCCAGGGCAGCCTGCAGTCCAAGAAGTGACTTTAACCACGCTTAGGGTTTTCCCTCCTTTCCACACTTGGCAAGAAGGATCTTCCCTTTATCTCCAACTAATTACCTGAGCCCTCCTTGGAGGCATTCAGAGTATTTCATATTTGGTCTATCCAATACCATCACCATAAAGATGTCCAAGGTGAAAAGAATCATCCTTTTGTCAAAAAACAACAAAAAAAAAAGAAAATAATTCAAGGAGCTGATTTCAGGAATCATCTCAGTGGAACAGGGCATTTCATAAACCATGGAAATGGGTATGGATTTTCCAAGCTGGAAAAGGTTTTCTTGAATCACAGAACGTTAAAGGTTAGAGGGGACCTCCAAAGATGGGAGTCCAACCCTCCCTACCAAAGCAAGATTATCTGGGGCAGGTCACACAGGAACATATCCAGAGGAGTCTGGAAAGTCTCCAGAGAAGGAGCCTCCACAACCTCTCTGGGCAGCCTGCTCCAGGGCTCTGTCACCCTCACCATAAAGAAGTGTCTCCTCATGCTGGGGTAGAACCTCCTGTGTTCTAGCTTGTACTTGTTCCTTGTCCTAACACTGAGCACCATCATAAAGAGCCTGGCACCTTCATCTTGACACCCACCCCTCAGACACTTATAGATATTGATAAGGTCCCCTCTCATCCTTCTGTTCTCCAGGCTAAACAGCCCCAAGCTCTCTCAGTTCTGTCTTCATAGCAGAGATGTCTCCCAGTCATCCTCAAAGCTCTCAGCTGCACTCTCTCCAGCAGATCCCTCCCTCTTGAACTGGGCAGCCCAGATCCGGGCACAGTACTCTGTTGAAGAAGGTCCCACAGTTTTGATGCCCTCACACTAAAACAAGTGAGTAAAAAGCTCAAAGAACTTTTCCAAACATCCCTGGCAGCAGGACCTCATCCTACATTTCCCTGCACAAGCACACAGCTCAGGCAACTCTTTACCTCTGATTCTCATACATCATTTAAAACCAAACTTTGGTTGCCAAAACTTCTTCTGCCCTTTCTGAAGTGAAAGCTGCATTCATTGCTGAACTGAGCACTGATGGAGAAATGTCTGTCTGAAGTGCAACTGAGTATGGGTTTAAACTGGCAGAGGGGAGACTGAAACTGGATGTTAGGAGGAAGTTCTTTACAGTGAGGGTGGTGAGACACTGGCACAGGTTGCCCAGGGAGGCTGTAGAGCACAGAATCACCCAATGTGATCAAAGATCACATTGGGTGATTCTGTGCTCCACAACCTCCCTGGAGATGTTCAAGGCCAGGTTGGACAAGGCCTTGAGTGACCTGTTCTAGTGGGAGGTGTCCCTGCCTATGGCAAGGGGGTTGGAACTGGATGATCCTTGAGGTCCCTTCCAACCTAACCATTCTATGATTCTATAGCACAGTGTGGCAAGGGAGGGGCTCTGTTTGATTTTGATTATCTGCCCTCCCCCTCCATGCTGTTTCTAAATAAAATGGCAATTCTCCACAGAAGTGTCACAGCTTAATTGTCACTTTTCTCCTGAACAGCGATAAATATAGAGTGATATAATTAATGCAACAGCAAGAACAGTAGAAGGATGCAGAAGGTCCCTTGTGTTGTCCTAGCAACTTCCCAGAGTTGACATAGATTCTTCTCTTTGAAGAAGGAGTAGGTACATGGCAGTTCTGAAACAGTGGTGTTATCTGTCATCAAATTACCTGCAGCACTGAGTGGAATAAAATACAGGGTTTGTGATTTGACTCACAAAAAAAGAGTCCTGCACGTTAAGATTGCCAGCAAAGATTATCAGGCAGATGAACTCTGGATGTTAGGAGGAAG
>WBNM01008397.1:5735-32826 GCA_013399055.1 Ramphastos sulfuratus
GTGTTTTTTTTTTTTTTTTCTTTTTTTTTTTTTTTTTTTCTTTTTTTTCTTTTTTTCCCCACTACATTAACAGGGACGCAAAGTTCTGGAGGAACAGAAAGCAGACTATATGTGCAATGCTAGTATCTGTACATTACATAGAAACTGTTCACTTCTCCTTTTTTGTTTTCTGCCATTAGTTTTGATCAGCCGTTAATACAGCAAAACGTAAAAGATGCCTTTAGCACACGATTCTAAGATTCCCTTCCACCTCATTACATTTTTGTTTTGTTTTTTCTCTTTGCTCGGACAGCAAAAGGGCGCTGCAGTGGAAACCAAGTTGTGAGTGACCAAAACCCATGACGTGACCTGAATTGGTAAGAAAGAGTTTTTACTAGCTTGTTTTTGCTTTATTTATTAGTTGGGTTTTTTTGCTGTTTTTCTGTTTTGTGCAGCACTCCCACCTAGATGCATTATCAGTACTAGTTTCAAATGCACATTTTTGGCCTTTTATTTATTTTCTTTGCTTTGTTTTATTTTTTTTTAATTATTATTATTTTTAATATATTTTTGTTTGTTTGTTTTCCCTCTTAAATCAGGTCCTCAGTATTAAGAGCAACACAGCATCAAGGACTTGTTTAAAGAAACACGGCATAACTTGAGAAGGCCACAAAGTGTGCCATTATCTATCTCTTTCATTAACATAATGAAGTCTGTCTTGAGGGAAGGAGGATGAGGGGAGAAGAAGGGGTAGGGGATGGGGGGCAGCAGTTACTGTCCTCTCCGGGCCGGCCTAAAAATTCCAGTAAAAAAAGTCCCAAGAGTTTCCTTTTTGAACAGCATGAAGATTTAGGAGTACACACAATATTACCACTGTTTGGATTAACTCAGAACAGTAAACCGAGCATTATGGAGGGGCTTTTCGTTGTCTCTTTGCTTATTTTTTGTTTTTGCTGAATCTTCTATAGACTAGTGACCAAGTGAGCAGGTCCTTTTGCATTGCCGTCCGGGGGGGTTCCCTCTTTGTTTGGCGGGACTATAAACCCATCACTGCTGCCTCGGCCTAGCTGGTAGTAAGTGTGTAGCTGATGGATGTGGTTCCTGGAGCCAAGGTTGGGCATGCTTTTGTAGTAAACATCGTCGGCGTCGCCACCACTGCTTTTGGCTGGCGGGGGATCGGTCTGGGTGCTGGCGGTGACACTCTCTGTCATGGGCATGCCAGCCAGTGCAGGCATACTGGTGTAGAGAGAATCCCTGTTGGGCGACTGGAGGTCGTCCGTGTGCTCGTTGGTCAGCAAGGGGAAAAAGCTCTCGCTGTTGTCTTGTGGGATGCGCCGTCGGCTGTAGAGGTGGGGCTGGTGGTTGTCTGCTGAGTACACCCTGGGAGGCAGCAGTGGGGCATCTGACTCCTCGTGTATGAGCTCCAGGCCCAGGCTTTCCTCATGGGTGAAGGAGGTGGCATCATCCAGCACGATGGCGTCGTCCTCACTCCCGCCGCCCACGCTGTTGACGAGTTTGTTCATCAGGTTGCGGCTCTGCTCGCTGGAGCGCTCGTGGTTGTTCAGGTAGGAGGGGATGTAGTTGGAGGTGAGTTCCTTCAGGATCTTCTTCTCGAGGGCATTCTCGGTGTGATTGTAGCCACGGTCAAGGATTTGCACGCAGTTGCTGAGGTACTCGCCGCTGGCGATGCTGTAGCTGTTGCCGTGATTACCATTCAGTGGTAGAGTATCCGTGACACTTGTATCCCTGGCATTGTTCAGAAGCCCCTCTGAAAAACATTACACAAGAGAGGGTGACTTGTACAAACAGGACACTCACGTGAGATGTGCACACTCAAACCCCCTTCCTAGGCTGTTGTGGACGCTGGGGCTCAGCAGTGAGGAAAGCATCGCGGCTAAAATAATAGGGTTCAGGCTGCAGCTAACTAGGTTAAGGTCTTCCCAATACAAAAATGGAAAGTACCATCAAATAAATGACTTGAAGTGGCAGTAGCAGGCGGGAAGGAAAGACCTTTCCTGGCCAGTACCTCCTATGGCTTTTGTGCTTTACTCTATCTGTCCCCAAGGGGGATGAGGAATAGGTGACTCTGGGCTGGTCCCAATTGCTGCAGCTCCAGGCACTCTGGAACTAAGAGAGAAGTATTTGCAGTGCAGGTTAATTATTACCCAAACTTTGTTTGGAGCGTGTCCTAGCTAGAGAAAAAAACAAACCAAACCAGAAAAGAAATTTGCTCTCTCCTTTAGCTGGGCAGGCTGCCAGGGAAAAGGCATCAGGCCAGAATGGTGAGATTTGGGCATTAGCAATTTGGAGGCCCAAAGTGCTTTCTGGCCCAGGCTTTTTTTGGGACAAGGCTAATTGCCCTGCCTTTCATGGAACAGAGGGCACAGACAAAATTCCTTACTCTGCACTGGGCAGGTGTGGATTTTCTAACACAGTAGGGTTGGAGGCAGCTGCTGTGGGGTCTTGTGAAGTCTTTAAAAAAAGCTCCCACTTTACTTGCAAATTTAAAGGGATTTGGTAGAAGGTACAGCCAGTACCATCCGCATCACTGTGTAGTGGGCTCAGGAGAACCTCAGAGGAGTAATGGGGTCTTGAGGTCCCTCCCCAAGTAACTGCCTATAGGATTTCTGTCAGTGTCTTAATGCCATAAATGTGAGACTGGAGCTCAGCTCTTTCCCAAGACACTATGGGAGATGGTGGGGAAAGTGCCTTGAGAGCAGCACAGCAGGAGCAGCAAGGGAGAAGAAAATCAGGCCTGGTAGTTAAGCCACCGTGGTTTATTTTTGGGGATTAGTGGCCTCCTCGGGAGGAGTGCAGGCATAGGGATGCATGAAATAACATATCAGCTTCTCAGCTAAGGGCTTTGGGCCTGACCAAAAAATGGCAAGCAACTTCCAGCAAGCCATTGTGGATTTAAGGAGCCGTTAGCTGACAATTTCAGATGAAGAGTTGCTCATGCCATGCTTGGTACCATGGCAAGTGTACCTTTTGAAAATACAGGGTTCAGTCTCTATCTGTGATGGACTAGTTGCTGCATGTTTAAGGGCTGGAAAGCTCTACTGAAGGCTTTCTTTTTGCTTTTGAGTGAAACGTCCTGAACGTTTTGGTCAGCTTTGAGGTTTCTGAAGCTTAGAGGGTGCTGCTGTATCTCAGGTTTCCCACTAAATAAAGGAGCAATGCTGAAAAGATCAACTAGCCATCACAGACACAGAGCAAAGCCACTGATTTTCACGGTGGAAGATCTCCATCTGGGTCACGATGCTTGGGGGAAAATGGAAAGTGAGCATTTTGGGGAGAGGACAGTATATGATGGGTGACAGGTACAACAGCATCTGTCTGATGGTGGTGCCAAGTAACGTATGCATTGAGGTGCTGAGCACCCTGCTTCTGCTACCAATGCATAGATCTGGGGGGGGAAGGGGGAGGGTTGGTGGGGAGAGAAAACAGAGGCATCCCAGGTGAAAACAGAGCGGGGTCTGCAATGAAATGTGCCATGAGCTTGCAAATAAAAATGTGAAGTTGAACAAAAAAAAAACAAGCAAAAAAAATCATACACACAGTCACATAAGAAACTAGGCTGGGTTAAACACCACCACAAAAGCAAGAAATAAACAAAGAAAGCATCATCTGGTCTCATCTCTCTATATATATGTACAGATACATATATATATATATACACACACACACACATACACACGTTTAAATACACATGTATAGTCAGGTCATTTGGATTTCAAAACTGTGAGATGAATTTCCTTTATTAACTACATCATCTATGTGTGATGCAAGAAAAGTGAACTAAAAAAAATTACATTTGATATGCAATGTTTAGCTTTACTCCCATACTTGTCTCTCTGTAGGGCTCTAAACGACAGCATGAAGAAAAGGAAAGAAAAAACAACAAGTAAGCTTACAGCGACAGTAGGAGAAACATGAGTCAAAAGCAAGTTGATGATATGCAGAAAAAGAGAAATAATTTCCACTGCCCAGAATACAGGAATTTGTTACATGGTTTATTTCAGGTTTAAAAAAAGAAAAATTATTGACATTTTAGACAGGAAAAAATTATTTTACGCGCAATATATTCAAGAGGCTACAATTTTATTAGGAAAAAAATGATCACATTTAAATTTTTTTGTTTGTTTTGTTGGTTTTGTTTGTTTGTTGTTGTTTGCTTTTTTTTTCCCCCAACGCCGTTATCAAACAGTCAGCGTGCAACACAAACCAAGGAAGAACGCCTGGAAATTTAAGTGAAAGCTGGTCATGCTTGAAAAGACAGGCACTGTCAATGTCACTTCCAAAGTCTTAGAATGAAGCTCTTTGCTCACTGTTTGTTATAATCACCCCTGGCAGTCGAAACCAAAGTCCATTTCCTTGCTAAAAATGTTTTGCCGTCCATCCTTTGCAACAGAGTGCTTTGTAAGAGTATGACTTTGCTCATCACGGGGCTGCTGGCCTTCTACCAACTCTGGTCAGCCTGCTCTTTTGGGTATGTTTTAACCAAACGCATGGCAAAATACGTGGGCTTTGCAAAATAACCCAAACAAACGAAACAAACCAAGAAACCAGGGAAGAGGAACGATAGTTCAGATAATGGCATCACTAAATGAAGCTGTTGAGGAGGAAGGGTTAAAAGAAGAGCCAGAGATGAAGATGAAAAGCCAGTGATAAACTCTCAGCTTCCCGCTTTGCAATGGTCTGTGGCACGCTGTGGGTTAACCAGAGCTTGTTAATGGGATTGCCATTTTCTCTTAAAGTGAGCTCTGATGAAAGCAGTTAGGGCCACTTCAAGAAACTCCTGGGTCTGAGAGACCAAACCAGTGTCTGTCTGTCATCCGCCAACAGTGGTGAGCACTCGGCATGTGCTGCAGGGTGGCAGACCTCTCACCAACCATCTTTCCTTCCTCTACACTTTGTATCCCATCAAGGAATCTGTTTCACCACCAGGAAATGGGCTTTTGCTCTTTTGCAGTCTGATTTCCTGCCTCTTTCCAAGGACTGGGTTTTTTTAGGGTTCCTGGGCCCTGGTGAGTCTCCACCACAGATAAGGCAGCTTCAGCTTGAGCAGATCAGAGATTTTAAAACTTGGAACGGGGAAGGGGAAAAGGAAGAGGTGGACCAGATCAAGTCCCAGTTTTCTTACAGCATCCTGTCTGTCAATGTCCAGTACCAGAAGAGGCAGATGAAGGTGCAGGAAAAAAAATATCATAGCTTTAGTGATGTAGAATGTGTTAGTTGGATGATGTTAGCTAGCCATATCCTCACCACACGCCAATATCAGCCAAGGCACACCCAGAGATGGTTAGAGTGTCTACTTTTACAATGCACTGTCAGTGGTTCAGTGTTGTCTGCTGGGGCAGTGTCCTCAAATCCCAAAGGATAACTGAGGCCATAAAATCTGACTGTTTTTGCTAACCTTTGTTTCTGCTGCAGGACCACCATTAGTTCAGTTCTTAACTGTCCGGGGATGGTAACCAGTTTGAAAAGCAAAAGCTATTATTCCAGTTCTGTGGTCATTAGTTAACTTACAGCTTCCTGACAAGAATGGATTGGGTTCTGCTCCCCATGAAGTCAATGGCAAAGCTCCAGGGGCTTTATTGGGTTCTTTACTGGTCCTACTCCAGATCTTTATCTCTCAGGGATGAAGCTGGAGTAGGTTTTTCTGTTATCCATCTTGCTGCATGGCACTGAATAGCATTTTCAAATCAAACAACACGGTGGGGGGTGGGGTGGGGGTGAGGAGGGGGTGTTTGAGGAGGGTGGAATACAATACAACACTGTTAGCTCAGGTAAAACCATACCAGAACCTAACCTTAAAAAATCAGAAGAACACAAGATGATTAAAATCCATGTTAAAACTTTTTGTCACATTTTTGCCCAAATCATTTGGGTCTAGTTGAGATACCCAGGCCTGAACATCAATCAGGACCTCTCTTAGGTCAAATGTTGACCCAGCATTACCTGCTGCCATTTGATTTAGAAGTAGCTCCAACCTCAGTGTTATCATGCAAGAAACCTATGCAGAACATCCAAGCTCATTTGCAGTATGCTGAAGTTCTTAACATTCAGAGCATTTCATGTTTAACAGTAGCCCTTTTTTCAAAATAGCATTAATGGGAGCAAATTTATTGCACCAAGTTAGCATAGTTTAGGAAATTAATGAACAGCAAAAAGGTCAAACATGTCCTTTCCTTGTGCTTTGAATGAAAATGCCCTAGTGATGCAGTTCAGTATCTCTTTCTGTCGTAAACAGTACACTGCCAAGTAGTACAAAAAGGGGTTTTCCTGCTTGCATTGTAATCATCATTATTTTCTTTTCCTTAGAAACCCTTTCCTGGAAAGGGTCACCTTCAATTGGAGTGGAGAGCTGATAAGAGTGTTCACAGAATCACCATGGCTGGAAAAGACCATCAAGTCCAACCATTAGCTAAATCTGCTGGGGCTACTACCACACCATATCCTTGAGCGGCATATTTAGACAGCTCATATATGTCCAGGGATGGGAATTCAGCCACTTCCCTGAGCAGCCTGTTCCAGTCTTTGAAAATCTTTTTGGTATAGAAGTTTTTCCTAATGTCTAACATAAGCCTCCCCAGCACAAGCCAATGCCATTAACTTGTGCTTAGGCACATCATTATTCTAATGATTTCACTACCTTGAAAGCTAAAAACCAAAACAAACCCATTCCAAATCTCCCATGGAAGTGACAGAGCAAGACAGAGCCAAACAGCTGGGAGCTGGCAGAGCTCCTCCTTGGGTCCTGCTTAAATGCATCTACCTCTCCCTCACGGAAGCATCAGGACATAGCTGTTAAGCACGGTGCCTTCCCACAGCCAGAGCAGAGCCAAACAAATAGGTGACCAGTCTGATTCCTACAGTAGAAACCCCCTCTAGGTACAACTGATTCTATCTGACTGGTTATTTTCCATGGCTGACAGGAGGACGTGGAAGAGGTTCTAGTTCCCCTACACATTTTCCTATTCCTTTTTATTATTTTTCCTTTCTCCTAGCACATCTGAAATGTGGTAATGCAAATGGCAAAATATTTCTTACAACATCTAAGCCCCACTCTTTGGAGCTGACCTACACTCCTCACTTCAGCTAGCATTTTTCTTAAAGATCAAGGGCAATTTTGCTTTATTTTGCTTTTATTTTTGCCCCCTCCCTTTTTTTTTCTTTTCCTTTTCTTTCTTTCCTGTACAAGCCAGCAGATCACATTTCTACACATCATTTCAAAATGAAAGCAGCTTTGGTGGCAAAGGCCATTTTAGCTTCACTTACCTTCCAAGGTGTTCCTGTGTCTGAAATGAATGGTTTAACGAGGAAATGTGCTGACAACAAAGACAGGAATGGAAAACACTGGACAAAACACACACACAAGACCAAAAGAATACGAAGGCAAGGGGACTAAAAAATAATAAAGAAAACAACAACAACAAAAATCATCAAAATCAAATCCACTATGAATGCTTTGAGCAGAACTGACAAGGGTTCTCTCAAAGTGAATTTGATTGCTCATGGAAAAAAAGCCTTGAATGGGAAGATGCAGAAATGAAAAGGAGAAAAGGAGGGGAACTTGTTTTTTTGTGCCCAGTTCCAAAAGAAAAAAAAAACAACAAAAACAAAACAAAAACCAACCAAAGGCTGTGTGTGGGGAGAAATAATAAAAAGAAGAAAAAAAAAATCAAAAAAAGAGAAGTAATGGGCCAAAAGAAGCCGTAGAAAATGGAATTCTCACTAGAAAAATTAGAGAGAAACTCCAGCACACCTTGTGCGTTGTACATGCTGACAGAAGGGTTGTTATAGACCGCCGATTCCCCCAGCAATGTATTATAAGGGTTGTTAGTGCCATGAGGACGAAGCAGAGCATTGGTTATAAGATGATTAGCCATGGCTCCTGGAGCAGCCCGATAGAAAAGACAGAAAAACAAACAAACAAACAAAAAAAAGGTCAATCAGGCAAATGTGGTATTTTAAAAAGAAACGGGATAAAAGAACATTCAGAAATGACAACAGTTGAAATAATCCTTGATTACAAGCAGCCAGCTAATTAGACTCGGGAAACTGTGTGCCACTAAAGCAGAACAGATGTCACTGACGATGCACAAATCCAAACCAAGGCAAAAGAAAATGTATCAGAAAGCAGGTAAAGCTACATTTATGGTGGTTCCCCCATTGCTCGGAGTGTAAGCAAGGCTATGCTCACATGCTTGCTATAAAGAAAGGAAGGAAAACAGCAGCCTACACAATGTGTGTGTGTGGAAACTTTCTGAAAAATGTCAAATGAATTAAAAAAAATAAATATAATGACTAACAGAAAACAGCACATTCAGCTCTGGCTATGGGCTAGGATCTCTCTTTTACTGACCCCTTTACTCACAACACATCTAAAATTGAAAAGGCAAAGTTAAGAAGAAAGGATGGAGAACACGTCCTCCCCAAAGGCTCTCTGAGAACGGCCAGTTCTCATATCTAAGAGAGTGAATTTTCTTCAGCTACAGCTCTGATACCATTGTTCAGTACATCCACAATTACTCAAACCCACTACTGGAAGTGAGAGCACCTTGGCTCCGTCAGGCGTTTCTACCAGCAGCGAGATGCATGTTTCAAAGCTCTTGGTGTGCCCCACAAACACTTTGTTTCTCCACTCCCAGACCTCTTTGTTGTCATTTTCAAGCTCTCAGCTAGCAGTTGTCCTTTGGTTTTGCTTTATCCTTTAGAGTCACAGCCTCTGAGTTTGTGCATTTTGGGATCATCATGACTCGGCAGGTGGCTGCCAAGACCTACCTTGATTCCTATTTCAGGCACCAACTCATGGAGCAAAGATTTCCCCCCACCTTTTAGCTGGCCTACAGAACCAAAAACCCCACTAAATTCTTGCTACAAATCTCTGAGCTCCAAAGACAAGAGAGATTTAAAAACTCCCCCTAAGGGCCATTCCCACCATCACTGGTAGAGACTTAGAGGAGAACTACTCAAGTTCACACCATGGTTTTTACCTCCAGGGCTAAATAGGTGACACAAATCCATTCCACAAGGAAAGTAAGACTTTGGTGAGACACCTAGAGTTAGCCAGGATGAGCATGTCAGAGGACTCAAGTTACCTGGTGGTCACCAATATCTGATAGCCCTAACCCAAAGAAGTGACTGAAAAGCCACCCTCCAAAACCAGCAACACTGACAGGGGTGTCTTCATCAACAACTGGAACCATTGCCATTTGCCACTCTTAGGGATGGAGGTGGCCCTGTGATGTAGTGGAGGCAATATCTCTGAGGCATGTGAGGTCCTAGGGACAAACTTCTCCGCAACTCATTATCTATTTTTTTTTTTGGTGGGTTTTTTTTTTCCCCTTTAATTTTTTGGGGTTTTTTTGTTTGTTTTGTTTTTTTTGAGGGGGCAGTTTGGGTTTGGGTTCTGTTTGTTTCTTTGGAGTTTTTTTGTTGGTTGTTTTTTGTTTGGGTTTTGGGGTTTTTTTTTATGGAGTTGCTGAGAACTAAGGACCTCTGGGTGGTATAAATCCCCTTAGCAGTAATCTCTTTGAGGGATCTCACCTTCTAATTATTTTTTTAAAAAGCAAAAATTGGCCAAATCTAAGGATAGGCAGAAGCCTCCAGAGCTGTTGGTTGTATACTGGTCTGAGTCCATCTCTAGGACAGAGCTTCTCCATGTTTGAGCAGGTAGGGGAGAAAGCAGAACACTCTACTGCCTCTCCCTCATCATCCCCAGTCCTTCCCAGTTCCAGGCACGTGGTGTTAGTGGATCACTTGGTCTTTTGAGCAGAGGACAAAGTAGAAGGCGGCGCTGTATGGGGGCTGCATGCCAGGGAGGCTCCTCAATACATGCAGCTGGAAAAAAAAAGACTTGTATTCTCTCACCTGATGTTTTTGGCTAGGCTGATGGAAAGCAAGATGAGCTGCTGTGTTTGGAACTAAGGAAACAAAGCTGTCTCCTGTAAGAAAACATTATAGGAACGCTTAACTGAGCAGCCTTGAACGCAACTAATAGGTAAATGAATCAGTTTGTGCTTTCTGCTAATATATTTTCCACCAATTTCACGTACATCTGTGACGAGAGACTGCAGGCACCACTTTTCTTCTTGCACCAGTTTTATACCAGTGTGAATATGAAGTCCATTAGAATAATTTTTGCTTTCACACAATCACAGAATACTATGGGTTGGAAGAGATCTCTGAAGATCCTCAAGTCCAACTCCCCTGCCAGAGCAGGATCACCTAAAACAGACCAGATCTTTAAATCAAGCTGGGCCAAAAAAAAAAAAAAGATTGAGAAAGGGACTCACTTTTCTACAGGTAACTGCAGTGTCTGGAGTTAATGCCAGTCATTAATTCAGAAGTTATCCTTCAGAAGTTATGGAGATTTAATCCCATCTCCAACTTGGTCTCTATGGGATTTGATACGGAGACAAATATATCAACATTGCATGGTTTTGAATGCCTTATCTTGGAGCATCTTTGAATGGCAACTGCCAGAAAGAGCATCTCATTCAATATATCCCCAGCCTGGTGCTGTCCATCAATCCCTAGCAGGTGGGAAGAAGCTAATCCAGCCGTGGCTGGGCAGGTCAAGTTCTCCTCACAGAATCATAGAATTGTTTCAGTTGGAAGAGATCTTTAAGATCATCGAGTCCAACCATCAGCCTAACACCACCGTGGCCATTAAACCATGCCCAAAAGTACCATGTCGACACACCTCCTGAACACCTCCATGGACGGTGACTTCACACAGAATTCAAGAAGCTTCAAGAATGTTCAAGGACAGGGTTCAAGAAGGACAGGGACTTGCTGGAAAGGGTACAGAGAAGGGCTACAAAGATGCTGAGGAGACTGGAATCTCTCTCTAATGTGGAAAGACTGAAAAAATTGAGGCTTTTAAGTCTGGAAAAGAGAAGACTAAGAGGGGATCTCATCAATGATGATATTTAAAAGGTGGGCTTCAGGAGGATGGGACCAGGCAGTGGTGCCCAGTGACAGAACGAGCAATAACAGGCACAAACTTGAACATAAGTTCCATCTAAACATGAGGAGGAACTTCTTTAATTTAAGGGTGACAAGCAAGCTGCCTAGAGAAGTGGTGGAGTCTCCATCTAAGAAGACATCCAAAACCCTCCTGGATGCTTTCATGTGCGGCCTTCTTTAGGTGAACTTGCCTTGGCTGGGGCATTGGACTTGGTGCTCTCCAGAGGTCTCTTTCAAACCCCAGCATTCTGTAAATCACCAAATAGGTTGGAATAGACCTCCAAAGAGCATCTAGCCCAACTTCTCTGCTAAAGCAGGTTACAAGAGAGGAGAAAGGATCAATTTGTGGCTACCTTCCTGGGGTGGTGGGCTCTGGTGCAAGCTAAATTCACACAATTCTAGCTCTTTCAGGCTGTTGCAAACTAGTTTATGACACTTTTTATTGCAGATACACGACCCCGTAAAGTTGGCCAGAAGTTAAAAACACAGAATAAGTAATTCTGCTCTCATAGAAGTTTAAAAAGGGGGCTTGGTGCAACAAAACATGAGGAAGGAACCTCAAAAGATCATCCAGTCCAATGCCCCTGCCAGAACAGGATCACCTATAGCAGATCACACAGGAAGGCATCCAGGCAGATCTTGAACATCTCCAGAGAGGGAGACTCCACAATGCCCTTGGGCAGCCTGTTCCAGTGTTCTGTCACCCTCACTGTGAATTCCTCATGTTTTTCATTTACTGACCAAAGCCCCACTTTTGGTGGCAGCCTTGAATAATTCTGCTGAACCACATCCAAACCTAACCTAACATAAAAGCTAACAGGTTCAGCTGCCTTTCAATACTTTCAGAAACCCAGCTGGGCCCTAAGTATTCTGCAGGAGGTTCTCACCACAGTGGGCTAGTCATGTCAAACTTTATGTTCTCCTGTGAGTCACACTAAATGCAAACGTTGGCATCTTAAAAACTAATTATATGTACATTGTATTCATTAATTTGGCCTCTTGTTTTTCCCTAATTGCTCTTGAGCTGTAACATTCTTATCCTCAAAGCAGGCTCAGAGAGGACAGAGCTCAAACTCAGGAGAATCTCCTATTAAAACTATAGAAGTAATAATGCACCATACAATTCCCCATTACTGGGTTTCTCCTTCCCAGATAAGAGAAAGGAAAAGGTAACAGCAGCCATACATTTAGGTATCACCCTGCCTTGATCATTGCTATAGCAACCAGCTGGGCTATTGGAAAGAACAGATGAGGTCTGCAGATGAGGCACAAGCAGAAGGAGCAGGTAGACTAGCAAACTATGACCCTGTTTGCATGAAAATGGCCTTGGTGATAGACAACAGAAAGCCAACAGAGCAAGCAGGGGATCAAAGCAGCATGTTGTCCCAAAATGCTGACCACTCTTGTACTAGACGATCTTTAAGGTCCCTTCAAACCCAAACCAAAGAACTCCAAAGAGAAGAAAGGAATGATGCCCTTACGGAAGGCAAGTACTGGGTGGACAAGGTGCAGATGTTCCTGTGCCTACAGCAGTATCAGGAGGCTCTGTGATCCAAGTACTGAAGATTCAGCCTTTCCTATGGAGTTTAAAAGGCTATGAGAAGGTGTGCTCAGGGTGCAGGGAGAGATCTAGAGGGCTGCACTTTTGGCTTGCAAACTGAGCACAATCTGATGGTGAGGCCAAGAAGGATAAAGAGAATGGAAATCCCACCACACTTACTACCAGTGTAATCACAGAGAGAATGCAGGTAGCTGCAGTTAGCTGCTTTGTGTGTCTATGACAGTAGGCATTATTTTAGCGACAGTATGCAACCAAATTGTACTTTTTTCTTCCCATTACAAGATAGAAATTGATGTCCTGGTTGTAAGACAGCAGTGGGGCAGAAATAAGTGGGGTTTTTTTGAAGAGTTTGATGTTAGGGGAAACTGCACTTTGTTAAAAATGAGCATGATTTATCCACTCACTGAAAGCAAAGGATTGAAATCATGACGACAAGCACATGGTGCCAGGCTTCCAACTGCATCAATTAGGAACACAACACAAAGAATTTTGTAGAATAGAATCATAGAGATGTTTGAGTTCAAAAAGACCTCTAAAAACACGGAGTCCAACCATCAACCCAACACCACAATGGACATTAAACCATGTCCCTAAGTAACATCATGTACACACATCTCTTAAACACCTCCAGGAAAGGCAATTCCACTGCCTCCATGGGCAGCCTGTTCCAATCCATGACCACTCTTGCAGCAAAGAATTTTTTCCTAATATATGACCTAAGCCTCCACTGACACCATTTCAGGCCATTTCTCCTTATTCTATCACCTGATACTAGGGAGAAGACACTGACCTCTCACCTGGTTTCACCATCCTTTTGGGGAGTTGTAGAGAGCAATGAGGTCTCTCCTCAACCTCCTCTTCTCCAGACTAAACACCTCCAGTTCCCTCAGCTGCTCCTCACCAGACCTGTTCTCAAGACCCTTCACCAGCTTTGTTGCCCTTCTCTGGACATTCTCCAGCACCTCAATGTGCTTCTGGTAATGAAGGCTCCAAAACTAAATAAAAACAATATTTGAGGGCCAGCCCCAATCAGTGTCAAGCACAGGGGAGCAACCGCTTCCACAGTTCCCTGAGCTGCCGATCAGAAAATACATTCAAAGCAGCTTTCTAGGAGTCAGTGCTCTAGTCTTCTGTGTGATTTGCCTTACCAAAAGTCACCAGTGCTCCTTTCTGTGTTCCAGGCAGAGTTTTCAAGTATTTAAAGAATTGTAGTCTCCCATGTGTTCACCTGCAATTTATTTCAACAGTGAATGCCATCATGAGAAGCCAAATCACTCGATTTTGCTGGAGGACAACAGGTATTTCCAGCATTTTTTTTTCCTTCTGGTTCCCTCCAACAAATGCTCTAGCAAGTTTAGATTTATTGAGCTGTGTTCTTATAATAGCCAACAGGATTCAGTTAATAAACTTCAATAAACCTTCCTATTAAATTTCTCTGAAATAGGTTTGTTGTCACTTGCAGCATCTAATCTATTCATTGAGAAGCTATTAATACTGACTGCAGCGAAATGGAGTTTCAGTAAATGAGGTTGTTAAGCTCTGGGCCATCTTCCTCCAAATGAAACATCCTTTGCTTTTGTGCAGAGAGAGAGAGAGAGAGAGAGAGGGAGGGAGAGAGGAGGGTAAGTATTTCCTTGCTTTTTTTTTTTTTCTTTTTCCCTTCTCTTTCCTTTCTTCTGTGGTGGAAGAGTCTGAAGAACAAGTTTGATGAGGGGCAGCTGAGGGAACTGGAGTTGCTTAGTCTGGAGAATAGCAGGCTGACGGCAGACCTCATTGCTCTCTACAACTTCCTGAAAGGAGGTTGGAGTGAGGTGGGGGTTGGTCTCTTATCTGTGGTATCAGGTGATAGAATGAGGGGAAATAGCCTGAAATTGTGCCAGGAGAAGTTTAGGTTGAGTATTAGGAAAAAATGTTTTCCTGCAGGAGTGGTCAGGCATTGGAATGGGCTGCTCAGGGAGGTGGTGGAGTCACCAAAGTAGAGGATTTATGCAACCAAAGCAATTTTATGATTCTATGACTTCTAATGACAAACCTCTGCTGGATTATAACCTCCATGCCATGTGGGAAACACACAGCTAATCTCCATGACTTTAGAAATATCTGCTTACTTGTTGGCTGCTTCTCAGCTGCAGAAACATCTCATTGTACCTCAACTATAGAAACATGTACTGTCCCTAATTGTGCCAGCTTATGCTTATTTCTCACTACACATCACCTCTTACACACGATCTGGGGAAAAAGAGGCTGAGGGGAGACCTTCTGGCTGTCTACAACTCCCTGAAAGGAGGTTGGGACCAGGTGGATTTTGGTCTTTTCTCCCTAGTAATAAGCGATAGGACAAGAAGAAATGACATCCAGTTGCACTAGGGGAGGTTTAGGTGGGGCATTAGAAGAAATTTCTTGGCCAAAAGGGTTCTCGAAGACTGGAATAGGCTGTTGAAGGAGGTGATTGAATTCACATCTCTGAAGATGTTTCAGAGGCAAAGCTGTGGTGTTGAGAGACATGGTTTAGGACTGGACCTGGCTGAGAGATGATCTCAAAGGTCTTTTGCCTTTTCTATGATTCTACATTTCTAAGATGTGCAGATATTCCTGCCAATGGTGGGGATTTGACCATACTTAGAAGAATTTATTTAAGCAGCTATGCTTTCTTCCTTCCTCCTTCACAGTCATCATATAAGATTGCTCTACGGCAATATCCTGCTGGATCTAATACTCCCCAAAGGCTGCTCTGATTTCAGAAATTGCTGTGCCCTTATTTTTTTTTTCTCTTTAAATCTGATCCACCTAATGACTGAACTTCCAATTATGTGGCTGTCAATCCTAAAATCAAAGCCAGTTCTTAATATCTCCCCAAGGAAGAATGTCACTTCACTCACTGCAATCACTGCAACAAATCTCAGCTAAACTCAGGCCCAGGCAGAAAGAGAGGCAAAATAAACCAGAAGACAATCGACAGCAGGATTCATTTTGCACATAGGCAGAAACACGAGTTAAATTCCCTGAGTTTTTTTGATCTTTGATGCAGAAAATCATGATTTTCCTAGCATAAAATGTAGAGTTGATTAAAAAACAAAACAAAAAACCCAAAACAGGAAAACATAAAAAGTCAGCAGAGGCAATCTGCTCATCCCAAAGGATGCCGAGCTTCCTTTACAAACAAAAAATACTCCTCTGCTGTCATCTATCTGGAATGTCTGCCTTGTTCATACATCATTATCAGGATGGATTATTTTCAGGCCAAGATGCTGACACTGTATCCAAGTACAAGATTTTGCACCCAGGGTGGGTCAATTTGAAGCACAAACCCAGGCTAGGTGGAGAATGGATAGAGAGCAGTGCTGAGGAGAAGGATTTGGAGGTGCTGGGTGATAACAAACTGAACGTGACCCAGCAATGTGTGCCTGCAGCCTGGAAACCAGATTTGTCCTGGGATGCATCCCCAGCAGTGTAGGCAGCAGGAGGGAGGAGATTCTGTCCCTCTGCTCCACTCTGCTGAGACCCTACCTGGAGGGTTGGGTACAGCTCTGGAGTCCTCCCCACAAAAAGGACATAGAGGTGTTAGATGAAGTCGTGAAGGTGAATCAGAGGGGCTGGTGAACCTTTCCTATTGAGACCGGCTGAGCGAGTTGGGGCTGTTCAGCCTGGAGAAGAGAAGGCTGCAGGGAGACCTTAGAGCAATCTTCCAGTACCTGAGGAGGGCTACAGGAGAGCTGGCATGACAAAGGCATGGAGTGATAGGAGGAGGGGGAATGGCTTCAAACTGGAAGAAGATGGATTTAAATTAGACATTAAGAGGATATTCTCCATCATGTGGGTGGTGAGGCACTGGAACAGGTTTCTGAGAGGCAGTTGTAGAGGCTCCAAACCTAGAATTCTTGAAAGTCAGATTGGATGGGGTCTTGAGCAACCTGGTCTACTAGGAGGTGCCCCTGCCCATGACAGGGGAGTTGGAACTAGATGATCTTGAAGGTCCCTTATAACCTAAACTATTTTGTGATTCTATGACTATGAAAACATCTCCATGAGGAGCTCAGAGTTAAACAGACATGTCTCTTCCTCCACATCTCCTACCATCACACTACAGTGATGGTACCAGCAAGAGTAATCTACAGGAGACAAGCACTTTTTCTTTAGTGCAAGTACTTTTCAACTATTTAGTGCTCAGAAAAATGAAGAAAATAATATAAAGTATGTTTATACCCTGGTATATTTCACTGAGTTCCCTCTAGGCATCTACAGATGCATTCATGAACAAGGAAGGCCACCACAAGCACCTTGCTCATCACTCAATCTGCCTAGCCTATTACAGGAACAAGAATGAAAGAGAAAAAAAGTGATCTAACACAACTTCCAAATATGTTTACAGTTTTCAGTGGCCCTTCACATGTTCACAAGGCCACAATTTCAATTATTTCAAATGGAAAAGTCCCCAGAGCATAAAACTATCTCCTTGAAAGACCTAACGTAGAAATCACTTGAGTCCATAGAAGAAACTGGGACAGTGCTGCCTAGTGCAGCAAATGAGAAGAAAGCAGAAAAGGTTTCTATTTTCTAATATCTTTAAGCCTCAAGAAGAGGCACAAGTGTTACTCAGAGCAGGTAAGAAGCCTTTAGCCAGACTGTGATAGATCAGCTGATGGCACCCTCTTAATATCCTACCACAATGAGTAGAGGGCCTTCCACCTCTCCCAGAGCTTGGCTGCTTGCTATTTGTTTTCTATGCAGCATGAATTCAGCAGAAATCAGTCACGGCAGTCACATCAATCCATCAAGCTGTGAATGAGCATCTCGAGAAAGAATGACGCATGACAACAGNACCTGGTCTACTAGGAGGTGCCCCTGCCCATGACAGGGGAGTTGGAACTAGATGATCTTGAAGGTCCCTTATAACCTAAACTATTTTGTGATTCTATGACTATGAAAACATCTCCATGAGGAGCTCAGAGTTAAACAGACATGTCTCTTCCTCCACATCTCCTACCATCACACTACAGTGATGGTACCAGCAAGAGTAATCTACAGGAGACAAGCACTTTTTCTTTAGTGCAAGTACTTTTCAACTATTTAGTGCTCAGAAAAATGAAGAAAATAATATAAAGTATGTTTATACCCTGGTATATTTCACTGAGTTCCCTCTAGGCATCTACAGATGCATTCATGAACAAGGAAGGCCACCACAAGCACCTTGCTCATCACTCAATCTGCCTAGCCTATTACAGGAACAAGAATGAAAGAGAAAAAAAGTGATCTAACACAACTTCCAAATATGTTTACAGTTTTCAGTGGCCCTTCACATGTTCACAAGGCCACAATTTCAATTATTTCAAATGGAAAAGTCCCCAGAGCATAAAACTATCTCCTTGAAAGACCTAACGTAGAAATCACTTGAGTCCATAGAAGAAACTGGGACAGTGCTGCCTAGTGCAGCAAATGAGAAGAAAGCAGAAAAGGTTTCTATTTTCTAATATCTTTAAGCCTCAAGAAGAGGCACAAGTGTTACTCAGAGCAGGTAAGAAGCCTTTAGCCAGACTGTGATAGATCAGCTGATGGCACCCTCTTAATATCCTACCACAATGAGTAGAGGGCCTTCCACCTCTCCCAGAGCTTGGCTGCTTGCTATTTGTTTTCTATGCAGCATGAATTCAGCAGAAATCAGTCACGGCAGTCACATCAATCCATCAAGCTGTGAATGAGCATCTCGAGAAAGAATGACGCATGACAACAGCAGCATTTCCATGGTCCACATTTTCACCTGCTCCCTACATTATCTAGGCACTGGCAGCAAAGGCTCAGGGGCAGCAAGAGGGCTACAACAAGAAACAATCACTTTCTGAGGTTCACTGAGAAAAGGGTTTGAAATTCCTGGGGGAAATCTCGATTTGATTCTTTTTTCCTCCTCTTCACAGGCTCACAGGATGTTAGGGGTTGGAAGGGACCCAAAGAGATCATCGAGTCCAACCCCCCTGCCAGAGCAGGACCATACAATCTAGCTCAGGTCACACAGGAATGCATCCAGACAGGCCTTGAAAGGCTCCAGAGAAGGAGACTCCACAACCTCACTGGGGAGCCTGTTCCAGTGCTCTGTTATCCTTACAGTCAAGAAGTTTCCCCTTGTGTTGAGGTGGAACCTCCTGTGCTGCAGCTTACATCCATTGCTCCTTGCCCTATCACAGGGAGCAGTGAGAAGATCTTGTCCCCATTCTCCTGACACCCAGCCCTCAGATATTTATAAATGTTTATTAAATCTCCTCTCAATCTTCTCTTTTCCAGACTAAAAAGCCCCAGGTCCCTCGGCCTCTCCTCATCAGGCAGCGCTCCAGTCCCCTCATCATCCTTGCAGACCTCTGCTAGATCCTTACCAGCAGATCCCCGTCCCTCTTAAACTGGGGAGCCCAAAACTGAATGCAGTACTCATGCTGAAGTCTCACCAGAGCAGAGTAGAGGTGGAGAAGAACCTCCCTTGATGTGCTGGACACACTTTTCTTAATGCACCCCAGGGTCCCATTGGCCCTCTTGGCCACAAGGCCACATTGCTGTCCCATGGATGACTTGTTGTTCACCAGGACACTTCATCTTGCCTCTCCTTTTGATCACACCAAACTCTACCCCTTTTTCACTGTTGTATTAACAAGTTATGTCCAGGTCATAGAAGTGAATCATCATAGAATCATTAAGATTGGAAAAGAGTAGTTCTAAGGTCATCAAGTCCACCCATTAACCCAACACTACCATGTGCATTCAACCATATCCAAAGTGCCACATCTACATGGTTTTGGGACACCTCCAGAGATGCTGACTCCACTGCCTTCCTGGGCAGCCTGTTCCAATGCCTGACCACTCCTGCAGCAAAGAAATCTTTCTCAATCTTCAAACTGTATCTCCTCTGGCATAGTTTCAGGCTATTTCCCCTCATCTTATCACCTAATACTAGGGAGGAGAGACCAAATTCCACCTACTCCAAGCTTTGTTGCCCTTCTCTGGACATGTCTTTCTTGTAGTGAAGGCCCCAAAATTGAGCCCTGTATTCAAGTTGTGCCTTCACCAATACTGCCACCCACCAAACCTGCAGACAGCTAAACCAAAGCATCTTTATCTTGTAACACCAAGATACATCTACCAGCCTCTGTCTCTGAACAGAAAGGGAAGATCCAAACCTGAGGACCCATACCTGACTCCATGCAGTGCCCCTACAGAAATGTGGAGCTCCCATCTTGTGGAGCGACAGCCTCCTACCAAAAGATGTTTTCTAAATAACTGCTTCCTGAAAATGCAGGAGAATATGTCCACCTGAAGAGACTTTCAAGCATCCCCCGCCCTCCCTTCAACACACAGTCATCCCTGCTGAGTTAAGAATGCAGATACAATTTCAGGCTGGAAATCACAGCTTAATTATATTTTTGGAGTGGGTGGGAGGAATTTGATGGGAGATTTCATTTCGAAACAATCAGGTCTCGGTTGGGTTAGAAATCAGGATATTAATGTTCTTCATTTTAATTTTCCCCTCTGACTCAAGATTCCCACTGTTTGAATTTGAGCTCAATTTGTTCTGTTCGTTATGAAGAAATCCACATGAATTTGACATTAAACTGATTAACTCTGAAAACAGGAGCAATAATTTCCTCTTTTTTTCCTATGCATGCCTCAGATGAAGTCTTTGTGGTTGACATAAAAATCACAAGGGAAAAATAATAAGGCAAAGAGAAATCAAGTCTCTATTATGGAGCCCTACTTGGAAGGTGAGGCACACAATGACACATGTATTTGAGAAGGAGAAGTAAGGGGCAGGGACAAACAATATCCTCATTTCTGTTTTCCATTTCATCCCAGTTGCCTGAGAACAGTTTGTGAACATGGATTTCCCAGATGGTGAAGGGTCTGGAGAACAGGTCTGGTGAGGAGCAGCGGAGGGAACTGGAGCCTGAGGGAAGACCTCACTGCTCTCTACAGCTCCCTGAAAGGAAGTTGGAGTGAGGTGGAGGTCAGTCTTAGTGTCAGGTGATAGGACAATAGGAAATGGCCTGAAATTGTGCCAGGCAAGGTTTAGGTTGAAGATTAGGGAAAATTTCTTTGCTGCAAGAGTGGTCAGACATTGGAACAGGCTGCCCAGGGAGGGTGGTGGTGTCACCATTCCTGGCTCTGTCATCTGATACTAGGAAAAAGAGACCAACTGTGACCTCACTCCAATCTCCTTTCAGGGAGCTGTAGAGAGCAATGAGGTCTCCCTGCAGCCTCTTCTTCTCCAGGTGAAACAATTCCAGTTCACTCATCTGCTTCTCATCAGACATTTTCTCTAGGCCCTTCACCAGCTTTGTTGCCCTTCTCTGGATACACTCCAGCATTTCAATGTCCTTCCTCAATTGATGGATGCTGCTCATCATACAGGAATAGAAAGAGTTAGAGCAGTCTTGCCTAGGACATTTCAAGCGGCAGAGGACTGTGAGTGCTGTGAATGTGATCAAGGTTAAAAAGGCTTAAAGGAGGAAATATCCCAGCTGGAAGATGCCTCACTGCTTTCTGTTCCCATGACAGAAACATAAAACCTCAGTGCTGGCCCAAGACATGGAGAGGTGGAGTTGAGCCAGGACCTGGAGTATAGCACAGTGCTGGGGAGAAAGGATTGGTTTTGCCCTGTTTTAGGAAGAGAACTGCTGTCTGAAGGCTCTGGGGAAAGCACCAGCATATAAAAAAAGGTTTAATCTGGGATAATACAGAGACCTTTGCACAAAAAGTTCTGTGAGTATGAACCTTGGGCAAAGAAAACTACTAACTGTACAACTTCAGGCTCTCACTTGACTCCTCTCAGATTTTGCTGCTCACTTTTAAACAAAATATTAATGAAACAGCTCCTTTAAAGCTTGCTATGCATCCCTATGTTAAGAAGAGGCAAACCACATTGCCTCACTGGTCTGTTCAAGCTGCAGGTCTCTCTGGAGGGACTGAAGAAACAACTTATGCTCAATACAAAGCCCTAAGACCACAAATATTTCTTTCCAGATGGAATGAATAGGATAAGTGTAAAATATCTAGGGCCTCATGCAGCTGAGATTACTGCTGATGTCAAGGGTATTTTCCTAGCAGAACTGACCACCTGCTGCTTTGGAGATGCTAATTCCCAAAGAAATGTTTGCATTTCCACTCCAGAAGGCCAACAATGCCTTGGGCTGCATCAAAAGAAATGTGACCAGGAGGATGAGGGAGGTGATTCTATCCCTCTGCTCTGCCCTTGCAAGACCTCACCTGGAATACTGCATCTAGTTCTGGTGCCCCCAGCACAAGAAGGACATAGAACCATTTGGGCTGGTCCAGAGGAAGTCATAAAGATGATCAGAGGGCTGGAGCACCTCTTCTGTGGGGAGGCTAAGAGAGTTGTCCAGCCTAGAGAAGTCTAGGTTCCAGGAAGACTTTAGAGTAGCCTACCTGACAAAAGCCTGCAAGAAAGATGGGGAGGCACTTTTTACTGGGGCTTGTAGCGATAGGAAAAGGGTGGATGGCTTTGAATTGGAAGAGGGGAGATTCAGACTGGAGATTAAGGAGAAATTCTCCACCGTGAGGGTGCTGAGACACTAGAACAGGTTTGCCCAGGGAGGTTGTGGATGCCCCCTCCCTGGAGCTGTTCAAGGCCAGGATGGCCAGAGGCCTTGAGCATGGAGGTGTGGGGGGTAACTAGATGAGCTTTAAGGTCCACTCCAAGCCAAGCCATTCTAAGATTCTAAGATTTTGCAGACACTTCTATCCACCAGAAAAACAAACAAACAAAAAAACCCACCAAACCAAACCCAAAACCCCCAAGCAAATAAAAAACCCCAATCCAAACAACAATAAATACTGTGCTCGCCCAAGTGAAATAGAGGGAGGATCTCCCTATGTAATAAACCAACTTATTCAAGTCATTTAAGTGTCCCACCTAAAAGGCTTCCCTTCTACGACAGTTTATCAGGCTGTTTCTGTAGTCACTGGAGAGATGGAGGCCCTTTGGGTGATGTTAGACAAGGAAAATAGGTGGATGCAATCCACTTTGAGGATGGCTCTCACCACATTTCATTTCCCACTTGACTATTAAATAACAGGCACATCTCGTAACAGGCTCTCACCACACTGGGATGAAGATTCCCCACTCAATACTGCTTCACAGCTTTCCCAAATTACAGTCACCCTGCCCTGATGCACAGGGTAAAATAACAAGACTTAGCTGATTAGGAAGAGATGCCTTTCTTGTGCTGGTGAGTCCAGAAGTCCCTCTTTCCTAAAGCATTCCCCTCTGTTGCCTTTGCTGTGTCAGGAGGAATATTTCACACAGAACGAATTTTGGTTTTCCTCTGAGATGGAGCAATGGATCAGAGAACTACAGAATTACAGGTGTTGGAAGTGACCTGAAGAGATCATCAAAGTTCCTGCTAGAGCCAGTTCACATTGAGCAGGTTGCATAGGACAATGTCCAGACAGCTTTCGAATGACTCTAGAGAAGGAGATTCCACCACCTCTCTGGGCAGCCTGGTCCAGCACTCTACCACCCTCAGAGAAAAGAAGTTTCTTCTCATGTTTAGATGGAACTTCCTATGTTCAAGCTTGTACCCATTGCCCCTTGTCCTGTCACTGGGTGCCACTGAAAACAGACTGATACCATCCTCCTGACACCCATTCTTTAAGTATTTTTAAGCATTGATGAGTTACGCACTCAGTCTTCTCTTTTCCAAACCACACAGCTCAAAGTCCCTAAGCCTTTCTTCATAAGACATACGTCCTTTGCTCTATCCTCTCAGGCAGTTCTCTGTCTGGGGGAGCCCAGAACCGAATTCAGTACTCCAGATGAGGCCTCACCAGGACAGAGCAGAAGGGGAGGATGGTGGAAGGTAACAGCAGTTCTTGTATCCTTCATGTGACAACTAACCCCCTTGAAAAGACTGCCTGCAGCTCTCCAATCTTTGATGCAAAGACAGAGAAGAGCTGCAAGGGCAAGACATGGGGATAAATCAGGCATTTGCAGTGATGGCAACTTATAGCTATCTTCATTAATATTTCTTTGGTGAGTTGTGAAAATAACTGGGCACAAAATCCACCAGAGAAGGTTGAGAGAGAAACCCATATCTCCATCTTAACTACAGTATTTTGTCCTTTGCGCTGGTTTAGGTGATACAAATATATAATGTCCAGAGAAGTAAATCATGTTCTAGTTTCCCAGTACTCAGGAATCATTATTATTAACATCACATTAACAGTCCTTCAAGCCTGCCCTCAGACAAAACTCACCCTCAACTTGAGGGGATAAAGATTAAGAACCAAAGTTGCAGAACTGTTTTGGTTGGGAGAGATCTCCAAGATCATTGAGCCCAACCTTCAACCCAACACCACCGTGGCCATTAAACCATGTCCCAAAGTGCAATGTCCACACAATTCTTGAACGCATTGAGGGATGATGACTCCACCACCTCCATGGGCAGCCTGTTCTAGTGCCTGACCATTCCTGCAGCAAAGAAATTTTTCCTGCTATCCAAACTAAAACTCCTCTGGCACAATTTCAGGCCATTTTCTCTCCTTCTATCACCTGATACTAGGGAGAAGAGACCAACCCTCACCTCTCTGCAACCTCCTTTCAGGGAGTTGTAGAGAGCAATGATCTCTCCTATCAGCCTCCTCTTCTCCAGGCTGAACAACTCCAGTTCCCTCAGCCACTCTTACAAGATTTGAGTCCCAACTCAATGTTTCATTGAGCTTTGCAGTCCAACCACCAAGACTGGAAATACTTCTGATTCTGAGCTGAACCCAGTAATCCCAATTCTACCCCCTCTTAATTCCAGCATCAGTTGGGCAGATATACAAAGCAGAATTTGGCATCTGGTTGCTCAAGTCTACACCATAAAGCAACAGAATCATAGAATGTTGGCAGTCAGAAAGGACCTCTAGAGATCATCTTGTCCAACCCCTCTGCTAAAGCAGAGCCATCAAGAGCAGGTTGCACAGGAATGTGTCCAGGGAGGTGTTGGAAGTCTGCAGAGAAGGAGACTCCACAGCTTCTCTGGGCAGCCTGCTCCAGGGCTCCACCACCCTTACAGCAAAGAAGTTTTTCCTTATGTTCAAGTGAAACCTCCTGTGTTCTAACTTCTGCCCATTGACCATTGTCCTGGGTAACACTGCAAAGAGCCCAGCCCTGTTCTCTTGACCTTACCCTTGAGCTCTGGATGAGCATTGAAAAGATCCCCTTTCAGGCTGCTCTTCTCCAGGATAAACAGCCCCAGGTCTCTCAGCCTTTCCTCACAACAGAAACGCTCCAGTTCCCTCAGCATCTTTGTGGCACTCTTTTAGACTCTCCCCAATAGTTTGCTGCCTCCCTTGACCCGGGAAGCCCACGATTTCACTAGCTTGTGTTTCAAAACCTTTGTCCTTTCCACCAGTCCCACCAGTACACATGGCACGTTGGAGCTGTGCAGGTGCATGGAACCTCCTCTCCCTGCTTGCTGCTCCAAAGAAGGAGGCTGCACACTGCCACAGGCCCCCAGCTGTTGCTGCTCCAGGAACTGAGAGTGCTAGATTGTACCAGAGGAGGAAGAATCCAATTCCTGAGGCTCTGTGTCTGGTGTTCCCTCACTGTCATTTCCCTGCAACTCTCTGGAGGGTAAAGACTTATCTTTACAAGAGCTGCTCAGATTTCTTCCCATGCTGGGCACCACATTTTGTGTGGCATTGACATTTCTGAGTGCTTTTCCACTGCATATGTCTATGAAGTTCACATCATTCAGTTCTTCAGACTAGGTTTATGAACATCCATGCATACAACTTTGTTCCAAACACGGTTTATTCTTAGGTTTCTGCTCTGCCATTCATTGTTGCTTCTGTAAATGTAACAGCATTCCTACCCACCCAGGACAATCAGGACTCCTGTGATGCTTACCACAGGCTATACAGTGCCATCATGGCCCATTTCTACTGTCAACAAGGAGCTCTGACACCTCAGCACCTTCTGGCCCTAGCAGCTTGCTGAGGAAAAGGGGACATTTCTTTTAAGCTCAGGTTTTTTTCTTTTTTTTAATTTTTGTAACTCCCTTCCAGAAATAACAATTCTCAATTGTAAAATCTATAAATAAATAAAGAAAAGAAAAGACAAAAAAAGCAACAGCCACCACAAAACCTCCTTCTAGTTATCATCAGAACATTTATGTGGCAGAGTAGGGTCCAGTGCCAATTGAGGTGAGGAGGAGGAGGGGAAGGGAAAGAAAAGGAGCAACACATTTCAGTCTTCTTAAAGCCATCATAAGAGACAGAGAAATGAAAAAGAGTTCATAATTACCTCTGTTGAGTGAAGCTGAACTGTTTATATCTCCAGTAATAAAGGAAGACTCGGACTGCTTTCGAACTGTATCATTCCACATCCTACGAATCCGGCTCTGAAGAGGGATTGAACCACAGCAGGTAATGAATTCTTTAGCAGCTGCAAGGTAGGTTTCCTTCTGCCTCCCTAAAGGTGTCTACTGGCATGTCTGGCTCAGGAGGAGGCTTGTTTCTGGCCAGCTGTAAGCATGTGTTTGCTGTCTTGCTTGCCTTGTGTATGTGAGTGCCTGACTGCTGAACTTCATAGCACAAAGTTCTATCCCCAAGAAGAAATGTATCACTGGATTGCATTAGTAAAGAAAAAATGGTGTAGGAGAGAAACCTAGAGCCATGGGAGCTCCAGATTTACCAACATAGCACCAAATAACAGAAAAAGTTTGCACACAGAAGCAGATGTGCTCCATGTTCTATCTCAGTGTGTTGTGTTTTGTGAAGTGTGACAGAATACTTGATCTGTGGTGCCCCTGAATGAAAAGAAGTCTTCTATAGCTACTATCCAACTTGGGGAATATTAAGGGGAGCAAAAAAATCCCCCTTAAATGAATGAGTCCTGCTCTCCTACAGAAAAATCTGGAATTGTTTTACCATCTGTGCTAGAGCTTCTGCTGCTGGGGAAACACTGTCCTGCATATGTTAGCCTTCTGTTTTATTTCTCAGATACGTGGAGTATCTACCTCAGTGGCTTTTAAGTTACTGTCTCACTCCACCCCAAGTAGATCACGATCCAAAATTCAGCCAATATGCATCATGCAAGTGGTTCAACCACAATCCCTATGTGAAGATGACTGGGGAATCCAGATGTGTCCAGGGGAAACGCTGGCTCACCTCACCTCTCAGATTGTGATGGATGTGTCTCATGGATGCATGAAAGTGGTGCTAAGGCAGTTGGGAGGATCAAGAAGTTTAGTTCCTATTCTGACAGGCCATGGTTTTCCTAACTGCTAAAAGTTCAGTGCTTCCTGTAATGGAATCTTAGCCATGCAAGATCTTCCAGGGCTTACTCCTGTGGTCACAGCTGCAAAGTGCCTCCTCCACTACTCATTAACTATGGAGTAATGGCATCTCCTAATCATGCATTAGCCCTCTATAAATGGAAACACAATGTGACATGAGACCCATGCACTTTCACAGCAATTATTTTTCACCTGGACATTTAATCTATTGCATTTCTCTGATGTGATCCATTGTGGATTAATTATTCTGTTTCCTAAGTGCTTTTCAGAGAAGAAAGGGATTAAAAAAAAAAAA
>WBNM01008397.1:32842-85155 GCA_013399055.1 Ramphastos sulfuratus
AAAACAAAAAAGAACTTTGGACTTAGCTCCTCATGGACTTCTTTATTCAGAAGTTAGGAGTTTGATGCTTTTAACAGCTCAGACTGATCTTCATTCACTCTCTATCACCTCTGTGAGGTCCTCCTGCCTACGGTAAGTCTCAGGCAGTTCCATCCTCCAAGGACAAGCTTTTGCAGCCACAATAGTCTTCCTTCATGCCTCAAATCTTGCCTGCCATGAGGGGACTGCTGCCAGCAGACTCAGGTCACCCTCAGAAGGGCTTCTTGTGTTGAGATTATCAAGAGAAAGGGCCCATTAAAGTCAACTGTTATTGGAGGAAAGAGCACCTACCCAGTAGCTAAGTTATGTACAAGCAAAGGCTTGCAAACCAACCACCTCAATGTTGCTCAATATAGTGAGTTTCGATGTTTATTGATTACTGTGGGATTTTTCTGGCCTACTGGAGAGAGGTTCCATATTCTGTTGCTATCATTTGCCCTGAGTAGCATCCAGATCTATGTCAGTGCCAAAGTGGAGCTCCTCGGTGACATCTTGAATACGGTGGAAAATAAATAATAATTTGTCTCAAGACATAAATTGCAAATTAGCTTTTTCCTGGGAGGTTATAAACTGCTACTTGCTGCATGTCTTTCATAATTTAATAGTAGAACTGTCATGTATAATTACTTCCATTAGTAATACTGAATACATTTGTGTTTGCTTCCTATTGATTACCAACTAAGTGTCTTCATTTCATACAAACTCTTCATCCATCAATCTGCATCTATACCTACAAGTTAAGCATCACAATTGCCAAGTGCACAAATGACATAAAACCCTGAATTTTGGGGGTGATCACAGCATAGCAAATCCCATAATTGAATAAAATAATCTGACCCAAACAGATTCTCCAAAGTGGTCTACAAACTAAAGCAAATTGATTGAGGCAAGAGGCTGACTGAATGCCAGAAGAAAAGGCTTCTCACTGTGAAGATTCTTAAAGTCTTTTTTTTTTTTTAAGACAGAGAAATACTTGATTGGTGCAGCATCATTCCTGCACAGTGACACCCATCTTCAGCTCGTGATCAAAGGATCTACTGGGATGTAGCATGGTTGACAAAATGCTCCCAGCTCCTCATTCCTACAAAGACAGGGAACAGAACACATCCCGAATCAGGACAGGATGATGATTCTCACCTGTCTCTGGAAGGACACCTGTCTCTTTGGACTTTTTATTCTCATTGTGGCTATTTAGAAAGTTCTTGGAGAGGCACTAATTGCCACCACATCCCAGGGGAAGTCACTATGTTGACCTCAAGTCTGGGAAGGAGGGAAATTGGTGCAGCTAAGGCAGTTCCTTTGGTGCCAAGTGGAGCTTGCCTCCAGCACAGCCAGGAAGGACATCAGAGTGATGGCGAAAAGCATTGGGTTATGGGTTACCTGTGAGCCTGTGGAATATCTTCCAGGTGTCCGTGACCCCGAGGTTTTTCCTGAGCCAATGGAGCTCTCTGTACTTTTCCCACTACAACAATGTGTGCGCAGGCATTTTCCATACTCTTTTCGGACCTAGCCGAGGAAAGAGCAACAAGGGTTAGCAGGCTGCTCCTCCTCCAACCCACCACCCAACACAGCCCCTGATGGCTGGAGAAAAGAAGGCTCTGGGGAGACCTTAGAGCAGCATTCCAGTACATGAAAGGGGCTAGAAGAAACCAGGAAGGGGATTTTCACAAGGGCTTATAGTGATAGGTCAAGAGGCAATGGCTTTGAGATTGAAGGGAGGGGGTTTAGACTGGAGATTAGGAAGAAATCCTTTCCAGTGAGGGTGGAGAGACAGTGGAACAGGTTGCCCAGGAAGGTTGTGGATGTCCTCGCCCTCGAGGTGTTCAAGCCAGGTTGGATGAAGCCTTGAGCTACCTGGTCTAGTGGAAGGAGTCTCTGCTCATGGTGGGGGGCTTGGAACTAGAGGATCTTTTATGTCCCTTCCTAACCAACCATTCCATAAATCTATCAATCCATGAATCTTTCTTCAGTGGGTCATTAAAACAATAGCTGCTGCAGTAGGTGAGGGAGAAGCCTATTACAACTTGCAGCTAAATGGGCCCAGTAGGATAACACTCTGTTTGCAATGCTTTGAGGGACTGCTTTTATGCAGCAAAGCTGCTTGTTGACACCAGTCGATTCCAGCTTCCTCTGAGGCACATGAGAGGAGCATGGGAAAAACTCCAGATACATTATTTATGACTGAAAATTAATATCCTCATAGATTTGATATAAACTAGCATATTGGCTCATCAAGGTGCTAAAAGTTATTGCTCCTGGCAGAGGACTAAGAAGAAAAAAATTGAGAAGAAACATATAAGAGCTATTGATTTATTTTATTTCTTTTTACATTATTTCCTGCAGTCAAATTGAATCACAGAATCATAGAATGGTAGAGGTTGGAAGGGACCTCTGGAGATCATTGAGTCCAAATTCCATGCCAAAGCAGGGTCAACCAAGGGCAGATCACACAGGAATACATACAGACTTGTCTTGAAAGTCTCCTGAGAAGGAGACTCCACAGCCTCTCTGGGCAGCCTGCTCCAGAACCTTCACAGAAAAGAAGTTCTTCCTTACGTTCAAGTAAAACCTCCTGTGTTCTACCTTGTGCCCACTGCCCCTTGTCCTGTCACTGAGCACCACTGAAAAGAGTCTGGCCCCTTCTTCTTGCCATCCACCCTTCAGATATTTATAAACATTAATAAGATCTCTTCTCAGTCTTCTTTTTCCCAGTCCTAGGTCTTAAAGTCTTTCTTGAGGGAACAGCAGAGATAGAGGCCCTAGAGATTATATTCCCGGTGCTCTGGGGTGGCTGGAATCTGCCCTCACAGAGCACCATGCAAACCAGTCAGGTTTTAGTGGGCATGAGGTCCAACTGGGCTAATTCTTTGCCTGGAGTAAAGCCATGCTACCTCCTCTGCTTCAGGGAAACTAGGGGGACTTGTGCAAGGGCAGGATCCAAGCTTTGACTGAGCTTCAAGTGTGACTTTTTATACTTCAAAACGAGATGTCACGAGGCTGAAAATGAGCAGTCTGTACCACAGTGTGGACGTGGCACTTTGGGACATTGTTTAATGGCCACGGTGGTGTTAGGTTGAAGGTTGGATCTGATGACCTTGGAGGTCTTTTCAAACCAAAATAATTCTATAATTCTAAAAAACCAAAAGCAGGTCATGTTGCCCACTAACAAAAAGAAAAACAAACAAACAAACAAACAAAAAACCCTCAGAACCAAACCAAGAAAGCCCCCCAAAACTCCATGCAGGACAAAACCAGCAGCTGATGTTGCTTAGAGCACAATATTAGCTGTGAAATGTTGCCAGCCTATCTCTGAGCATTTCCAAACTCTGCAAAACAACAGTTAAATTGCAAATTACAGCTTTTTTTCATTAGGCTCTTCCTCAAGCGCTCGAGACAAACACTATACCACAAGTGCCCAATATGCTCAAGTGCCTAATCAATCCTTTGCTGAGAGAAAATAATTCAATTGCTTTAATTAGCCACCCACTGCTTGCCTTTCTGCAGCTTTTTGCTTATTTTTTAATCCATGATAGATAGAAATAAAAGCATTTTTTTTGTTGGTTTGGGGTTTTTTTGGTGTTTATTTTTTCTTTTTTTAGTCTTTCTGGTTTTTTTTTTCTCTTTTTTTTTTTTCTTTTTCTTTTCTTGGCTCTCAGGTCAAAGAAATGCAACTACCCCAACACAAGGTACCAGTTTCATTCTCCTTCCCTCTCTGCAGCCAGAAATGAGGAGTGATCCCATAGCCATCAGTGATGGTTTAAGGATTTAGACTGGCTTGAAACACAAAAACAATGAGCCAAGTGAGCTGCACAATACCCAAGGACTGTGGTGCCATGCTGGGATGGGGTGTTAGGAGCTGGTCGTTTGCATGGTGCATTATAGGCAAGAGGTCAGAGCAGTGAGAATGGTTCAAACTCTTCACCAAAGAGGCATCTGCAGGTTTAATTAGTGATAGTGATGCTTCCTACAGTCTCATTATCATCTTGCCTGGAAAAGGTCTTGCTGAAAGTTTTGGGAGCGTCACCAGGTAGTTGCATCTAGATAATGAGCCCAGCACAAAGCCACAAAGGTGCTGAAGAGAGAGGAGCATCTTCCTTATGAGGAAAGGCTGAGGAGGCTGGGTCACTAACTTGGAGAAGAGGAGATGGAGGGATGGCCTCATTAATGTTTACAGATATGTGAAGGGTGAGTGTTAGGAGGACAAAGCCAGGCTCTTCTCATTGATGTCCAATGGTAAGACAAGGGACAATGGATGCAAGCTGAAGCATAGGAGGTTCCATGGGAACATAAGGTAAGGGTGACTGGTGCAGGCTGCCCAGAGAGGTTGTGGAGTCTCCTTCTCTGCAGACATTCAAAGCCTGCCTGGATGTGTTTCTGTGTGTCACCTGCTGTAGGTGATCCTACTCTAGCAGGGGAGTTGGACTAGATGATCTTTTCAGGTTCATTCCACCCCCTATCATTCTGTGATTCTGTGATCTTAAAGATCTCTCTACACTTTGTGTAAAGCTTTTTTTTGTTTGTTCTTTTGTTTTTTGTTTTGTTTTGTTTTAGCTGCACAACTTTGAGATGAAATGACAAGGACAAAATCCTGAGAACTCTTCCTTTGGTTTTAAGAAGGCAATTTTCACACAGTTCTGCAGATCCTTCCGGAGGCATTGTTCACAGAGCTCATTTGGTATGATGAAATTTGTTTACGTTTTCATATTTGTACTGCCATCCTGAAGGGGCCTACAAGAAAGCTGAGGAGGGACTGTTTACAAGAGCTTATAGTGTTAGGACAAGTGGAGAGTTTTAGAATGGAGATAAGAAAGAAATTCTTTCCTGTGAAGAGTAGTGAAACACCGGAACAGGTTGCCTAGGGAGGATGTGGATGCCCCTTCCATGGATGTGTTTGAGGCCAGGCTGGATGAAGCCTTGAGCAATCTAGTCTAGAGGAAAGTGTCCCTGCCCATGGCAGTGGGGTTGGAACTAGGGGATCTTTAAGTTCCCATCCAACTCAAACTGTTCTATGATTCATAGGTCAGATCTTCCCTGCATAGGAAAACGTGGGTAACACAGGAGCAAGACCAAGACTCTTGGATGGAGAACAGATCTCATCATGGCCTTGACTTTACCTAGTCAATCATTTCCCCAAAAGCCACTGAGAAAATGAGACCCAGATGTACGTCTTCCCTGTGTGGATAAAGAAACTCCACCCTAGTAAATAAACTTTTCTTTGAAACTGAGATGTACATAAAAACTTCTTAGCTGACATGTACAGAGTTGGAGAGCTTAGTGGGGAATAAAACAGTCCTTAAAAATATTTATTGCTGACTGTCAGAGGCTGTAAGTTTGATCTATATATGCACACAGAGAGTTTTATTTTGTTTTTTTTTTTTTTCCTCCAGAGTTTTCCTAAGTTTCTCCAATGCTCTCCTGGAAATGTTAATTGGGGCATACTTCAAGTTCCACCAAGAAACACTTAACTGTACTTGGTTTGACAAAGACCTCCAAAATCTGACATTAGGACCAAGCAATACACAGGCTAAAGATATGTTGCAGAGCACAGGTCACTCCGTTCTTAAAAAGGCAGGGAAAGCATCAACCCATGCACTGTGGTATAGAAAGGGTAGATTTCTTGCAGGGATTCAGCCACATGATGACCTCTCCAGATGCTCATGGGTTTGTTCCCATCTCACACTGGCACATGGGAAAGGAGAATCTGGCCAACAGGAGGCAAAGCCCTTTGATGGGTTGGCTACCCCAAAGCCCTACAAACTGTTAGCTGCCTTTTCTCTTGCCTCTCATATGTGCCCTGCCTGCTGAAATGCCACTATCACATATCTTCATTATCACCTCATTCCCCTGCATCTTGCTGGTTTGCAGTCTAAATACCACCCTTATTAAGTGCACTGGAGGGATAAATCAGCGTGAGACCAATTCAGGGCACGTGGATGATGTTAGGCTGCTGTTGTTAGGCAACAAAACATCCCCCTAACCACCTCTTCTGCAGCTGGGAACTGTCTGACTTACCTTTTTCTGGAGGACACAATGGAAAATGAATATAAACATTCCCTGCAGAGAATTGAATATGGTGAAGAGGTACGCCATGATGACTGTGCTTTCATTAATATACATGAGTCCGAATGCCCAGGTCAGTCCTAATAGGCAGAGCAGGGCTATTGCACCTATAACCCAGGACCTGTTAGGAGAAGGAAAACAAAAGAAAAAAAAAGAAAAGGGTTGTGTTGTTGTTTTCCATCCACAAAAGAAGGCATACAACTACAAACAGCAAAAGTTTGTCTATGGTTTGAGGGAAAAAAAAAACAAACAGCAGATCAAAATGTGTGGTAGGGAGGTTGGTCTTCAGTCTGGATGCAGCTTTACATATCTTCAAGCTTAAGGAAATATACAGACGTGGAAATGTTATGAGCATGGAGAATTATCACAACCAAAGCACATTTGTAACCACACTGTTTCTTTCTCCTTCAGTTATTTTTTTTTCTTCATGTAAAAGCAGCACGTATGCAAATGACACATAGATGTTATTTCAGCAAATGGCAGGGAAAGGAAAGCAACCAAAACCACTCTAAATGTCCCTTTTTTTAGTGTCCACTGCTTTCACTGGGGCAGGAGTGCCAGCTGGAGGAGCTTCTTTACACTTAACACCACCACACATGTATTGCTACATTTTAGCTAGTCTCCCATATGCCTGTAAGTCAGACAAACAACTACAAGCAGGTGGGTGAGCCCTCACTGCCTGCCAGAGCAGCACCACACTAGGAGGAGACTCTCAGGGCTGCTGCTTCACACTTCTTCCACTCTGCTAGAAGTAAAGATCTACACATATAGGGGCTCACACACCACATGTGCTGAGACAGGAGCTGCTCCACACTTCTGCTTGCAGAAAAGGAGGGGCAATCCTTCTTCCATCAGCTGCAAACCTAAGATTATTGCTAGATCCAGGAGGGGAGAAGGAGTGCTTGGGTCCAAAACATTGTGGGATGCAGGACACTGTTTGGTTCCAAACATTGTCCAAGCACATATATGGTAGCTGTGTCCCAGAGACTTTCTGCTTGGACAGAGAGAGCCAGGGGCATGAGATGGATGCTGAAAGTTATTTTTTCTAAGCATGCTTTCAGGAAACCAGGACACTCTGCAGGGATGGCAAAGGAAATATTCCCTGTTACCCTGCTAAATATTGGGATATTAGGAAAAAAATCTTGACTGATAAAGTAGTCAGGCATTGGAATGGACTGCCCAGGCAGGTAGTGGAGTCTCCATCTCTGGAGGTGTTCGAAATAAGAATAGATTTGGCACTGTGGGGACATGATTTAGTGTGCATGGTGGTGTTGGATTGGCACTTGGGCTTGATGATCTTAGAGGCCTTTTCTAACATTAATGATCATAGAATCATAGAATGGTTTGAGTTCCTTAAAGATCATCCAGTTCCAATCTCTCTGCTATGGGCAGGGATACCTCCCACTAGACCAGGTTGCTCAAGGCCCCCTCAAATATGGCCTTGAACACCTCCAGGGAGAGGACATCCACTGAGCAACCTGTTCCAGTGTCTCACCACCCTTACTGGAAAGAATTTCTTCTTAATCTCCAGTCTATATCTCCCTTCTTACAGCTCAAAGCTACTACCCCTCATCCTGTCACTACAAGCCCTTGTAAAAAGTCCCTCCCCACCTTTCTTGTAAGTCCCTTCAGGTACTGATTCTATAAATAATTTTGAGTCATCTGCTAAACTGACTTCTCACAGACAAATCTTCCAATACCAAGACATGAGATGAAGTTATGATAATCAGGAGAGGACATGTGTCCTGCTCCTATCCATCCCCTCAGTTTCCATACACTAAATTGCCTGCAGCTCTAAAGGAATCAGTGCTGCACAGGAGAAGAACTTGACTTCTAGCCAGCAAGGACAGTGGGAAGTGCATAGCAAGCAGCATCACGAGCATCCCTTTGCCCTTTTCCTCAAGGTCTCAATTTTCCTCTGCCTTCTCCTGGATTCATTAGGTGTAACAACATGAAAATGACTGCAGTAATACTTAATCCTTGCATCCCTTGCTCACCATTCAGTTTTGGTTCCCCAAAGCAGACAACCCTGCAGCCAGTAGCACCTTCTCTGCCTCCTTGTCTGCCCCAAAAGCAGACTGGGGTGATGAGGGAAAGTTTGAGGAACAATGAGCTGCTTACACTTCAGCCTTGTAGAAACTTGGCCATGGTTTGAGCATGTCTTGGTTTTCATTAGATAAACAGAGCATAGGAAAATTGGGAGAAAAATGAAGCAGCAGTAGTCTAGGAGAAAAATAACTCCTGCAGAGGTCAACCTCCACTATAGAGATCATTTGGTACCTGCAACTCTGAACCTTTTTCCTTTTAGCAGGGCTTGTCACAAACAGAATTACGCTGATGATGTATCCATGTTTGTGGTGTTTTTTCTTTAAAGTATTACAATGGAAAAGAAAAAAAGAAAGAAAAAGAAAAAAATAAAAACAACCCCACAGCATTAAGCCTTCCACTGAAGTTTATAAAATATGTATTATTTAACTACACAACCCAAAGAGCTCCCTAAGGTAAGGGCTTATTAAGGCAGTTCTTTAAAAATCACTATTATGTATCTAGCAGACCAGAACAGCTCCTCTGAAGCATTCCCAGTCAATCCCGCCAATAAATATTTAGCATGATGCAAATTGAAAATGCTCTCTCCAAATCCTTCCAGAAGGTAGCCACTAGATCAAATTTACCAGCTTTAGCCACTTGGTCTATTTTTGTTCTCAAGATTTTCTCCTTGAGATTCCACCATCAGTGAGAGCACATAATCATCTTAATTGCACATCCATTTAAAAATACAAATATTATCCTTTTCCTTAAAGAAAAATGAAAACAAATTAAGCTGAGCAGCTGCAGGAACTAGGATTGTTTAGCCTGGAGAAAAGGAGACTGAGAGGAGACCTTGTTGTACTCCACAACCCCCTGAAATGAGGTTGGAGCCATGTTGGGGCTGGTCTCTTTTCTCAAGTGATTAGCAATAGGACTAGAGGAAATGGCTTCAAGTTGCACCATGGGAGGTTTAGGTTGGATATTAGGAAGAATTTCTTTGCTGCAAGAGCAGTCAGGCATTGGAACAGGCTAGCCAAGGAGGTGATGGAGTCACCATCCCCAAAAGCGTTCAAAAAACATGTAGACATGGCACTTTGAGACATGGTTTGGTGGGCATGGTGGTGTTGGGTTGATGGTCAGACTTGATGTTAAGAGGGATTTTCCAACATTAATAATTCTATGATTCTAAGTAGAAAACTCTTCCCCCTGCCTGCTTCTCCCTGACGATTAAAAGCTTCCTGCATTCACGGATCTTTTAGAAATGATTTTCAGAATGTCAGAAAACTCTTCTGCTCCAAGGCACAGCCAGCTCCTGAACCTGGTAAAATAGCCTTTGGCTGCAGGGATGTGCAGGACCAAACCAGTTATTTAGTGGAAATGTGATGCTTGTGATGGAAAGGAAGCTGTAGGTTTAGAAGAACCTCAGCAGTGTAAACTGATCTCTCTAGAGCGTTGTGCTTCAGAAAACAAGACCTGAAGATACAGAGGGCTTGCAGATTTCTTTGAGTAGCTCCTGTCTTCACAGGAAAAAAAATAATCAAAAACCAAAACCAAAACCAACAATCAAGCAATGAAAGAGAATATGGGAGTGATGCTGCAGGAATGAACACAAAGGACTCTTCACCAGAAGAACAAACTGAAAGTCCACTGTCAAGCTGATTTGCTTCAGTTTTGTGCTACTGCTCTATTGTTTGGGTTTTTTTTTTGCTTGTTTGTGGAGTTTTTTTTTCATGTGTGTGTGTGGTTTTTTGTTTTTTGTTTGTTTTGGGTTTGTTTTGTTAGTTTTGGTTGCAGGAGAAAAGGCATGTAATTTTGTGGCATTTTTGGTTTTCTTTGATGCAGTTTGTGGTTTGCTCTTTGTACAGACTTGCTGTTGATTTTTCTTTTTCTTTTTTTTTTTTTTGAACCTTTTCTACAGTTTTTTCTATGGCAATAAAGATACCAAAGCACCCCATGTTCTGATGTAATTGAAAATCAGAGACTTAGAATTAAGGATGTTTAGGTACTCCAATGGGGAAGGAGACAGTCTCCAATCCACCAAAGACAAGTTTGTTTCCACTACTCCCATTAGGCAGGACAGGAATCAGGGGGATACCCATCCGTGCACCTCTCTGAACATTTACCTTTGTATTCACATGGCCATAAAGCACTGTCAGTGACAGAGCACAGTGGACCAGAGGGTTGCTATTGGCCCAACAAGTCTGTACTGTATAGGATCAACTTGGGAACGTTCACACTGAATTCAAGTAATGGCCAATTGAAGAATAATGAAGCCAATCTGGTGACAATTGGTTGGCAATACATCTGCAGCACGTTTACTCTGCATGTTAGCTGTATGCCTGACTGTCTTCCTGCACAGTTTGCTCTTCTGCCTCAAATGCGAATGACAGAAGCTTTAATGATTTTTTCCATATTGATCTGACAGCTGGTTCATGAGACCACACTGATAAATGAAATTTATCAGCCATTCAGGTCATTCTTACTTGATGAAGGGTCTGTTATCCTCATAGCTAAAGAATGCATAGACATAAAGACAAGAACACCAACATTAGAAATATCACGACATAGAGAATCCACCTCACTGCTACTCCCCCTCCCTTCTCCCACCAGCCACCACCAAACCAAAGGTGGGCTGGCATCAGGGTGCACCTGGTGCACACCAGCCAGCCTGGCTCACTGCCCCGGGAAACGGAAATGTTACCAAGGACTTTGGCTTCATTCACAGTGAGCATCCTTAGCTGTGAGCTGCAGCTACCCCTCCTGGCTGCCACCACACAACTCTCCACTGCCTTTGAAGTCTCTTTTCAGAAAACCTGACTATTTCAGGAGAAAACAAGTTTTGAAACTCTAGCATAGCCATTACAGAAGGCTTTCATGCCTTCAGGTGGGAAAAATTCACTGTGCCTCCCAGCACTCTCCATCTGCAGTGCTGTAGTTTGGTGTGTTCGGTGTGGGGGCTCTTGCTCCAAGAAGGACATTTTGGTTATGGAGTGTGTCCAGAGAAGGGCAACAAAGCTGGTAAAGGACCTGGAGAACAGGTCTGGTGAGGAGCAGCTGAGGGAACTGGGGGTGTTTTGTCTGGAAAAAAGGAGACAGAGAGGAGACCTCATTGCTCTCTACAACTGCCTGAAAGGAGGTTGGAGTGAGGTAGGGGTTGGTGTCTTCTCCCTAATAGCAAGTGACAGGATGGGAGGAAATGGCCTCAAGTTACACCAGAGGAGGTTCAGATTGGCTGTTGTCACTGATGGGTAAGTGGTGCTGTCTCACCTTGAGCACCTCCAACATCCCTGGGCTGAAGTCCTTCCTGCCTCCATCCCCATCCCAACCTCTAATCAAGCCCCCTTACAGCTCTGCTTCAGCATCCGACACCATCTTCAGCTGTCCTTGCAGCCACCCATGCAGGGTTCCCGCCTTGTCATCAGTTGCTACCTTGACAGCTGCTTGCCTCAGATCTTGTGCCATATCTGCCAGCTGCATGAAGACATCTATCTGATCCACCCTAGGGCACTCAAAAGTGGTGTCTAACAATGCATGGAGGAAGCACAAAGCATATCAAAAACAGAAAGGAAAGAAGCAAGTGTAGAGGAGCTGGCTTAATGCAAGGAAAAGAATCACTGCTTAAAGACACAGCAAGGAAAGTTCAGTTCCTTTGGCTTAGCAAAGATCCTTCCTTCATCAGAAGGGAGGTGGTGGAGTTACTATCCCTGGAGGTGTTTAAAAGATGTTTGGATGAGGAACTTAGGAACATGGTCTAACAGTGGTGTACAGAGTGGTGTTAGGTTATGGTTGGACTTGATGATCTTAAGGTCTTTTCTAACAAGATAATTCTGTGTCTGTGATAAAACAGGCTGGGACAACATGACATCTGCATCTTCAGTGTATCTGAGGAGGGACCAGGAACATAGAAAAGCCACTGGTATCAAAAGTTTTCCCCCTTAGCTGCACCAGAGGGGATCTCCAGCCCATTCCAGTTCTGCAACATGATGTTGGTTGGATCCATCTGCTTCTCTTTGCTCTCTTACCCACTTGGCCTATGAGATTACTGGGGAAGGTTGCTGCTGTACTTATGCCATGTCCAGCACTACAGGTCCTGTTGGTCCCCCATGATGTAAATGAATCCATCAAAGAGGTGAGATGGTCCGGAGCTCCCAGGCTCCAGTGTGGGCAGAAGCAGTCTCTATTGCTGTGTTCACAAGAACAAGGTAAAGATTTTACTGTTGAAATGTCACTGGTGATAGCTTATGAAAAGAGAGATTTAGGGATTTCTCTCTTTTTTAGCTCTGCTGCTGCCAGCCAGACCTTTGCGAAGTTCTTCGGCAATCTGTAACTGCCTTTCTTCAAGGTAGCTGAAGGCTCTGTTTCATCTTGTACAGACAAAACATCACTAAACCCAGTCTTTTAGCTTGAGGCTAACACTTCAAAGCAGCTCAGAAGTGAACCATCAAAAAGACCCAAGAAGTTTATACCCCATTTCCAACCTGGATGTGCTTAGGACCCACTGTCCAAAGGAACCAGGCACCGAAAGAAGTGAAATTTTCAAAGATGCCTAACTCCCAAATACTTCCAATCTCTACACACAAGGCTCATAGGACATAATCTCTCCTGCTGTGACAACAGGGTGAGGGAGATGATTTTCCTCTTCTACTCTGCTCTGGTGATACCCAACTTAGAGTACTATATCCACAGCACAAGAAGGACATGGAACTGTTAGAGTGGGTCTAAAGGAGATGATCAGATGGCTGAAGCGCCTCCTCTGTGGGGACAGGCTGAGAGAGTTGGGGTTGTTCAGCCTGGAGAAGAAAAGGCTCTGGGGAGACCTTAGAGCTGCTGACTGGAAAACTGAGATGATACTCAATATAGTGGTACAAGCAAGTAATAGTTGAAAGCAGAAATCATTGGAAAACCTACCCTAGCACAGCTTGAACATAGTAGATGTAAAGCATTTTCTCCAAGTTTAGGTAAGTTCTTCCAATTCCTGGCACTAAGGGGAACAGGAATACAGTCCCCTGAATTTTAATGATGTGACTCTGGTACCCCCATAGTTAAGAGAAGACTCGTAGCCCTAAAGAGCAGGTGAAGGTTGCTTTCTTCTCCCTACTGACAGGTGATAGGAGACGAAATGGCCTCAAGTTGCACCAGAGGAGGTTTAGGTCACATATAAGAAAAAAACTTGTTGACTAAAAGGGTTCTTAAAGGCTAGAACAGGTGGTTGAATCCACATCCCTGGAGGCGTTTCAAAGATGGAGAGATGTGGTGCTGAGGGACATGGTTTAGCAGTGCACTGTTAAGGTTAGATAATGGTTGGATTTGATGATCTTCAAGGTCTTTTCCAATCAGAGTGATCCTGTGATTCTGTGATTTCTTTAGCCTGTGAAATTTTACCTCACCTCCCTTCTGCTTCTTCACAGCTCAGATGATAGATAGTGGATGGCCTAACAATCTGTATAAATACCTTATTCATTTTCTAATCCTAAAAAAGCCCTGTCTTTACCTTGGGGCAAAGACTTCTTAAGGTTAATTATACATCACATAAAACTCTTTCAACACCTTCTTTTAGTTAGATGTCTTTCAATTTCCCAGAGTACTTTCTCCTTCTAGGATGAGAAAGGATTCTTCATATCACCTTCTATAGTCCTGTGATATTTCCAGACCAACACTTCTTTTTTAACTACCTGCTAAAATTAGCTACATATCCTCCAGCTGCTGATGTTTTCATTTAGACACTTCAGGATTTTCAAAACCAATGCATCTTAAACTTGGGAGCTTCTTTCAAGCTGGGAGCCTGTCCTTTTAAAACCCCAATATGCCATTTTTAGACAAAAGGCAAACAAATTCCCATCATATCTACTGACAGCCCAACATAGAGGCACACAAATAGAGTTACAGAATCATGGAATAGTTAGTTTTAGAAGGGACCTTAAAGTTCATCTAGTTTCAACTTCCCCAGCATGGGCAGGGGCACCTTCCACTGGACCTGCTTGCTCAAGGCCCTGCCCAGCCCGACCTTGAACACCTCCAGGGAGGGCCCATCCAGACCTCTCTGGGCAACCAGTTCCAGTGTCTCTCCACCCTCACTCTAAAGAATTTCTTCCTAATCTCCAGTCTAAATCTCCTCTCTTCACACAGTCACAGAATCGCAGAGCATTAGGTGCTAAAAGGAACCTTGAAAGATCACCCAGCCCAACCCTACTGACAGCGCAGCATCACCTAGAGTAGAATCACACAAGTACACATCCAGGCAGGTTTTGAATATCTCCCGAGAGGGAAACTCCACAACCTCCCTGGACAGCCTGTTCCGGTGTTCTGTCACCCTCACAGTGAAAAAAAATTCGTTCCTCATGTTTCCATGGAACTTCCTATGCCTCAACTCCCACCCATTGTCCCTTGTTCTGTCACTGAGCATCACTGAGAAGAGCCTACCATTTCCTTGGCACTCACCCTTTACATATTTCATCAATATGAATGAGGTCACCCCTCAGGCTGCTCTTCTCCAAGCTAAAGAGCCCCAGCTCCCTCAGTCTCTCCTCATAAGAGAGATGTTTCACTCCCTTAATCATCTTTGTGGCTCTGGCTGGACTCTTTAAAGTTCAAAAATATTGCTCCTCATCCTATCATTACAAGCCCTTACCAAAAGTCCCTCCCCAGGTCTCTGTAGCCTCTTTCAGATATGGAAGGCTGCTCTAAGGTCTCCCTGGAGCCTTCTTTTCTCCAGGCATAACAGCCCCAGCTCTCACAACCTGCCCCTACAGGTGAGGTGCTCCAGCCCTCTGATCATCTTTGTGGTCTCCTCTGGACCCACTCCAACAGCTCAATGTCTTTCTTGTTCTGGAGGCCCCAAAACTGGACACAATACTCCAGGTGGGAGTCTCCCAAGAGCAGAGTAGAGGGGCAGAATCACCTCCCTCATCCTGTTGTCTGCAACTGTTATTATCTGATGCAAATCAGATCTTTCTATATTGAGTAGCAAGATCCTGGGTTTCTAAAGCTGGTGGTGTCTTTTTTTTTTTTTTTTTTGGTAGGAAAAATAAGGCAAGCATTTACTATCACACACAGATTAGTCCTAAAATGCTTCTGAACAGAGAAAGCCTGCTGTTCAAAAGGCAGTTATTCAGCTCTGCTTTGAAAAGCGTAATGTTTGCTCTTGCTACATCTCGAAAGGAGTTTACTTCATTTTTATTTTTTGTTAAATACATTTAACAAAACAGTTTTCGAGCAGCATGTAGAGCAAAACCAGGCCTTTAACAACCCTGCACACAGCCAATCAGCTTCAGGTGTAATTTATCACTCTTCTGCCAATTCAAAGTATTTTCCCATCTCTCTGACGGCAGAAAAAAGGCTCAGTAAGCAGATGGACTCAGGGATCAAGGCTAAAATAACATGGTTTGTCTAGCAAGCAAAATTGCCAACACAAGTACACAGAAAATAAAGCTACTTTAAACAATAAAAAGCAATTAACACTGGAAAGTATCAATATGTCTCTCAATGTCACCTAGGTTAAAGGCTCTGGGGAGACCTTCCTGTGGCCTTTCATTATTGGGTGGGGCCGATCGGAATGCTGGGGATAGACTTTTTATCAGCACCTGTTGTCATGGGACAAAGGGCAATGGCTTTACACTGAAAAGGGGAAAATTCGTATTAGATGTAAGGAAGAAAGTCTTCACTGCGAGGGTGGTGAATCACTGGCCCAGGTACCACCAGACAAGTGGTAGATGCCTCATCCCTGGAAACACTCAAAGCCATGCTGAACAAGGCTTTGAGCCAACCTGGTCTAGCAAAACATGTGCCTGCCCATGGCAGGGGTCTTGGAGCTAGATGACCTTTAAGGTCTCTTCCAACTAAAAGCACTCTATGATTTCAGGAATACGCAGGACCTTCAGTAGCTGTTAAGGGTGTTGAAACTTAAATACCAATAGATGGACGACGTGCCCCCTCGAAAGCACTAAGAAAGACCTGTGGAATTTATTTGAATATGACACAAATAAAGCAGAGAGACAGACATTTCCTGCAGGCAAGCTATAAGAGAGACAGAAAATAAAGCCTGCTATTGTGTCTCCCCACTGCCTGCCAATATGAGGCAGTAGGGATGTTTGTTTTCTTTTCCTTTCTTTTTTTTTTTTTTTTTTTTTTCCTTTTTTCAATTTCAGGGATTAGAAAAGATTGATTTATTGAACTGCTGAAAATCTACAGGAAGAAGCTGGAAAGTCCAGCTACTCTCCTCATAAAGCAAGCAGGTTCACTGCTAATTAGTGAAGGAGCATCTTCATGGGGAGAAAAATCAATCAGGAGCAATAGAAGAGTGCTTAAAGGATTTTGCCTTTACGCTTTGTGACAAAGTTCCCACCTTGATGGCTAAAAGCCAAATGTCTTCCTAATTGCCTTCCTTAGGCTGCTGGCATTCGCTGCATGGCTTTCCAAGCCATTATTTCCAAGTCTCATCTTCTGGCTCATTCACTGTCTTTGCAGGAGACAGCCAGTGCCCTGAAGACCTCCTCCTTATGTAGGAAGCCAGTGAGCTTGTCATGGCTTCATTTACAAAAAACAGTCCTGGCTTTACATGCCTTGGACATCTGCAAAGATTGGGGTCCTATCTCCTGGCAGAAGGAAATTGTATAGAGATTGAAAGCCACTTCTGCCTTCTACTAGTAACTCTGAACATTTTACCCAGACCAAGGCCAGACATGTTTTTCTGCTCTCCCCCCTTCTGTTTAGGGGAGAAGCAACTGCAGGAAAGAGGACAAAGAACCTGGAACTACTGAGTCTAAGGACTCTGGCTTGCCCAGACTTGTTTTGCATCCTGTGGTAAACAAGGTACACACGATCAGTTTGCGCCTGCCTTGTGCAAGGCCTGTGTTCTGCCCTAAAAAGGGTAAAGCAAGCCTGTGGCTTCACCTAATATGGTCAAGCTTGGCAAAGTGCCATTCTGATTGGCTATTCTGTGTCCAAAGGCCCATTATCTCGGGCTGTATTGATAAAAGGAGATGAGCAGGTGACACAACATATTCTGCCGTTGTATCTGGCTTGCTGCTTGCTACTGCCTTATTGTATCCTGAACTACCTGGAAACTCCTCTGCCTCAAGTTTACCAGGAACAGGCTCTAAATGCCTCCACGTGATCGAGCTGCATAGCCAGTGTGATGTTGTGCTGAGACTGCACATGGCAAGACATCCTGTCTACAGCTGAAAGCCTCCTGCCAAGATGGGAAGTCCTGGATACACAGATGGTCCAGAGAGATCAGGACCAGGTCAGAGATTGTCTGCCTCCTTTCCCTAGCAGCCTGGGAAGAATCAGAAGCCTCAGCAGCTGACAAGACAGTAACAGAATTCCCTGAAAGCGTTTGGGTACTGTCTGAAGCTGTAGCCAGCCCTGCCAGTCCGGAAATATTCTTTGAGTAAATAAGTAAAGCCTTTTGTAATTCACCATCGCCTTCTGCCATCAACAGAAAGGAGCTCCTAGAGTCCATCTAGTGGGCAAGTGGAGTATTGACCGCAAGTGGTATATTGACTGCAGGAACCACCTCTTACAGTTCAATTAATGGTATATATTTTTGCTAGTTATTTCTAGATCCTATGTTATTATCTGCATAAAGTTTCCATGACCATGCAAAGAATCAATTATTATTAAAACTAGTGGTTGGGGTGGGGAGAGTTCTGAATATTGAATATTAATAAACAATATTAATCTTTGAAAATCATATCTCACATCAATTAATTACCCTTCCATAACAGAGATATGGTGCTGAGAGACACAATGCAGCACCAGACTTTGTAGATCTAGAAAATGGTTAGACTGGATGATATTAATGGTCTTTTTCAAGCAAAGTGATTCTGATTTTATGATTCTATGAAACAGTACCAGCAGAGCTTGCTGACAAAATATTTAGAATGCATTGCTTTTTCAAACAGTAATCATGATTTATGGGTTCACAGAAAGAACTCAGGTATTTAATATCTTCCAGGACACGCTCAAATCAATAAGTGCTGATTGATTTTTATTTTATTTGTTTAAATTTAAAAAGGACAGCACCTGTCAGTGAGAAGATTTGTGCTTTACAATCACCACCCAACCTTAGCGCAGCCATCACACAATCCACAGATAAACAAGGAAAAACCAAAGCCAGAAGAGTCAGATATTAACCAGACCCTTCTGGGAAAATCTCAAACAGCAGCAGACTGCAACAAACAGAATTGGATGCTGCCATCAACATCACTGGGCAAAAAAGGGCACCCAGATAGAAATGCAATCATGTTTTGCAGGGGTTTTTTTTTTTTGGTTTGGGTGCTGGGTTTGGTTTTTTTTCAGCACTGGCAGGGTTTCTGCCTCTGAGGTGCCCACAAACTGCATTCTGGCAAATTATAAATGTGGTCTATCTTTGCTTGGTAGGAATCTTGTAAATACTTCATTTTGTTCTGTTTCCAAATGAGTTTTCTGGGTTAGCTTTAGGCTGCCTGCTCAAAGTTTGCTCATGCAGAGATACATATAAAGGCTATAGAGGAGCAGCACTGAGTTACCCAGGAGACCAAGCAGCATGGTGCTTTCTTATGCAGGGGCCACAGAAACCCTTAGCTGATGATAAGCGTAGATGCAACCCTGTGAAAGCACTGCAGTCACTCTCAAGGCCACATAAGACATAGCCTGAGCTCCTGTACAAGAAGTACTGTATCCAGTTCTGGTGCCCCCAACACAAGAAGGACATAGAAGTGTTGGAGAAAGTCCAGAGGAGGCCACAAAGATGATCAGAGGGCTGAAACATGCCCCCTACGGAGAAAAGCTGTGAGAATTTGGACTGATCAATGTGGAGAAGAGAAGGCTCTGGGGAGACCTTAGAGCAGCCTTCCAGTAACTGAAGGGGGCTACAGGAGAGTTAGCAGACTTTTGACAAGGACTTGCTGGGATAGGGTGAGGGGCAGCGGCTTTGAGCTCTGAAGACAACTTCTGAGGGAATCCTCAGATTGTCATTTGAGAAGAGGTAACACATCTGAGGAGCTCTGTGCCAGCTGGAGAGGGACTTTTTGCAAGGGCTGGTTGTGATAGGATGAGGAGAAATGGATTGAAGCTGGAAGAGGGGAGACTTAGACTGCATATTAAGAAGAAATTCTTTCCTATGAGGGTGGTGAGACACTGGAACAAGTTGCCCAAGGAGGTTGTGGATGCCCCCTCCCTGGAGGTGATCCAAGCCAGGTTGGATGGGGCCTTGAGGAACCTGGCCTGGAACCTTTCCACTGGGCTAGTAGAAAGTGTTCTTGCCCATGACAGGGGGCTTGGAATTAGAGGATCTTTGAGGTCCCTCTCAACCCAAACCACTCTATGGTTCTATGATAATGAAAATGTGGTGGGCAATTTCCAACACACTCCTTAGCACTCCACAGCTAGTATCTAAGCTTTGCAGAGGAGAGAGGATTTCCAAAGGAGAGAAAAATCTATTTCTCATTTTCAGCAGTACCCAGATCATTTGGTCATCCTTGCAAAACACTCCTCTCAGGTTTCCTGCTGCCTGCACATCCCAAGCACCATTACAACACATGCTTCATTTCTCATTTGAGTCTATCCACACCCAAACACTGCCTCAGGGGCTTTTTCTGTTCCCTGGGATCACATTCTCTTTTCCTGGCGCAGGAATCCAGGGATGATTCTGCTCCAAAAGGTGCCCCTGAAACTTCTGTCTCTGATCCTGCTGCCCCCAATAGTCAAAGGAGTCTAAAATGGAGCAAATAGCAGAGCTGGATGGTAAGGACAGAATTCCAACACCCTATTCTCTAACAGCCCGCTCAGTCTGTTTTGTGAGTAGGCCTGTGTGAAAATGGTAACAGAAACCTCATGCTTTACGTGCAGCACTCTGTGACTTAACATGTGAGCCACAGGTAATGGAAAGTCAGGAGCTCAGGCCATCTTTAACAGAGATTCACTGTGGGTCCCAGAAGTCTTTGCATTTGCAGAATCACAGAATGGTAGGGATTGGAAGGGACCTCTAGAGATCATCTTGTCCAACCCCTCTGCTAAAGCAGAGTCATCAAGAGCAGGTTGCACAGGAATGTGTCCAGGGAGGTGTTGGAAGTCTGCAGGGAAGGAGACTCCACAGCCTCTCTGGGCAGCCTGCTCCAGGGCTCCACCACCCTTACAGCAAAGAAGTTTTTCCTTATGTTCAAGTGAAACCTCCTGTGTTCTAACTTCTGCCCATTGACCATTGTCCTGGGTAACACTGCAAAGAGCCCAGCCCCATTCTCTTGACCTTACCCTTGAGCTCTGGATGAGCATTGAAAAGATCCCCTTTCAGGCTCTTCTCCAGGATAAACAGCCCCAGGTCTCTCAGCCTTTCCTCACAACAGAAATGCTCCAGTCCCCTCAGCATCTTTGTGGCACTCTTTTAGACTCTCCCCAATAGTTTGCTGCCTCTCTTGACCTGGGAAGCCCACGATTTCACTAGCTTGTGTTTCAAAACCTTTGTCCTTTCCACCAGTCCCACCAGTACACATGGCACATTGGAGTTGTGCAGGTGCATGGAACCTCCTCTCCCTGCTTGCTGCTCCAAAGAAGGAGGCTGCACACTGCCACAGGCCCTCAGCTGTCGCTGCTCCAGGAACTGAGAGTGCTGAAGCTACAGGATTGGACCTTTTGCACCCAGGCACTCTGCTGGGAATACTCCTAAGAGCTGGAATCCTGCATTGTGCCATGTCCTTGCTGTGCACTCCCAAGCAAACAGAAACTTAAAAGTAATTATGTAATTGTAGAATTGTATCAGGTAGAAAATATCTTTAAGATCATCAACTCTAACCTTAACCTAACTCAGCCAAGGCTGGTGCTAAACCATGGCCCTCAGCATCACATCTCTGCCCCTTTGAAACACCTCCAGGGACAGGGATTCAACCAACTCTGTGGCCAGACTGTTCTTGTTCTAAACAACCCCAGTTCCTCATCCAATCCTCACCAGATCTCTTCTCCAGACCCTTCACCATCTTCATTGTCCTTCTCTGGACATGGTCCAGCACCTCAGTGTCTTTCTTGTAGTGATGGTCCCAAAGCAGAACCCATGACTCAATCTGTGGCTTCACTGCTGCTGAGTACAGGGGGACAGTCACTTCCCTACTCTTGCTGGCTACACTGTTGCTGATCCATGCCAGGATGCTGTTGGCCTCTTGGCTACTTGATCACACTGCTGGCTCATATCCAGCTGGATTGAAGGATTAAAGGATAAAGTATTAAAGTGCTGCTGTCCCGCAAGTCAAGTCCTCTGGGTGAACCCAATGCAATATTCCATTCCAGACCCCACAAATGATTTCCAAGTTTCAGTGTCTTATCACTAAACAAAACAAAAAGGATCTGGGGACTTCTAAATGAGTTTAAATCTTGATAGGGAAAGATGGAAAAATCTCCCTTCTCCTTTTTAAAATGTCTAGAATAAAGCACAAAGCAAATTTTCTTTAGTGTGATAAAATCACAGAATGGTTTGGCTTGGAAGAGACTTTGATGATCATCTAGTTCCAACTCTCATGTAATGGGTATGGACACCTTCCACTAGACCAGCTTGCTCAAGGCCTCATCCAGTCTGGTCTTGAACATTTCTAAGGAGGGAGCATCCACATCTTTCCTGGGCAACCTGTTCCAGTCTTTTACCACCCTCATTGGAAATAATTTCTTCTTGCTTTCCAGTGTAAATCTCCCCTCCTCCATCTTAAAGCCATTACCCCTCATCCTGTCATTACAAGCCCTGGTAAAAGGTCCCTTCCCAGCTTTCTTGTAGCCCCCCTTCAGGTACTGCAGGGAGGCTCTAAGGTCTCCCTGGAGCCTTCTCTTCTCCAGGTTGAAAAACCCCAACTCTCCCAGCCTGTCTCCATAGGGGAGGTTCGTCAGCCTTCTGGTCATATTTGTGGCGTCTTCTGGACCTGCTCCAACAATTCAATGTCCTTGTGTTGGGGGCACCAGAACTGGACACAATATTCTAGGTGGGGTCTCAGCAGAGCAGAGGGGCAGAATCACCTCCTTGGCCTGCTGCTCTCACTGCTTTTGATGTAGCCTAGGACATGGTTTCCGTCTGGGTTGCAAGCAACCACTGCTGGCTCATGTCGAGTTTGTCATCAACCAGCTCACCCCAGGTCCTTGTCCTCAAAGGATACCTGCTACAAATTACTGTTCTTCTGTAATCATAGAAGCATAACATGGTTTGGGTTAGAAGGGACCTTAAAGATCATCTATTCCTATGGGCAGCTCTTCCTCCTGATGAGAAGAAATCCTGCCTTTTCCAAAGTCTAACTCATATCTCACTGCACCCAAGCCCAGGATGTTTACTTTTTCTACATTTCAATCAGCTGAGTAAATAAAACCAGCCCAGTAAATCTCTGCTCCTGCCAGCACAACACCACTATGTTAATCAAGGATTAAATTTAAACATTTCCACAGATGATTTTTGGAAGTTCCATTTACCCTTTGTTTCCATTTTTCTACCTAACTCTGAGAGAGGGTTTTGGTTTCTTTTTTTTTAAAATTTTATTTTATTATTTTCTTGATGACTGAAGAAAAGGCACGGAACTGAAACAAGTTCATCTAGAGGCTGGGATTAGTCATGTCTCTTGAAATAAAAGACATATGTCAAAGCATGAAAATGAGCAGATAATCACTGACACCGATACAACATACGGGGAGAGCAGGAGATGGCAACGCTTTGTCAAAGAGGCACCCTTGCAAAAGGGGGTTTCCTCAGATTTGTTCCTGATGCTCCTCATCCCTCACCTGCCTCAGCCTGAACTGGACTCTCTAAAAGAGTCCAGACTGGGCTTTGCAAGGTTTTACAGAGTAATAATCAATGTTGAGACTTTGCATTTGGCTTCTGCTTTTGGCTTTCAGGTTGCACATTCTCAAATTTATTTCTGCGAACCTGTGACTCTCATGGAAAAGGAAAAACAAAGGTTATGGTGTGAGATGTGTTTCAAGATAGAAACTTGGGAGAACATTGACTTTTTTAATTTATCCATTAAATCAGAGCTTTGTGCCCTCAGCACCAGAGTATTTTACTGGATATTAGAAAGAAATTCTTTCGAGTGAGGGTGGTGAGATGATGGAACAGGTTGCCCAGGGAGGTTGTTGATCCCCCCTTCCTGGAAGTGTTCAAGGCCAGGTTGGATGAGGCCTTGAGCAACCTGGTCTAGTGAGAGATGTCCCTGCCTACGGCAGAGGGGTTGGAACTGGATGATCTTTAAGGTCCCTTTCGAACCAAACCATTCCATGGTTCTATGACTCTAATCTAAAAATATTCTCTATAGCATGTTCAGAATGATTTTTTTTTTCCAGAGAATGTTAGATTTTTTTATATAGTGTTTCTTCTGTTGTCACAGAATGGAACAGGTGGGATGAGAGCAGATTTCCACAAGAGGGAAGAAATCTTTAATCAAACAACAGTGATTAATATCAGGATTAAACTATCTTAAAGCTCCTTATTGATAATGTCTCTTCAGCAATGAAAGAATGTCCCAGCTAAAAGTCTGGGACCCCTGTCTGAAAATGAGAAATGATAATGGGTTGTTTAGCCTGGAGAAAAGGAGGCTGAAGGGAGAACTTCTTTCTCTCTACAACTTGCTGAAAGGAAGTTGGAGCAAGGTGGGGACTTGTTAACTAAATAACTGCTCTACTTACCAATTCTCTACCAGTTTTCTACATCAGCAACTAATGTGTCCCACACTGTGTGCAGTAACAGCATACAGCAAAGACAGGATCTCAAAGTCCAATGGATATGGTGACAATCACCTGGTTGAAAGGGTAGAGTACCCTTAGCAAGTTTGCTGCTAACACAAAACTGGAATGAGTGGCTGACAGTCCATTAGGCTGTGCTGCCGTTCAGTAAGACCTGGACAGGCTGGAGAGTTGGACAGAGCTGAACCTCATGAAATTCAACAAGGACAAGTGTAGCATCCTGCACCAGTGCAGGTGAGGGCTGATTTGCTGGAAAGGAGTTCTGTGGAAAAAGAGCTGGGAGTCCTAGTGAACAACAGGATGAGCGTGAGCCAGCAACATGCCGTCGTGGTCAAGAAGGCAAATGGTCTACTAGGGTGCAGCAAGCGGCAGATTGAGAGAGGTTCTCCTGCCCCTCTACTCTGCCCATGTGTGGCCTCATTTCCAGTACTGTGCCCAGCTCTGGGCTCCCCAGATTGGGTTTGGACAATCACTACAGCAAGGACATTGAGGGGCTACATAAGTGTCCAGAGAAAGGCAATAAAGCTAGTGAAGGGTCTGGAGAACAGATCTTTTGAGGAGTGTCTGAGAAAACTGGGATTGCTTAATCTTGAGAAGGGGAGGCTGAGGGGAGACCTCATTGCTCTCTACACATCCCTGAAAGGGGGTTGTAGCCAGATGTTGGTTGGTCTCTTCTCCATAGTATCAGATGATAGAATAAGAGGAAATGGCCTAAAATTGTGCCAGAGGAGGTTTAGGTTGGATATTAGGAAAGGTTCTTCCCTGCATGAGTGGTCAGGCACTGGAACAGGCTGCTCAGGAAGGTGGTGGAGTCACCATCCCTGAAGGTGTTTAAGAATTGTGTGGACATGGCACTCTGGGACATGATTTAATGGCCATGGAGCTCCTGGGTTGGTGGCTGGACTCAATGATCTAAAAAGGTCTTTTTCAACATTAATGATTCTGTGATACTGTGAAAGGAGGACTTGGGCAAGCAGAGCTCCACTGCAGGAATGTCAGGTACTCCCATGCTGGCATCATAATGCAGGGCCTGTTCCTGAAGGTTAGGGAAGTTTATTTTTACAACTTTGTGCAGTGCTTACAAATCTTTCAGGCACACAGCATCTGGTTCAGGCACTACCCTTTCAATGGCTGTTCTGTTGGTGTAGTAATTAAAGGTATCCCAGGTGACACTTGATCCCTTATCAAGTTCATTAATTTAAGTGAAGTTATTTGGTTCTCTATTTTCTATGCTTCATAATGTATTTCTAACCTTTAAAGTGACATAGGCAAGCACCAGCTCGCAGGGATGCTTATTAACAGCCTATTAAAATATTTTATGGCCTTTATTTTTACATTGCCACAGGGAATCAAGTATTTGGCTGTTGTGGAACAGGCTCAAGGATTTATGTTGCGAGAGTTTCACCACGGCCAAACACAGAGCAAGGCTAGGAAATGAAGTGGGAGAACAAACTCGCATTGAGCTCCCTGTGCGCCGTAAAGCTGTCACGCACAGATGGCAGCCAGGGGCCCTCCAGTGCTGGCCCTGCATTTGTTTCAGTTTGACAAATGCAAACCAGTAAGACAAGACCATAGAACCGTAGAATCATAGTATTGGAAAAGACCTTTAGGATCATCAAGTCCAACCACTCTCTACCTCTACCATGTCCCTCAGTACCACACCTCTTTGAAACACCTCCAGAGATGAGAATTCAGCCACCTTCCAGTCTTTGAGAACAACAAATTTATTTGATTCTCCAACCTTAAGCTCCCCTGGTACAATTTGAGGCCTTTTCCTCTCATCCTATCACTTGTTCCTAGGGAGAAGAGAACAATCCTCAACTCACTGGAGGGATCTGCCTCTAATCCGGATCCAAATATTTAATGTGTGAGAATTCCACATAGATTGAGAGGAAATGGCCTCAAGTTGCACCAGGGGTGGTTTGAGTTGGATATTAGTGGAAATTTCTTTCCTGCAAGAGTAGTCAGGCAGTGGAACAGGCTGCCCATGTTGGTGGTGTCATCACCATCCCTGGAGGTGTTCAAAAAATGTGTGGACGTGGCACTTGGGGACATGGTTTAATGGCCATGGTGGTTGGCTGACAGTTGGACTTCATGATCTTAGAGGTTTTTCCAACCTTAGTGATTCTAGGATCTATTAGTCTATGACAATATTAATGAAGTAATCTATAAAGGGGGTGATACAAAGTGTGAATGCCTCACCTAATGCTCATTGCACCAAAGGCTAATTCCTTTCTCTGTCAGAAAGCTGCACTTCCTCCTAACTCTGGCATCTCTGATGCTGAGATAGCAAATACTTTGGGTTTAGAGACTTCACCTTGTTCTGCTTAGGTATTCAGAAATTGAAATCAACTCCCTTCTGAAATTCATGTTTTGATATACCTCCTAGGGTGAGCTTGCAGTCTTTCCAAGTTTATGTTATGCTTTGATTATTTTTCCAAGCATAACAAAATAGAAAAAAAAACCAAAACAAAACAAAAAAACCATTTGTAATGAAGAAATCTGTTTGGAAGGGTATCAGCAACATACTTAGAAGTTGTTTTTTAATTGCTTGTGCTTTTAAAATGTTTTAATGATGCCAAATCAGGAAAAGACACTCATCTGCCAACAGAACCTCTAAAATATTTTACAGTGACATTACACTTGATGTATCTGGTTGTATAAATTACTGGCATTTTAAACAAAGATAGAGAGATTAGCGAAGCAAGATTATTCAGGAAACAATTATTTCTCCTTTATTTAGAAAGGCTATGTTGTTTAATTTGCTTCTTAGGGTTTGTTTGCTTGTTTTGTTTGTTTTTTTTTTTTGTTTTGGTTTGGTTTTTTTTGTTGTTTTGTTGTTTTTTTGTTTTGTTTTGTTTTCTTGCAGGGTTTTTAATTTAAATGTCATCCTGCAAGGCTTTATAGACAGATTTTGTGTGGTTAACCATAACAAGCCTGTTCTCAATGAGCAATCCCATAGCACTCATCCATGATGTGTAGTTGTATTAATAAATTATATTAAATGTACCATTCACAGAATCATAGAATTAATCAGGCTGGAAAAGACCTCTAGGATCATCGAGTCCAACCTATCACCTAACCCTTCCAATTAACTAAACCATGGCACTGTCTAATCCAGTCTCGTTTTAAACACCTCCACCACCTCCCTGAGCAGCCCATTCCAATGGGCAATCACTCTTTCTGTGAAGAATTTCTTCCTAATGTCCAGCCTAAACCTGCCCTGGTGCAGTTTGAGAATATGTTCTCTTGTTCTGTCACTGGGTGCCTGGGGGAAGAGACCAACCCCTGCCTGGCCACAACCTCCTTTCAGGTAGTTGTAAACAACAATGAGGTCTTCCCTGAGCTTCCTCTTCTCCAGGCTGAACAACCCCAGCTGCTCCTTATAGGACTGTGCTCCAGCCCCCTCATCAACCTTGGTGCCCTTCTCTGGACATGTTCAAGCACCTCAACATCTTTCTTAAATTGAGGGGCCCAGCACTGGACACAGTACTCAAGGTGTGGTCTAACCAGTGCTGAGTACAGGGGCAGAAGGACTTCCCTGGTCCTGCTGGCCATACTATTCCTGATACAGGCCAGGATGCCATTGGCCTTCTTGGCCACTTGGGCACACTGCTGGCTCATGTTCAGTTGCCTGTTGATCAGTACCCCCAGGTCCCTCTCTGCCTGGCTGCTGTCCAGCCACTGTCCCCAGCCTGTAGCACTGCATGGGCAACCTGGGCTGGTGGAGGCGTCCCTGCCCATGGCATAGTGCTTTAATGCCTCATCAAAGACCCAATGAAAGACTATTGCACTGGGATCGGTCCTGGGCATCCAAGAGAGACTCAGCCTCCAGTTTCATCTTAATAGTTGAGCATGAAGTTCAACAAGGCTAAGTGCAGGTTCTTAGATCTAGATCAGGGCAATTCCAAGCACAAATGCAGGCTGGGAGAAGAGCAGCTTGAGAGCAGTCTGGAGAAGGATTTAGGGGTGTAAGTTGATGAAAACCTCACCATGAACGAGCAAAGGTTGCTGGCAGCCCAGAAGGCTGGGCTGAATCCAAAGCAGTGAGAGCAACAGGTCATGGAGGGGCCCCCAGTTAAAGAAGGATGTGGAATTGTTTGAGCAGATCCAGATGATCTGCTCAAAGATGATCAAACTGCTGGAGAACCTCCTCTATGGGGAAAGACTGCAAGAATTGAGACTGTTTAGCCTAGAGAAGAGAAGGCCCCACGGAGACCACAGAGGAGCCTTCCAGTACCTGAAGGGGCACCTGCAGGATGGCTGAGGAGGAACATTTTACAAAGACTTATAGTGGCTTTGAGCTGGAGAAGGGGAGATTCAGACTGGAGATTAGGAAGAAATTCTTTCCAGTGAGGATGGTGAGACACTGGAACAGATTGCCCAGGTAGGTTATGGATACCCCCTTGTGGAGGGGGCAAAATTGGACAGGGCCTTGAACAATCTGGTCTAGTGGAAGGTGTTCCTGTTCCTGCAGATTTGGAACTACATGATCTTTATTGTGCCTTCCAAGCAAAGCCACTCTACGATTCTATGATGGCAGCAGAAACAGAGGCATACCACAAAGCAACTTGCCTGCAAGTTGGGCAGGAACAGACATGGCCGCAGCATGAGTCTCTAAGCTCACTGGGGTCCCCTGCATTTGTACAGGCTCTGGTTGCATTTCCTCTCCATCCTAGATGAAGCAGCTGTGCCTAAGAACCCAAAACTTCACTCAAGGGACCACCTGAGGGTGTGGTATTTTGGGAGCATGGCAAACTTTGTCTGCTGGGGAAGTTTTAAGGTGGAATTGACTTAGTTTAAAGCCACCCGTTCAAGAGAGGATGAGTGGTAAGAACAACCTTGCTGAGAAGAGCCTTGCAGTTCTGCAGTTCATTCCTCTCCTAACAAGCTTCCCTCGTGCCTCTTCTACTTCCACCACAGAAGAGAGGGGGAAACAAACTTCCAGCTACACCACGCAACACTGTCCTTTCCTGGATGGGTAGCAAAGTGCTGAATTTCCTCCTCTTGAGGAAACTCATTAGATTATTTTATTAATTAGCAGGCTCCCCACCTTATCACATGCCACACCTGAAATCCCCCTCATGTTTTCAAAGCAAGCAATTAAAACCAGAGGTACTTGAATAAACAGGCACTGACGGAGTGTAATATACTAACATAATGAAGCAGCTTGCAAGACAGTAAGATGCCCAAGCTCAGATGTTAACCAAATCCAAGGGCAAACAAACCATGCCATGGCTGGCAAGCACATCTTCTGATGTGGGCACCCCCAGGTAAACCTCCAGTCAGTTTGCTGAAGCTAATCAGATTCTGGGGAGAATTTGAATCATTAAATCTGTCAGGGGCTAAAACAAACAAGAAAGAAATCAGGCTGCTGCCCTGAGTGGGCAGAGAAACAGTAATGACCAACAATTTCAGCACCTTCCCTGTAGAGTCTGTAATAACTAGCCAGTAATTATTAGCCACAATTTCCTTTTATGTAGTGGGACTGAGAGATTGTCTGCTTCAAGGACAGCAAATGCAACTTTCCTTCCTTCATGTAAAATCAAATGGAAAATGACACCACTGGCAGCCAAATCCCAGTAAAGAGAGTGCTTCACCATCAGCCAATTGCTGATGTAGTACCACACTCTAGTACCCAGTGTATTGCCCCTGGTTATCAGTGCTGCTGGCATAGCTGGTTGCCCTGTGCTCTTCACAGAGAGGAACAAGGCCATAAACAGCAAGACAAACACAAGGAGAAAGAAAGAAAGGACATCAGCCACTTACTTGATGTTGTCAAGGCACCCAGATTCGGGTTTCAGTATGGCAGTATGATGAAACATTTTATAGAGTGCGATCCCAAGGAAGATGACATTAAGCTGAAATGGGGGGAGAGAGGGGGAAAAAAAAGGGTTACACAAGACAGCACAACATGATGAGGAAAAAGTCAGTTTGTGGTATCTAACAGATAAGCTGCTGTAAGAAATTAGCTCTTGGTACAGTTTTACAGTGACTGAATGACAAAAAATTGCCAAGGATTTTACGAGGTGAACTGGTCTGCAGACTGTAGGACTGGTGATGCTGCAGTGTGTCCAAGGCCATGGTGCTTCATATGTTCCTGATAATGGAGCTGGTTCCAACATCACTTGTAGTACTTCAAATGGCATTATGGAAAACTAAAAATATCTGCTGGGACAGCTCTTCGTTTGTCTCAGAGGTCTAGAATTGTGGAGTGTCCTTCTCTAAAGAGTTTCAAAATCCACCTGGACATGTTCCTGTGTGGTGTAGAGGTGTAAAGGTGTGGAGTTTCCTCTAGAGACTTTCAAAACTAACCTAGGCATGCCCCTGTGTGGCCTGCCCTAGATGCTCCTGCTTTGTCAGGGAGCTTGGACTCAATGATCTCCAGAGGTGTCTTCCAACCAATAACATTCTATGATTCTGTGAAAAGTCTCTCCAAGCATCTTGCTTCACCAGCTCCATTGGAACAAAGTTTAAAAAAGCTTCTTTTTTTTTTTTTTTTTTTTTCTTCTTTCCCTTTTTTTCTGTGACTGCATCTTTTAAATGGAGTGTAATGGGGGAGATGGGCAGGGAAATTATGCCTGCTGCAGATGCTTAGCACAATGCAAAACTGAAAAAATCTAAAAAGAAAAGAATTTGATGTGTTCTTTAAAAGATGTGATGGTGTTTCAATGTCTCAGTGTTAATAAAGCTTCCAGTTCTGGGGAAGGAGATCCCCAAAAGCCCATGATCATAAAAGGAAGATATAATTTTTATTAATTAATTGCTTAAGGGCAAAAAAGAAACAAAATCCAATGGGTTTAGCTGGTGATGCAGCTCCCTTGCTGATATGGAAGGCTGTCGAAATGGCCCCCAGTTGTAGGAGAAGCAGGGACAATGTCTGCATTGAAGTGAGAGTGCCTGGCTTGCTGTGTTAGCCTATGCAAAACAAAGGGTGGTTTATTTAAGCCATATTGCAGCGATTAAAGTATGAGAAAACTCCAGCTGTCCCTGAAGTGGGCTTCTCTACCTTGTTGCTGTGTTAGCTGATACCTGGCAATGTGCTAACCATGAAGTCACATGAGCTTAAACTTCCGCTGAGGAGGGAAAACCACCATCAAACCTCTTCCAGTTTGGAATTTCTTTCATTCCCCCTGCCTGTACCTTCCCCCTCACACCCCCACCCCAGGCCTTTTCTTGCATGATTGATGCAAAGTTTCACTCCAAAATTCAAAGGAAGGTGGGCACTGAGGGGCATCAAAATAGAGTTTGGAACTTCTAAATGTCTAAGGGTAGAAACCAAACCGTGTAAGCACCTTCTCTGAAGCTCCCGAGCCTGTTTTGAGCAGGCATTTTGCAATGCCAAGAGCCTCTCATAATGAGGGTCTAATTGCTTGTGCCAGGTGAGGTCAAAGAAGAACATGCCTTTCTCAAATTAATCTGTGTAAATTAAAGATAAAGAGTAAAGGGACAGCAAAAGTTTTATTTCTTGACCTGAGAGATGGAGTAGTTAATTAGGAGTTCTTACCATAATTATCAAGGTCGCCGGTCCTATAAAGCTCCAAATGAAGTAGGTGTCAAGTCGGAGCCAACATCTGTAATGAAACACAGGGGAGACAATGCATTCAAGGACTGCACCCAGGACATACATCAAGAGTGAGCGAGTGACAGAGAAGAATGTGAGCTGCAAAACACGGCGGTGGGAGACAGGAAATATTACATTGCTTGTTCATTTAAATGCTGAATTATGTGCCCAATTTCTGACAGCGCTATTGATGGAGGAAGATAATTACCTCTGGAGGAAGCAGGGAGAAAATGGCACAAGGCCTAGCTGCATCTGTTGGAAAAAAAAACAACTTAGAAGCCTAGTGTTTTTTAAGGAAGGGGTCTGATAAGCTGCTTCTTTGCTTGAAGTTCCTCTTCCCTCTCTGGCACTGATGCAACACAAGCTGTCTGTCAGCTGTCAAGCGAGATGCCATTTCTCCAGCAAGCAGGGAAGAGTGAGTTTGGTGCAAAGAGGAAACAGGGTTTGGATAACAGAAGGCTGAGGTTTAATTAGGTTCAGCAACTTCCCTTTCAGAGCGTTTTATTTCCCCCAACCTCCAGAGTGTTTTGTTTCCACTAATATTTCCAGGGTTGCATATGGTCTGTGCTATGGCATGAAGTTGATTCATGGTCTAAAACTAAATTATTAATCGCTTAATTTCAACCGCATTTAATACTCCCCACATTTTTTAAGGCCCCCTGGGAAATTACATTTCCATTCCTAGTTCATTCTGGGCGACAGGAAGATAAAATGGAAGTGACTGGTTACAAGACAGACGAACATAAATTCCAGAAAGTTTTGCATACTGTTTAAAATAATAATATCTTGCCGTGTTTGGAGCTCTGCAAATCACAGCTCCATTTAGACACAGAGGGCTACGGAAGCATCACATTGCTCTTATTGGAAACAACTGATGGGATTTCATAACCAACACAAGCGACAAGAACTGTATCTATGAATTCACTGTGGTGGAAGAATCACACGATCACAAAATCACAGCTCGGTAGGGCTTGGAAGGGACCTCTGAAAATCATCCAGTCCAGTCCCCTCTGATAGAGCAGAATCATTTAAAGCAGATCACAGTGGAATATGCACAGGTAGGCCTTGAAAGTCTCCAGAGACAGAGACTCCACCACCCCTCTGGGCAGCCTGTCCAAGTGCTCTGCCACCCTCAGGGTAAAGAAGTTTCATCTCATGTTTAGATGGAACTTCCTGTGTTCAAGTTTGCACCCATTGCCCCTTGTTCTGTCACTAGGGACCACTGAGAAGAGTCTGGCTGCATCTTTCTGACACCTACCTTGGTTATTTGTAAGCATTAATAAGAAAGAGCACTTCTCACTAACAACAGCTTTGGTGCATATGCTGCATGGGCTTTTCCCTTCTAATGGCCTCTGCCACAGTGTCTGCAGCCCCATGGAAGAGCTGCCTTCTGAGAGAATAAAACATGACCTGAATCACTATGACTGACAGAAGCTAAGGTATGAATGAACTCACAGATGCAGAGAAAGCTTCTCACTTCCCTCCCTGACCATGTAAATCTCAGGTCAAGTCAGGGCTGAAGAGGTACCGATGTCTAGATGTGGTCCTACTGCTCTTTGTCACAAATTAAAACACCATCGCTTCCATGATTGTCATTGCTGAACTGCTGTCTCTGCAGCTGTTCATCCAAAATCTTCATCTGACAGCATCAAAATCTTAATGTGAGAGGCTTTCAGAGTAATTGTAGGGAAATCTTGTTTCCTCTGCGGCCAGTAAAGTTCAAGGTGATTTAAATGCAGCTGGTAATGGAACAACACAAGTCACAAGAAACTCTTCGAGTCTGATTTCCTGTAGGAGAGGGTTTATGCCATCATGACATCTGTGTATCATCCATAACAGCACCTGAAATGTCGCCCGACTGCAACTAAATTTGACAGAGGAAGAGAGATTTCATGGATAATGAAATCCCTGCAAAAAGTTCTCCCACTTCGTCCCTGAAAACAGATGTCTGCATAGCAGTGGCTCACACATTGCATAGCACTGCAGACTTCACATCTACTCCATCCCATGGGAAAACAGGAATAGAGGTTTCATGGATAATGAAGTATCTGCAAAAAGTCACAGAATCATAGAACAATTTAGATTGGAAAAAACCTCCAAGATCATGGAGTCCAACCATCAACCCAGCAGTACTCTGGCTATTAAAATATGTCCCAAAGTGCCACATCCATGTATTTCTTGAACACATCCAGGCACTGTCACCCCACCACCTCCCTGGGCAGCCTGTTTCGGTCCCTGACCACTCTTGCAGAAAAGAAATTTTTCCTAATCTCCAACCTAAACCTTCCCGGGAACAATTTTGGGCCATTTCCTCTTGTTCTACCACTTGAAGAGACCGACTCCCACCTTTCTCTAGCCTCCTTTCAGGGAATTGTAGAGGGCAATGAGGTGTCCCCTCAGCCTCCTCCATACTAAACACCTCCACGTGCCTCAGCCACTCCTCACCAGACCTGTTCTCCAGACTCTCATCAGCTTTGTTGCCCTTCTCTAGACATGCTCCAGCACCCCAATGTCTTTCTGACACTGAACTCAGTGTTCGAGGTGTGGCCTCACCAGTGCTGAGTAAAGGAGGACAATCACTTCCCTACTCCTGCTTGTCACACCGTTCTTGATCTGCAACAGGATGCTGTTGGCCTTCTTGGCTACCTGGACACACTGTTGGTTCATATTCAGCTGGCTGTCAACCAGCACCTCCAGGTCCTTTTCTGATGGACAACTTTTCAGCGACTCTGACCCAAGAATGGAAAGTTCATGGGGTTGTACTCTCTCCCAGCCCCTTAGAAAGAGATGCTCCCATAGCAGCTCCTTACATATTGCAACAGCATTTTAGACTTCAGACCTACCCCATCCCATGGGAACAACAAAAAAATATTAACTAGTGCTTTTGCTTTCAGCTGCCATCTAGGGAATAGGCAGCCACACAACTTTTTTTCTCCTGGTAATGAGTGCTGCTGTGTGGGAGAGGACTCAAAGGGTTGGAATTAAAAAAAAAAAAAAAAAAAAGAAACATGATGAACACTATTTTTTTTTCCCCCCAATTTAACATTCAAAACATCCCCAGCTCCTGCTGTGCAGGAGTCAGGAACACGATGCATTTTAATTGCCAAGCAACTTCAGCACAGAGAACAAGCCAGGTCTTGGGAAAGCCCAGAGAAGAGGAAAGAAATAACCTCCTCTCTTGACTCCTTCAAGCATGCTGACCAGCCATATGGTCACATGTGCTGCTGCTGGTTCGAACGCAGATGGACTGGGACATGGGGCAAAACTGATGGAAGTTGAAATATGTCATGAGGGAAAAGCCACATTGGTTTGGGAAAAGAAAGGAAATGACCTCAAGTTGCACCAGGGGACATTTAGGTTGAATAGCAGGAAAAACGTCTGACTGCAGCAGTGGCCAGGCATTGGAACAGGCTGCTCAGGGACGTGGTGGAGTCACTCTCCCTGAAGGTGTTCAAGAAATGTGTGGACATGGCACTTTGGGACATGGTTTAATGGCCATGGTGGTCTTAGGGTGACCATTAGACTCGATGATGTTACAGGTCTTTTCCAACTTTAATGATTGTATGATTCTACTCTGTGCTCCTAAAAATCTCTCTCTTCTGCTGTGGAGCACAATTCAGTGATAAGAGATGAATGAGAAATATCACCAGATCACACCCTTGGGATAAGCTAAGGGGGACAGGCATGGACCAAAATCTTTCCCTTTCAACGAAAGAGCATTTCATCTAAATAGGAGTACAGCTTGAGAAAACTAGAAGAGGCTTTTCCTTTGCCTCTCTGTACTTCCATGGAATCACATAATCACAGGGGTGGGAAGGGACACCTGAAGATCATGAAGTCCAACCCCACTGGCAGAGCAGTATCACCTAGGGCAGTTCACACAAGAATGCATAAGGTGGGTCTTGAAAGTGTCTAGAGACGGAGACACCACAACCTCTCTGGGCAGCCTGCTCCAGGGCTCTGGCACCATCTGGTAAAAAAGTTTCTCTGTATGTTGAGGTGGAATTTCCTGTGTTAAAATTTACATCCATTGCCCCTTGTCCACCACTGAAATGAGCTTGGCCTTTTCTTGACACCCACCCTTCAGATATTTGGAAACCTTTATAAGATCTTATCTCAGTCTTCTCTTCTGCAGATTAAACAGACTCAGACCTCTCAGCCCCTTCATTATCCTTGTAGACTCCATAGGACACTCTCTAGTATATCCCTGTCTCTCTTGTACTGGAGAGCCTAGAACTGGACACAATACTCCTGATGTGGTCTCACCAAGGCAGAGCAGAGGGAAAGCAGAACCTCCCTTGACCCGATTGCCACAATTTTCTTAATGCATCCCAGGATACCATTGCCTTTCTTGGCCACATTCCTGTCCCATATAGAACTTTGAACCTGTTAAACTCATACCTTGTTAAAAATGCAAATTGCAACAAAAAAATCAACATCCAGGTATCCAGCAGCTTGTGTTGAGGAGCTGTAAACTGCCAATCAGACAAGTACCACACTGAGTTTTTCTTCACCCAATGACAAAAACCTCACAGGCACGAGCTGCATTCAATGAGCTCCTCCAAACAAGGGAAGTAATCAGGCAATTCACTCTCCCAAGTTGCTAATCATGGGCTGTGGTGTTACTTTTGACCCCCTGTGTGCAGCTGCACAGTGCAGATGGACTCACTGTGTCCCCAGTTTAGACAGGGCTGCCTGCAAGCAAAAGTGTTGCTTCAGGGTTCAGTGTGTGGCTGAGTGGATTATCTGAAAATCTGTGGATGCAGGGAATGCTGCTCAAAACCCCACTGCTTCTTCCCATTAACACCAGTGGAACATAACGAGCTCCTTGGTGCTGCTTTCCTTCCCTTTTTAATTTCCTCCTTTTCCACAGAGACAAGTCGCTATATTCACCTAAAGCTTTGCCCAAGTAATAAAGACTACAAAGAGTTTACTCTATTTTCTGCATGAGAAGAAATCAAATACTAAACTATCCCTGGTGTGCATTTAATACAACCAATAAACAATCATTAGCTGCCATTGGACCATAAAATTCGAAGAGCCCTAAACATATCATGTTGTTCATGGTGCTCAGTGGGTGGTTCGCATGGCTCTACGGCCTCCCAGACTGGGTGCAGGAATGTGATATGTATGTACAGGGCATACTGCTGAATGCAGTCCATCCTCCACATTGCTCACGTTTCCTCCTCCAAATATCCAACAGGAACGCTGAAAACGTGGTGGTGCTAAAGGATGTGGTGGTGGTGCCAAGGGACATGGCTGTGGTGTTAAGAGAAAAGGCTATGATGCTAAAGGACATGCCTGTCATGTCAATGGACATGGTTGTGGTACCAAGGGAGATGATATGATTGTTGTGCTAAGGGATGTGGTTGTGGGGCTTGGGCTTTTCTTCCTAATAGAAAGTGATAGGACAAGAGGAAATGGCCTCAAGTTGCACCAAGGGAGGTTTAGGTTGGACACTAGAAGAAACTTGTTGAATGAAAACATTCTCAAAGACTGGAAGAGGCCTCCTATGGGGGTGGTTGAATCCTTATCTCTGAAGGTGTTTCAAAAAGGCAGAGATGTCATGCTGAGGGACATGGTTTAGCATTAAACTTGGCTGAGTTAGGGAATGGTTGGACTCAGCGTTCTTAAACATTCTTGTCTTTTGCAGCCAAAATGATTCTATGATTCTACGAGTCTATGAAAACACAACAAGTTCAGTGGAGCCACCCAAGACAGACTGTTGTTGGAAGCTATTTCCCGAGCAACATCAGCATGTGGAACATGTCAGGGACTGGCTGATGGACTCGCAGGCTGTGTACATACACAGTGCTTATATTTTGCTTCCTGACAGCTGGATTGCTTACCATGGATACTCTGCTTTATAGCACAGCAAAAGGGGAGAGAAGGGGGATAAACAACAGAGAGATTCCTGTCATGATGAATGTGATCACCACCAGATGAATATACCTACAAGGTAATTTTCTACAATATATGGAACCATTCAAAGCATAACTTCTTTCCTCTGAGATTTACAAGAGACATTGATATGACGCTCAAGACAGTATGGGAATAAGGAATAGGTTCTGGTCGATTTTTGACAGCCTGCTACCTGGTGAGTCACAGAATCATAGACTAATAGAGCTGTGTTGGTTGGAGGAGACCTCTAAGATCATTGAGTCCAACTTTCAATCCAACACCACCATGGCCATTAAATCACATCCCAAAGCACCATGCCCACACATTTCTTGAGCACCTCCAGGGACTGTGACTCCACCACTTCCCTGGGAAGCCTGTTCCAATGCCTGAGTGATTTGAACTACTCCTAAATGTCAACAAAGTAACAAAAGGGAAAGGATGAATTTCAAAACTTGTAATAATTAGGTATAAAAAAGTATTTTTTACTGTGCAGTTACTCCAGAACTCTGGCAAGAATACCAGAGCTTGGGATGCTTCCGAAAATCACAAGCACCCAGTACCAGTACTGCATACAGCCCTGTTCCATGTCTTCATCAATGATTTGGATGAAGGGATACTGCAGACCCTCAGCCAGTTTGGTGATGATACCAAAGTGGGAGGTGTGGCTGACACCCTGTCAGGCTGTGCTGCAATCCAGTGTAACTCGGACAGGGGAACCTCATGAAGTTCAACCTGGCAAGTATAGAGTCCCACATTTGAGGAAAAATAATGCCTGGATCAATCCAGACTGGTGGCTAACCTGTTGGAGAGCAGCTCTAGGAAAGAGGACCTGGGAGTCCTGGTGCTGTTGCATGACCATGAGCTAGCAATATGCCTACCAACAAGGCAAATGACATGCTTGGGTGCAGCAAGAAGAGTGTGCCCAGCAGGTTCTCCTCTCCTTCTACTCTGCCCTGCTGAGGCCACATCTGCAATACTGTGCTCAGTTCTGGGCTTCACAGTTGAAGAACAACAGGGACTTCCTGTAGGTGGTACAGGAAAGGGTAGAAAAAAGGATATGATACAAGGACTGGAACATCTCTCTGATGAGGAAAGACTGGGAGAACTGGGTTTTTTTAGTTTGGAGGAAAGAAGACTGAGAGGGGATCCCATAAATACTAATCAATACTTAACGAGTGGGTGTCAGGAGGATGGGACCATTCTGTTTTCAGTGTTGCTCAGTGACAGGACAAAAGGTAGCAGCCACAAACCTGACTATAAGAAGTTCCATCTAAGCATGAGGAGGAACTTCTTTAATTTAAGGGTGCTGAAGCACTTGAACAGACTTCCCAGAGAGGTTGTGAAGTCTCTGGAGACATTCAAAACCCACCTGGACATGTTTCTCTGTGACCTTTTGTAGGTGAACTTACTTTAGCGAGGGAATTGGACTCAATGATCTCCAGAGGTCCCTTCCATCCCCTACCATTCAGTGATCCTGTGTTTCTGTGAAACAGAATGAGGAACAACTGCCTGTTTCTGCCTCTGTGATTTGGCCGTGTGTTACAGAAGGGTGGGACTGAGAAGGTAAAATTAAATCAAGCCAACCTACCCTAGGTGTCTAAGCAAATCATCTGGAGATATATGAATGGTGGCATGAAATGTCAGGAAAACAAACAAACAAGCAAACAAAACCAAACACACAAACAAACAAACAAACCCCCCAAACAACAAATACCACTAACAGCTCCATAAGTCCTGCTTGAAACAAATGCAATAAATAATGGAGGGAGGCAAGTTAATATATTCCAGAGGATGTTTTACAAAACCTGGCAAAACCAAGCAACTTCTTGCAATCAAATTATGTATGCCTGGCATGGAGTTGCCTACAAATCCTAATCAGTTCTACCCTTCTAATAACATTATACAGGAAAATACATCATCATCCATCAACCAGATGGAGCATGATCGTTCTACAAAACATATTGTATGGTAGGGTTTTTGTCTTCTTTTCACCAGGAGAACGTGATAAAATTGGGCAATCTGGAATTAGAGATTAGAAATAACTATTTGTTTTTTAGGCTCTGCAAATCTCTGTAAATATTTATTTGCAAAAAATACTACATGTTGTTTAATCACTTAAAAAAAAGCCAACTACTTTATGCCATGGGTAGGGAGAGAGATTTTCCTGGCAGAGATACAAGGTCGATGTCTCGTCAACACAAAGATAGAAAAAAGAGCAAAACCATTCTACATTTGAAGTTAACAGAATATCAACTGCTGCCATGACTTGACTTATGGTACAGGAAAAATTAGAAAGGTTTAATTGATGAAGGAATGGTCAGGCATTGAAACAGGCTCCCCTGGGAGGTGGTACAGTCACCATCCCTGGAGGTGTTCAAAGAAACATGCAGGCATGGCACTCTGTGATGTAGTTTGATGGTCATGGTGGTCTTAGATTGATGGTTAGACTTAATGATATTGGAGGTCTCTTCCAACCAAAACAATTCTATAAAAGAGCTTTAAAATGCCCCTGGCTCATCAGTGTGTATGCCTTGAGACTGAGCCCTTAAATCAGTTAAAATGACAGGGGAGAAGCAGCCTGACAAGGGAAAGGAAAAACAAAGTAAAAAATAAACTCACTAAAAGTATGTTGTTAGTGCTATTGTAACAGAGCTTGCAAAGAAAATCAAAGGTTTGATTTTCCCTTTCTTTTCTATTAGATGCGGTGGCACCATCATCTAAATTGTACTTTGGTATCAGATGCAGTAAGGCTGCAAACATTTATGAATATTCATAATGATAAATGATGCCACTGCTGTGATTTGCAAGCAGTCTAATGCACTCCACAGTCACCACCTCTCTCACTTGCAGGCTCTGTTAATTTGATAGAACCTTTAAAAAAGAGGAAGAAGAAAGCAGTGCTTTGTTATCCAAAAGAGAGCTTCGGTTACAGGAGAAACTATCAGAAAGGAGGTTGGAATGAGGCGGGGCTTGGTCTCTTCTCCCTAGTATCAAGTGATAGAACAAGAGGAAATGGCTTGAAATTGTGCCGGGGAGGTTTAGGTTGGAGATTAGGAAAAATCCTTTGCTGCAAGAGTGGTCAGGGACTGGAACAGGCTGCTGAGGGAGGTGATGGAGTCACCATCCCTGGAAGTATTCAACTAATGTGTGCACATGGCACTTGGGAACGTGTTTTAATGGCCATGGTTGTGTTACACTGATAGTTGGACTTGATGATCTTAGAGATCTTTTCCAATTAAAACAGTTTCAGGATTCTATGATTCTATAGGAAGGACAACCTTGCTGATGCAGTATCACATTGAGACATGAGACAGCCAACCTCTGCTGATGTGATGAAATGATATGATAGAATGCCTCCCCAGCTGACTTCCTGAAGAAAATACTTTTGCAAATAATCTCATCTCAAAGATAGAAGGAGTAGCTGGCACCCCATCAGGCTTTGCTGCCATCCAGCATGACCTGGCCAGACTGGAGACCCAGGCAGGGAGAAACCTCCTAAAATTCAACAAGGGCAAGTGCAAAGACCTGTAGCCTTGGAAGAATCCCGCGGATCAGTGGAGGCAGGGAGCTGACTGGTTGGAGAGCAGCTCTTGGGAAAAGGATCTTGGAGTGCTGATGCAGAACAGGCTTAAGATGAGCCAGCAATGTGTCCTTGCAGCTGAAAAGGCCAATGGCATCCTGGGGTGCATTAAGAAGAGCATGGCCAGCAGGTAGAGAGAGGATCTCCTCCTCAGCTCTGCCTCTGTGAGGCCTCATCTGGAATACTGGGCTTGGCTCTGGAGTTAAAAAGTACAAGGAACCAAGTAAAAAAGGATAAGGAACTACTGGAGAGAGTCCAGGGAGAGCCACTAAAATGCTGAGGATACTGAGACCTTACCAGGAAAGGCTGAGTGGCTTGGGGCTGTTTAGCTTGGAGAAGACTGGGGGCAGGGGAGGAATCTCATTATTGCTGACCAATATCTAGAAGGTGAGCATCAGGAGGATGGAGGCAGACTCTTCTCAGTCATGTCTCGTGACATGACAAAAGACACAAAATTGAACATAGGACATTTCATATAAATAAAAGGAACAAATTATTTCCCTTCAGAGTGACAGAGCACTGGACCATGCTGCTCAGGGAGGTTGTGGAGTCTCCATCTGTAGAGGCATTCCAAACCTGCCCTGAGGAGAGGGACCTTGGGGTCTGGGTTGATGAAAAGCTCAACATGAGCCTGCAGTGTGCTCATGCAGCCCAGACAGCCAACCGAGTCCTGGGCTGCATCAAGAGCAGCATGGCCAGCAGGGCAAGGGAGGGGATTCTGCCCCTTTACTCTGTTCTTNATGAATTACTCTGAGTGATTCTGCTCTAGCAGGGGCATTGGTTTAGATGATCTTCAGATGTCACTTCCAACCTCCACCATTCTGTGAGATTCTGTGAATTTGTCTTGTATCATCAGAAGGTATGTTGGAGACAGAGATAAGGCAAGACATGCCTTGTGGCTCATCTCTGCCTGCACTAGCCTCCTTTGCCTGCCAGGTCTGTAGGCTCTTCACTTCCCTTTGTTATCTCCACTCCCATCCCTCCTGGCCGGGTCCAAACAGTGCCAAGCCCCACTCACACTTTGTCAGTGCCGTAGCTCCGATAGTCCACCGCTGCTGATACCGCCACAATCAGCGCAGGCATGCCATAGCCAACCAGATAGAAATACTTCCTCCGGGAGTGTTCACTCTCAAAAACCTCCACCAGCATGATGTAGAGCTGCACTCCCTCCAGGAACATCCACGTGAAAGCTGCCAGGAAGAAGAAGTGCAGGAGGGCAGCAAAGACAGCGCAGGCAATCTGCATGTGGATTGGAAAGAGCAAGGGTAGGTGTTTGTAGCAGGCTGCAATGGTCACAGTTACTCTTTCTGAGAGGTTTAATAAGTATAAAGGAGTTTATCCCTTTCCTACCCAGTTTTCCTCTTCTACAAAAGAAGGAACTTGGAGATTTTGTCACTTGGACCACGTGTGTGAGCTATTTTAAAATAGACTCATCTCTACATGTATAAGTTGTACTCAAAGATACAAAGGTCAGGGTGCACACAGTCTATCCAACCAACACATGAAGATGTACACACTACAAACGCATTTTTACAATCTACTTATTGAACATCAACTTATTAAACATCGAAAACTCCCCAAATCAATTAAAACTTATTAAAACCCATCATCATCTATAAATAATGCCCATATAGCCTTGGAAATCACAGAAGGCATCACCATCTGACACCCAGTTAGCAACCAGGGCCCTCAGTTTGTAAGGACTCATGCACAGAATGAAGGCAACATGGGAAATATCTCACTGTCTGGCCAAACTTCCCATCCACATGGACGCGAGGGCCTGTACTGGGAACAGAAAGAGCTGTGCCTCTTACCGGCTGGTCAGTTCGGTTAATGCCAATGAGGAAGAGGAGTTCTGCCACAAAGAGGCTGATGCACAAGTTCTTGTGAATGGTGTTGCGGTCGCTCTGCAGCCCACGGAAGAAGCAGAAGGTGAAGATGCAGATCAGGAGGCAGACCAGTGAGAGAAGGATGCCAACCCATGTGATAAAGTCCAAAAGCAGATCATGGACCGCGTCACTGTGCTGGAGATAAAAAAACAGACAGTTGCATGCTGAGTGACCTCTGATACTTCCTAAACAGAGTGAGGTTGTCCGAGACCCTTCACAAATATTTGTATCTGCTCACCAAGCTGTGGCACTAGAGAACAGTAGTAACAAGACTTAAATGGACCTAGACTTGAATCCTGCACCAAGAAAGTTGCAACCTGACTCCAAAGCATCTGGCAAGCTGCAGGTGCCCTGAAGAGCCATAGACCCCAAAATATCCTAGAAATGATAATGCTGTTGTTGAAAACACAGAATGGTAGGTTTGGAAGAGACCTCTGGAGATCATCAAATCCAACCCCTCCGCCAAGGTAGGGTCACCTAGAGATCACACAGAAACATCTCCAGATGGGTTTTGAAGGTCTCCATACATGGAGTCTCCACCTCTTCTCTGGGCAGCCTGTTTCAGTGCTCTGGTACCCTTAAATTACAGTAGCTCCTCCTCACATCTAGATGAACTTCTTATGTTCAAGTCTGTGTCCATTACCCCTTGCCCTGTCACTAGGCATCACTGGGAAAAGCCTAGTGCCATCTTCCTGACACCCACCCTTTAAGTATTGATCAGAATTCATGAGATCTCCCCTCAGTCTTCTCTGTGCCAGATTAAAAAGCCCCAATTCTCTTAGTCTTTCCTCACAGAGAGATACTCCAGTCTCTTCATCTTCATACCCCTTTCCTGTACCCTCTCAATGAAGTCTCTATCTTTCTTGAACTGCACAGCCCAGAATTGGGCACAGTATTGCAGATGTGGCCTTAGCAGGGCAGAGCAGAGAACCTCCCTTGACCTGCTGGCCACTCTTTTTGATGTACCCCACATGTCATAACTGGTCTTGTGTGCAACTCCTCCTTTCACAAACATAACAGAGGAGAAGACACACAGTAAAAAGAACCACTGAATGCCATGATTTGAGTGATGATAAACACTGTGGAGATTGCAACCACAAGCCCATTGCCAACATTTAACAGCAGTCAAAAATGGCTCTCCAAATATTCACAGAGATGCTTGAGCTTGGAGGCTTTGGATGGAAAGAGCCAGCAGTGTGCTCTTGTGGCCAGGAGGGCCAGTGCCATTCTGGGGTGTATTAGAAGGGCTGTGCTTAGTAGGTCGAGAGAGATTCTCCTGCCCCTCAACTCTGCCCTGGTGAGGCCGCATCTGAAATACTGCGTCCAGTTCTGGGTCCCTCAGTTCAAGAGGAAATAGAACTGCTTGAGAGAGTCCAGCACAGAGCCACAAAGATGATTAAGGGAATGGAACATCTCTCTTCTGAGCAGACTGAGGGAGCTGGGGCTCTTTGGCTTGGAGAAAAGAAGACTGAGAGATGATCTCATCAATGTTTATAAATATGTAAAAATGAGTGCCAGGAGGATGGGGCCAGGCTCTGCTCAGTGATACCCAGTGACAGGACAAGGGGCAATGGGTGGAAGTTGAGGCATACAAAGTTTCATGCAAACATGAGGAGGAGTTTTTTTCCCTGTGAGGGTGACAGAACACTGGAACAGGCTGCCCAGGGGTGTTGTGGAGTCTCCCTCTCTGGAGAGATTCAAAACTTGCCTGGATGTGTTCCTGTGTGATCTGGCATAGGAGATCCTGTTCTGGCAGGGGGGTTGGACTAGATGAGCTTTTGAGGTCCTTTCCAGCCCTGATTTCCTGTGATTCTGTGAAATATCTTGGTCTTTGAGTTGTGGGGTTTTATTTGTTTGTTTTCATGAGGGAAGGAGAAAAAAAAAATCTTTTTCAAACTAGAACTGTATTTTGAGACTCTCCAGAAAAAAAAAAAAAAATAAAGACAGAGCTTTTAAGAGAAATTTGCTATAAATTGTTAACAGCACTACTGAGACAGTCTGGAAAGGGCATGAATCATCATGATGAACTCGTAACATGGTTTTACCCTAAAGCTATGCAAACATTGACATAGTTAGGGAACTCAGCAACTGTTTTGTAAGGGTCATAGAATTATAGAATCACAGAATTGTTTTGGTTGGAAGAGATCACCAAGATCATCAAGTCCAACCTTCAATCTAACACCACCAATGGCCATTAAACCATGCCCCAAAATGCCATGTCCACACATTTCTAGAACACTTCTAGGAATGGTGATTCCATCACCTCCCTGGGCAACCTAAAGAGCCTAGCATCAGCATAGGTGTGTCTTGGCTCTGTTGATAAAACACTTCTGGATTGCTCCTGGGCTTACACTTGCACATCCCTCCCAGAAAGAGGAGGGGGATGGTGGATCCTGACACTGAGAGTATCCCACCACCTTATTCCTGTAAAACTCACCTCTATCTCCCCTTGTTTTCCACCAGATGTGGTTGGCCTTCCAGTAACTGAATGGGGCTACAGAAGAGTTGGGGAGGTACTTTTCACAATGGCTTGTAGTGAGAGGACTGGGGCAACAGCTCTGAACTGGAAGAGGGGAGGTTTAGACTGGAGATTAGGAAGCAATTCTTTCCTGTGAGAGTGGTGGGACACTGGAACAGGTTGCCCAGAGAGGTTGTAGATTCCCCCTCCCTGGATGTGTTCAAGGCCGGATTGGAGAGGGGCTTGAGCAACCTGGTCTAGTGGAAGGTCACCCTGTCTATGCTAAGAAGGTTGGGACCAGATCATCTTTAAGGTGCCTTCCAATCCAAACCATTCTATGATGCTGTGATTCTAAAATTAGCGATTATCATTACCTAGTGACATAAAATAGAAATGAGGAATACCGGGTGAGTTTGAGTCAATCAGCTGAGGGACAGCTTGGCTGCAAATATCTGGGGACTTTTCCAAAATATCAGGGAGGCTTAAAACCCATCTTCATGATCCACCAGGCTATGTTAGAACTCATATTTGTATTACCCTCTGCTTCTGGCACTCTGATGATTTTGGCATTATATAGGCTGGCAAATGCAATAGTGTCACACTTCAAAAAGCCAGGGCAAACAGGAAACATTTTGCTCCCCGTGGGCTAAAAGCTTATGACAGATGGAGGGAAATGATGATTAATTTATCCATTTTCTTTGCCTGCTTGTCAATGATAAAGCCACATCAAATGTCAAGCCTTTCCTGATAGACACTCTGCTATGTCAGCACCTATGAGAAACAACTCAAACCTTTCAGCTGTTTGCCTTTATCAGTCTGAGTGATAGACATTAAATGATAATGAAAGATGGGGAGCAGCTCTCTGATCCATCTCTTCCATGCTGGAAGTTTTCTTTCCAAGGATCCTTGGAGGTGGGGAGATGAGGGCCTCTTCCCCTGAAACATTTTGCAGCAGTTCCTGAGTATTTCCAATACCAAAGAAACTAGAAGGGGGGTTTCAAGTCCAATGGAGAGGCAAGAAATTGTGTTTCCTGTAGAGCATGGCAGAAATGCCTGTTCTGAGGCTGAGGGGAGATCTCATTGCTCTCTACAGCTTCCTGAAATGAGGATGGAGTGAGGTGGGATTTGGTCTCTTCTCCCTAGTATCAGGTGATAGAAGGAGAGGAAATGGCCTGAAATTGTGCCAGGGGAGGGTTAGGTTGGAGATTAGGAAAAATGTCTTCCCTAGCACTTAGAGACAGAGTTTAACGTCCATGGCGATCTCGACATGAAAGTTGGATTTGATGATCATAGAGGTCTTTCCCAATTGGAATAACTCTAAGATTCTATTATTTCAGCCAACTCATCCAACAGCATCCAGAAAACTGAGAAGATGAAGCATATCTCATTGTCCTGGTGGCCACACATTGCTTTATCTCAGGGTCATTCCAGCTCATCCAGGCCCCTTAACTCAGTGCAAAAAAAAAGTTCATGGAAATCTCGCATCTTGCAAATCATTGTTTCATCTGAGGCTGCTGGTGAAGGGCAGGAGAACATCTCCCTGCACAACTCCACTAACTCACCTAACTAGATTACTCTACCAGGCTGAAGTGATTGAGAGATCTTGGAGTGGATGAGTGGGATGAGACAGCTAACAGACAAAAGCTAGGAGAAACAAAGCAGCGAGTCTTTGGCCAGATGTGTCCATTCCATCCAGTGAGGCCAGCAGCACAGATTCAACCATCCCAAAATAAAACCTGGCACAAGGAAAGTTCTCTGAGGGTTTATTCCCCTACATTTAAACTGGAGATTAGGAAGAAATTCTTTACAGTGAGGTTGATGAGACACTGGAACAGGTTATGGATGTCCCCTCTCTGGAGGTGTTCAAGGCCAAGTTGGACAGGGCCTAGAGTACCCTGGTCTAGTGAAAGGTGTTGGGTTGGAATTAGATGATCTTGAAGGTCCCTTCTAACCCAACCCATCCTATGATTCTATGAGATGAATTTCACCAGTCTCAGTTCCTGTACCTCCATTATGAAATTACAAGGGTGTTGACTTGAAGAGACAGGTCAGAAATTAGGGGAAATTTTGCTCCTGGAGAGGCATTCTGCCATCTAGGTTCATGGATTTCCTCATGGAAGAGTCGCTTGCCCACTGCACACACCATCCTTAGCAAGAAACACAGACTTCATTGCTGTATTATTATTATCACTCTGACTAATATTCTTTTTCATATTAATCATAATGTTAATATTGATTTTATGCACATTTGACCATCTCTGGAGTACTGGGAAACCACTATGGAAATAGCTTCTCCGTAATTACAACCTCCCTTCTTGAACTCAACAGACTCACAAAAGAAGAAACAAGAAGGAATAATAACAATAAACTGGGATGAAGCACAATTTAAAAACACCTCAGGGGAAAAAAAATGAATTAGTAGTTTTTCTAGTCAAGTCCAAAGAAGCAGTGAACTGGAGCAGCTGAGGGAACTAGGTTTTTTTATTCTGGAGAAAAATAAGACTGAGGGGAGACCTTCTCACCCTCCGCAACTCCCTGAAAGGAATTTGAAGCCAGGTGAGGGTTGGTCCCTTCTCCTTATTAACAAATAATAAGATGAGAGGAAATGGCTTCAAGTTACATTAGGGGAGGTTTAGGTTGGATCTCAGAACCACCTTCTTGACTGAAAGGGTCCTCAAAGACTGGAACAGGCTCCCCAGAGAGGCGGTTGAATCTCCATCCCTGGAGTTGGTTCAGAGAGGCAGAGATGTGGTGTTGAGGGCTGTGGTTTAGCACCAAACTTCGTAGAGTTAGAGAATGTCAAGAAGCTGCTTCTAATCTCCAACCTAAACCTCCCCTGGTACAGCTGGAGGCCATTTCCTCTGCTCCTAGGGAGAAGATGCCTATGCTTACCTTGTTCCATCCATCCATCTCTACAACTTCAGAGAGTTGTAGAGAGCAGTGAGATCTTACCTCAGCTTCATTTTCTCCAGACTGAACAACCCAAGTACCCTCAGCCACTCCTCACAAGACCTGTTCTCTAAACCTTTCACAAGCTTTGCTGACTTTCTCTGGCTTTGGAGCCTTTGTTTTGGTCTGGTGAGGCCAAGAGCAACAGGAGGATGGCAACTCATTCGGGAGTCATTACAATAGCCCTGGTAGCAACCACAGCAGGGTGAGCAGGTAGCTCTCCAGGCTGGGGGAAAAAAAAAAAAATTAAAAAAAAAAAAAATCAATGAGCAGCTCTGGCAGCATCTGTACGTCAGAGCAGAGCTAATAAAAACAAATCCCAGGGAATGTCAGCTTATGACAGAATGGCTCTCCCTAAGATGAGCAGCCATTTCCTTCCTTATTAAAAACATCAGTAGAGGAAAACAGCCACCAAACCAAGCTGCCAGCAGCAGAGGACACATTCCTTTGCCTAATCCGTCCCTCCAGAAATAGAAAGAGTATTATGTTTGCAGGTGGAGGAATAAGCAAGCAGTAAATAAAAACACAGCTCAGATTATGACCACTTGGTGCCCAGTGGGAGCTGGCAGTGTGCTGGGCTGGGCAGAAACCCAAGTGGGACAAGTTTAGAATTGTAGATTCATGTGGGTTGGAAAAGACCTGTAAGATCATCCAGTCCAACTGTTCTCTAACTCTACCAAGTCTGGTGCTAAACTGTGGCCCTCAGCAGTACATCTCTGAGTTGTTGTGTGTGAGCCAGCAATGTGAGCTTGGAGCCAAGAAACCACCTATGTTGTGGCCTGCATCTCCAGCACCGTGGAACAAAGGGATTCTGCCTCCGTGCTGTGGTGACACCCGCCTGGACTACTGTGTCCAGCTATGAAGCTTCCAAAACAAGGACATGGAACTGTTAAAGTTGGTCCAGAGGAGGCCACGAAGATGATCTGAGGGCTAGATAACCTTCTGTATGGAGACAGTCTGGGAGAGTTGGGGCTGTTCAGCCCGGAGAAGAGAAAACTCCAGGGACAGCTTTACAAGATACAGGAGAGCTAGAGAGGGACTTTTGACAGAGGCAGAGTGTGACAGGATGAGGGAGAATGACTTCAGACTCAAAGAAGCTGGATTTAGATAAGACATGGTGAGGCACTGGAACAGGTTGCCCAGAGAAATTGTGGAGGCTCCAAACATGGAAGTATTGAAATCCAGGATGGACAATGTCTTGAGCAATCTGGTCTAGTAGAACGTACCCCTGCTCACTGCAGGAGGTTGGAATTAGATGATCTTGAAGCTTCCTTCCAACCCAACCCTTCCCATGATTCTATGAATATTACATTTTAGAAGGTGTAGCTTTTTTGTTATGGTTTTTTTTTTGTTTGGTTGGGTGGTTTTGGGCTGTTTGGGTGGTTTTGTTTTGTTTTTGTTTTTTTTTTTTTTTAGAATTAACCCCTTTGCTGGTACAAAAATATTTATCTTTCAAAATCCATCCCACAGTAGCTCCACTAGCTTCATTCTGCAGTCAGGGTGTGCTTTGCAGTCTTGCACCCACTTCTGCTTTCTCTCCCTGCTGTTCAATCCCACAAGTGCTGATATATGGAGAAGTCAGTGCTGCAGTAGCTTCAGCTGGCTCTTTATATCCCAAATGGCTGTATTGCTGGAGGCAATGGACCACTGCATTTCATTTAGACTCCATATATTTTTATTCCTTCCTCTCCTTAGCTAGTATTCCGCTTTCATTCCCCAAATAATTAGTATGGTGTAAAGCATTTGTGGTGTAGAATCACATCCAAGAGCTTCCCATTAGCTGCTACAGTTTAAACACCTCCCTGTCCCAGCCCCCCCCTTTTTTTTCTCCTCTCCTCTTGTTTTATTTCTTCACATTGTTTTTTAAAAGAGTAAGCTCTGGAATTCACTACACACTGATAAGCAACATTTATCTATCTACTCTGAGGTAGCTTTGCTTCTTCTGTTTTGGGTGGGGTTTCTTCCTCTTTTTTTTCCTCCTTCCTCTTTTTTTTTTGTAATTGCATTTCCCCACCAGCTCTGAATTTGTTTTCTAGCTGCAGATTTATCCCATGGTACATTTAAGATGCATTTGCTGTAATTAATGTGATGCAAAGTGTGAGCTCCTGTGAAAAGCAGCTTGTAGGGTTGGAATAATTCTGCAGCAATTACACAGGTAGGATGGCTTATTGAACTGCTTCCTTTGTCTCCTATCATGAGAACCACTGTGGCTTTTGCAACACTTAAGACACAAAACAAATATACTGCTGATTTAAACAATAGATCTTTAGTATAGACCTCATCCATGTTAAAGATATCTCATGATTTAGAATCATGGAATCATTAAGGTTGGAAAAGACCTCTAAGATCATCAAGTCCAACCATCAACCCAACACCACCATGGCCACTAAACCATGTCTAAAAGTGCCACATCCACACATTTCTCAAACACCTCCATGGATGATTACACTGCCTCCCCGGGCAGCCTGTTCCAATGCCTGACCACTCTTGTAGTAATGACATTTTAGCTAATAGCCAACCTAAACTTCCCCTTGGTGCAACCTGAGACCATTTCCTCTCATTCTATCTCTTGATACCAGGGAGAATAAACCAACTCCCACCTCACTCTGACCTCCTTTCAGGGAGTTGTAGAGAGCAATGAGTTCTCCCCTAGGGCCCCTCTACTTCAGACCAAATAACCTCAGTTCCCTCAGCTGCTCCTCACCAGGTCTGTTCTCCAGTCTCTTCATCAACTTTGCTGCCCTTCTCTGGATGTGCTCCAGCATCTCAATATTTCTCTTATTTAAGAAAATATCTGTAAGAGTCTAATATTGGTTCTCCTAACAAAGGCCAAATGAACTCAGCTGATTAAAACAAGGCTTTTCTTCCAAATTTTAATCTGTCTCTCTAAAGGGAGGTTCTCAGTTTTCCTGTCCGAAAGGGCAGCAAATACTGCAGGTCTGTAAGATCATCTATTGGCATGGGAAAGCATCAGTCAGGTCCAGCTCCCTGGCTCTGCTGTCCTTTTCCCATGCTAACTGGGGCTCTGGTACATGAGAGTGAGAGTCCAGAGCTTTTCCCAGCAGCTATACAACTTGTCCAGGGGCACAACAGCCTCTTGTTCTCAGGTACCAGTATTTAGTCCACTAAATATGGAATCATAGAATGGTTTGAGTTAGAAGAGACCTTAAAGATTACCCAGTTCAATCCACTCCACTGCGAGCAAGTACACCAGGTTGTTCAAGGCCTCATCCAACTTGGCCTTGAACGTCTTCATGGAGGGGGCATCCACAACCTCTCTGGGCAACTTGATCCGCGTCTCACAACCCTCCTTGAAAGGAATTTCTTCCTAATCTCCAGTCTAAATCCACCCTTCCTAAGCTTAAATATATGGGTGAAGAAGAAACTCTGAGTCCAACTAATTTTAACATCCAGAAAGCACCTTCAAATTCAAACCTCCTTCTCTTAATTAGGTACTGTCCTATTAAGACTGGAATTGACCCCAGCAACCTCTACTCTTGAAGCACACCAATAAATTCTTGCTGCCATGGTCAGCCATTGTCATTTGCTGTCCCTTTGGACAAAGACATATTGCTGTTCCATGCTAGAGAACTGGAGGGCCATCAATCACCTCCTCAGTGGTGCTACCTTCCAGCTCCGCCTTGCCACATAAGCTCTGCTAATAATTAAATCCCAGCTTGTAGCTTGAAGAGCAGCCACTGAGGTCTCCTCTGGAGAGCGTGTTCTTTGGCCATGCTACCAAGAAAGGAGATCACTCACAAGCAGTGATGCTTGTCAAATTGATGCTGGCTTTTGATTAAGGAGTGGGACTCAGGATGTCTGTGCCCCTCAATGCCTAGTGTTTGATCTCATTAGGTAGGGTGCTGTGGATGCTTGTTACACTAAAGGATGCTTCCAACAGATTCAAAACTTTGACAAATTGAAGTTGGCAAACTCCAAATCTCAATTGCAGACAAAATTATTGCTTCTGCAAAATTCCCAGAATATCATTAATTGTGGTGTGTGTGACAGTCCTCCCTGGCAATCCCAGTCACTGTCCAGAACATGATAAGAGGTCTTTACAGTGAGGGTGGTGAGACAATGAAGTGGGCTGTCCAGGGATGTTGTGGGTGGCCCCTCCCTGAAAGTCTTCAAGACCAGTCTAGATGAGGCCTTCAGCAATCTGGT
>WBNM01008400.1:0-40493 GCA_013399055.1 Ramphastos sulfuratus
TTCTATGATTCTATAAGTTTTAAACTTCCTAGATGCAGATTAGAGATAAAATGATGCTAATGTTAAGTGGGAACATTTATTGAAATTTAAGGATGTTAATAATGATGGTATTATAAAAAAGCTGTCTTAGAGCATTATTTGTTCTAATAATTTGTTAATTTCATTTGTGTCAAATAGAAAATTACAGAAAACCAAACCAGTGCAGCAACTGAGTTTGAGTTTGGGAGCCTGAACATTGGAAAAGATTTGGAATTTCAACCAAAAAGCAACCCAAAAACAGTCTGTCCAAAAAATCTGTCCAAAATTTATTAGTAAGAATGCAGGCTCAACTGGTGGAAAATGCAAAGCCTAAAAGCAATCAGTTGGTAATAAAGTCTACACCAAAGCTTAGATATGAAAATGCTCACATAAGTCACATTTGCCAAAATTACGCTGATTTTGACCTTGCAAAACAAATTCAATTAGATAGAGGTTTTAGCCAAATGAGGAAATAAAGTTTAAAAAACCCAATAATGAAAACCAAAACAAAACATAAAAATGAAAAAGCCACCAAACAAAAAACTGTGAACTGAGTTCTTAATAAAGTATAGTAATGACATCTACTATTTCATTATTTTAGCATCTGTATTCAGAAACAAAAATAAATAAACAATGGCGTCGCAGTTTGAAGCCATGAGCAACCCAGGACTGGTTGACTCTCCTTTTAGAGAGGAAGAAAGAAAACACTGCACACTGATTAGAAGTTTAAAGACAGATTCTATTTACTAGTGCATATATGCAAAAGGCAGTTAGGTAGAATGGATACATCCACAAGCTAAGCCAAGTCTATCAGACTAAATCCACTCAGAATCCTCCACCCATTATACCCTCGAGAGTAGGCCATAATTGCATCCATCTCCATCTGAGGCCTACAAGGTCTCAGTAGGTTGCATGACACAGCTCAAAATTCCCTGCCAGGTAGTAGTCATCTCTCCCACACAAACCATGAGATAAGAAGGAGGGCACTCTCTGCCCGGAGAGAGATGTGAAGGGAGAAGAGGCAGGGAGGGAAAGAGCAACATCAACCAGGCGCTGCCTTAATAAGCTGTGATACTGGAAAATGGAATGGAATAACAATATTATAACATCCTGGGATGCCCAGATCTGTCCCCTGGGATGGGTCTTGCTCCCTGTAGTTTTCTTAGGGGAACCTGGGACCCCTCAAACTACGACAAATGGGATAAAAGCACTCTGCATAATTAGAATCTTTGGAGAAATGAAAACTGCTGTCCCAGGGAAAAGTGCAGAAATTAAGTCAGTAGCATTGTGTTGTACAAGTAAGATGTATCACTGTCAAGGAAAAAATAACTTTGTATCTGCTAGTAGATAGTAACAAAGAAACTGTTATTAGTTAAGGTCATCTGCCATTTCTTTACTGATCTGAATTCCTGTCCTCAGTAAGAACAGGCTCTTCAGGTTTTCAGGTAGGACATCAGCCTTGTGATCAAACTTATCTATAGACTTTGAAACTGTGAGATACAGAATGAAAGATGATTTCATGGGCTATTTCCAGACTAGCATTTCCAATCTGCAATTAATTAAACTTTGTCATAAGATTATTAAAAAAAAAAGAAAAAAAAAGAAAAAAAAAGAAAGGCCTTGGGACTTGACACACCTCAGTGAGTGTTGTGGAGTTAGCAGATGTTCTTAGTAAAGCCACATTTTCCAGATACCACACTGTTAGCCTGTTGCCAGGATGACTCAGGCTGTTTATCTAAATAATCATAACAAAATGTAATTGCCTGAACCAGATAGCATTCAAGGAGAACCTAGTAATATATTAGAGGCAAAAGCTGCCTAAAGATTTCTAAATTAGAGCCAGTCCTGGAATCCTTGGTATTTTTTTAACTTGGAAAGCTAATTGCTTGATTTTCTGTTCATAGGTAAAGCAATGCTGCGTGAAATCTGCTGCATCTGAAGGTAGTGGTACCATTGTGGAGACAGAACAGGCAAAAATGTGGTGGGCTGGCAGTTTGATGTGCCTATAGATGGCAGGCTCACATTGCAGCACATCGCAGTGTACAAGACACATGTCCAGGTGTAAATCACAGAATGTCAGCATATAGAAGAGTTTTGCTTCAGTAAGGGTGCTGTAAATAATTATTGGTGCAAGAGGAGTTTTTTTCCTGTAAAAACATACTATTGAGAAGCTCCATATTGTAGTAAGTTTGTCTCGGTCTCCAGTTTTGCTTTTTTTCCTGTATCCATTTGTAGACTTCTTTGACTCTGCTTCATTTGATATTTCTCTCGTGTCACAGCTCAGTATTTTTTCTTCTATGTATGAAAGGTTGATGAAAACATTCAAAATAGTTAGTATTTGACATGAGCTATTCTTTTTGTTAAGGGAATATCAAGTAATCTTCTTACTTTAAATAACTATTAGAATACCAGGTGCTTTTATTTCTTCAGGCAGCATCATTTTGTGAGTGTTTTTTCTCAAAAATTGCCTCCTGATAACTTTCAATACTCTTATTACAGGCAAATTTGAAACACTAACTAGGAAAAAATATCTGTAATATTCTGAATTCCTTGAGGTATGTTAAATAACTTTCATCTGCTGCAAGAGAGCCAGTGTGTGCTGGCTTAACTTCCTCTAATGTTAAACAGAAATCTACTGCAGTGGACACTTACATAATAGCTTGTGTTTGAATGGGACCCAAAATACGGTTGTTAGAATTCTTCCTCTATTTTTTTCAACAATTTTTATAAAGTTTTATCTCCTTTTTCTACCCATTACAAGCAGTCTACACCCACTTACATGTTCCTGCCAACCAAAACCAAATTCAGACCAGTTACACAGGTCTGAAGTTGGAGTAATTGGTTTCTTCAAGCAAGTCTGATTGGTGAATCAGACTACTTTTGAATACAGCTTTTCATAGTGAAGACAGAGGGATGGTGCTAAAATGGCCTAGAGCTTCCCCTCCGCCCCGTGGCATAACACTATTTTAAATGGATTGATGATGGTTGGTAATGGACAGGGTGAGAGGAAAACCTGTAAAATAAACATGCCAGTAGTTTCACAGTCAGGATTATGGGTACATACTAGGTAGCACAAAATAGCCAACATTTCTTACAGAGTTCCAAGATACCTGATGTTCTTGTCATGGACAAGTCTATACTTAGCCTAAACCCCTACACATTTATTGAGCTATACTGGGTACGAAAACAAATGACTTCCTGGTAGACTAAAATAGTCTGACTCTTACTGGCAGTGGTCCACATTTTCCACCTCCAGAACAAGTGTCTTGATGTTTTGTGAGAATCATGAAACCGAAGAGGTAGAAAGCAAGAAGGAACACGTGTCTACAGTCTGATAAGTTAGGACGTTGGGAAGAAAAAGGACTTCCACTCTGCTTCCTCTTTCCTAGTATAGTTTGCAGTATGTGTATTCACCATCATTTATAAGCAAAAATCATAGGTATCATACTTTAACTGTCATCTGTTTAAGTTAGTGTCCTAAGCCCTATGAGGAGAGGCTGNCCAGGTAACGAATTGAGGCACTGTCATGGGTGCTTTTGTTTGTTCATGCTAACGCCATTGAGCATAACAACCGTGCCCTATATGAATCCCACTCATGAACCTGCTTTACATGTTAATCCACTTCGAGGGTGAAGGGACTTTGGAAGGGACAATCCAGGCCCAGAAGGCCTTATCCATAAACAAAAATGCAATAGACACAGCTACTTAACCACACCAGTGCTTTGAATTTTGTGTTTATAGGTAACTTTGTTCATAGTCTCTAAGAAATTCAATATTACCATTTCATATACATTAAGTAAGCAGTGATCTTCAGTTAGCACAATCCCTGTTTTTTTAGTAGTAGTCTTTGAGTGACAGAATTTAGGGTTACTTTTACTTTTAAAACCAATTAAACAATTTCCCACATAATATGGGAAACACATGTTTTTCCTGAAGTTCTTAAAATTGTTTCTAGTGTTTCAAGATCTAACTATTTCTTGTTTCTCTGTTTGTTGGACTGTGTTGTTAGCAGTCTTTGTAAGCTTGTATCCAATTTTAAGTAGTTTCTGTTGCCAAAAGGAAAAAAAACATCAGTAGAGAACAGTCATTTGTAAACTACTGAAGGGTGACCATGCTTCACATTAAATAATTGCATCTTGTCAAACAAGAACATCACTACAGTAGTTAAACAACTGGGACATTAACATCACAAACAAGGATTTCCTTACAAAGTAGCATTGTACAGAGTGTCCAAGAATTTGTCACAGGTAATTTGAAGAAACTTGTGCCCAANCAAGCATTAAAAAAAAGAAACTAAAAAAAGAGTCCAAACCTAATAAAAATAGTGTGCTTTTATTCGTTTCCTATCTTATCTTCTTATTTAAATAGATAGATTACTCATCATCTCCCCATTTATGCCTAGAGTTCCTAGAGTTCAGTTCATGCTGAAAAATGCAGTTGAAAGATGTAGTTTGCATTTTGTAGTGCACTTTGGGCACTGCTAGCATATGGCCTTACTAAAAGGTATACAAATTTTTGCTGTGTTGCACTTGTGTTTGGTACCTGGTCTGAAGAATGAAGTAGCTTTGGAAGGAGCAAAGTCTTTGTCAGTTACCATCAGAATCAAGAGTTTCATGAAACCATTGAAAAAGGTGGTGTAACAGCGTAGTTTTTACAGAGGAACCATGGTTATTCATGAACTGGTGCCAAAAGTCTTATCTAGTATTGTGTCTCTGGATTCCAGGACTCAAGTGCTCTGAGGATTTGGGGAGAATACGCTTTTTTTCTGTCAAATCTTTTCTTATTTCCTCTGTTAAGCATAAGCTTCTCAGCACCAGAGTTTGTTTCTAGGCGAGGTCACAGTGTTTTCTGATACTATGTCTTTCTAGCTAAAAGAGGTTCCCTGGTACCGCGTATTTGTGTGTTGTGTTAGAGATTAATCTAATTAATTTGTTTTGAGATTTTTGCACTTCTTGGATTTTTTGTTGTATTGAGCTCTAATACAATTGGTGTTACATTGTATTTTAACAGCTTCTACCTGTGGTATCTTGAGTATTTCTTCTTAGTTTTATGACATCATTCTTTCTGACTCTGAATATGATCAAGGTGCTTATTAGGAGTTTGGAACTCCATAGAGATGACAGGTACTTATTGATGGAGGTACAGGAGAAATTGATTATAGTCCTTTGAGTTGTTTGAAAGTAATTGGAGTGTATGGGAACCACTCGAAATAGGAGTCTTTGTGAGCTCAAGTGGGATATTCACAAATAATCTTTGTTTCTCTTCTTTTTAAAGAGGACAAATGCTTCTAATCTGAGACTGTCAGGTAAATTCTTTCAAGAACTAATACATGAAATTGCAAGATATCAAAGACCAAAGAGAGGGTTTGCAGATTGTTGTGCTTGACACAGTGTCTTTCACACTATTCATTAAGAATGAATTCTGAATTATGCTAGAAATGGATAGGTCTTACTGAAACGGGTGACCTGAACAGGGATGTTCAATGGCTGTTATCAAGAAATAAGAAGCCATATATCTTGTCTGGAGTGAAAACTGCTTCAGGGTATATTTACCAGCTTGTAAGCACCTCTGTTCCTGAGGTGAATAGTTGTTCAAGTGACAAGACAAGAGGTAACAGGCACAAACTTCAGCATAGCAAGTTCCATCTAAACATGAGGAACTTCTTACTTTGAGAGTGATTCAGCACTGGTATAGGCTACCCAGATCGGTGGTGGAGTCTCCACCTCTGGAGTCATTCAAAACCCACCTGGATGCCCTCCTGCACAACCTGTTGGACTGGAGGATTTCCAGAGGTCCCTTCCAACCCCTATCATTCTGTGAATCTGTGAGGTTTCCTGTGGAAAGTACATAGTCTCTATTAAACTACAGGTGTTTTGTTAACCTTTGGGAGTTTTTGCACTTTGGGGAGGGAATTGCCTATATAGTGGAGTACAGTGGAGTTTTTTTTTCCCAACAAAACACTCATCTGGAAGGTTTCAAAAACTGTTCACATTCACATAACTCACGTTTCAAATCGTCATTTCTGTACACTGAAGGGAAGGTGTATGGTTCTTGTTGTTTGTCATCTCAGTGTATTGACATACCTGTGGGGTTTTTTTCCTTAATCATTGGAACATGTAGAGAGGATGGACCTTCTCCAAACTCTCAGATGGATGGCAACAGACCAGCTTTTGGTGATGTATAGTAAATTGCAATAGTTATATCTGTTTTTTGTTCGATTGTGGGTGGTTTGTTGTTTGGGTTTTTTTTCCACATAAGCTGTCCATATATCTTTATATGCTTGAACAAATTATCTCACTTTGCAATAGTACATCAAGTTGTTCAAGGAAGAGTAGAATAGAATACAGCAGTTCAATTGGAAAGATGTTAACATTCCTTCTTTCCCAAGAGACCAAGCTTCTGAAATGTGTTTTCTGCTTATATAGCAGATTTGGAAAAGAAGCTACTTGTGGATATAATTTGATGAATATGTTAGCTGTGACAGAGTTTTTAGATGAGCAGTTTCTCTTCTCAATGGATAACAGGGAAAACTTCCAAACATACTTACTTTATAATCATGGAAGGGATGCTTTCTGAATGAGATGAAAACATAATTCTCTTTTAAATGACCCAGAAGTCCCTGAAGTACCTGCCTGCCTTTCTTCTGAACAGCTTGTAGTGCTACATGCTCTTCCACAAGTATTCCTAGCTTTGGTGGCCAGTTTTCCCACATGTTTTCCAGAACTGTCTTCCCCTCTCCTTCCCCACATATATGAAATAGCCTTCCTGAACTTTTTGTGTCTGTGAGAAAGCTGACATGGAACTGGAATCCTAGAGTGTTTTGAGCTGGAGGAGACCTTTAAATATCAGCTAGGCCAAACCTCCTGCAGTGAGCAGGGATAACTAGAGATCAGGTTGCTTGGAGTCCTGTCCAGCCAGACTTTAAATGTTGCACAGAGGGGACATCTACTAGCACTGTGGGCAGCCTGTTTCAATGTTTCACCACCCTCATCGTAAGAAAATTTCTTCCTTATATCTAGTCTGAATCGACACTCTTTTAGTTCAAAAACACTCACCCAACAGGCTCTACTAAAAAATATGTTCCTGTCTTTCCTATAAGGCCCCTTTAATTATTGAGAGGCTGCAGTAAGGTTTCCTCCAAACCCAGGATATAACTGGTTTTCTGGGCTGTGAGCACACATTGCTGGCTCATGTCCTGCTTTTCACCCACCAGTACCCCTAAGTCCTTCTCCGCAGGATTGCTCTCAATTCCTTCAATCCCCAACTTGTTTTGATATTTGGGGGTTGCCCTGACCCATGTACAGGACCTTGCACTTGTCCTTGTTGAACCTGGGCCCACTTCTTAAGATTGTCCAAGTCCCTCCGAATGTGTCTTTTCCAATGAACCCTTTAAACCTATGGCTCCTTTCCATTACACTCCAGCGAGAAGCACAGAACAGAATTTGGCATATGGGACACAATGAAAATTACAGGATATTAAGTTCATTGGGTTCATGAACTTTCACAGATTACTGATGCCATTGCAAATTCACATAACAAAGTACTAGCCCTTTTCCAGACTCTAATTTAGATAACTGTTCCCAGAAGGACAGCAGATTCACTAAGTCTTGAGTAATTATTTTCTAAAATCACATCCTGGAAGACGACTCTGTTCAATTCTGTTCAAAGGTCATGCTAGTCCTTTACATCAAGTCAGGGGAGAGCTTGATTTAGGCAATATACGTGGGACATACGAATATATTTTTGTATGATTTTTGTCTAGCCATCTTAATGCTTACTTCCCTTACTAATAAGTTCTTCAGGACAAAGATCATATATTTTTGTGAGTGTATATTTTTGTCTTTATATGGGAACAACTTCAGCAGACTTGTAAACACCTGGATATGCTTAACATTATTCTTGAGTGTACCATGATGAGCTCTGACAACCACGCATGCACTGAGAATGGAAGAAATGAGAGGAAAAAAGATCCTCATCCTGAAACACATTTTTTAAAAAGTTTGAGTTCATTCTTTCTACTGTAGCATACACTTTATCATTAGAAGTAACATTGCTGTCAGGCCTTCCACTCAGAGAGGGTCTGAATGCCACATCTTGTGTGTATTGGAAGTGCCTGACTAGGCAGAATGTGTGACTGCCACCATTGCTGCTGTAGTTGAAATTGGCCTAATTTTCTTTAAAGCTGCCTGTGATCCACAAGCCCAGTAATGAGGAAGGAAAAAAGAAACTGAATGAAACTGTAATGTACATCTCCTGGGTATTTCAAAGCTGCAGAATGCTAGTTAAAATCTCAGATTTAAATATCTGAACTGTGTGAGTATAAAACAGTATATAGGTTAGCTAGAAACTGTAGATTCAGAGATAAGCAGTGGCAAAATAAAAACATAATTATCTGGGGCCAGTTATCTCTGGTTTTAATAGAATTTTGTCTTAATAGGTGTTGGTTTATACATCTGAAAATAGTTTTATATTTTTCTGTCATTTACATTTATTATCTGTGGGGTTAGATACTTGAGCTGTGAAATGCAAAGAGATTATTGAGTAGAACAATTACAGGTGTGTTTTGTGCACAGTGTTCAAGCTGTGCCTTCTTAGAATGCACAAGAAAAGCATCCCATCTTTGCTAGCTCCCCACAGAACAGAGACTGACTCACATTGTGTACAAAGGTTAGTGAGAAGCCATTAGAGACTGATGCTCAAGAAAGTTCATACTAATACTCTTTAGCCTATCTCCTTTACCTTCAAAGTATCTCCAAATGAAGCAATTAGCGCACTTGTTTTCCTCTGCCCCCATGTTGAAACCAGCTGAATGGTAATGTGTGGTCTGTGATAGAGAAAGGCAGAAATAGCAATGATGTGTGGAAGTAGCTAAAATTGGACTATAATACCAGCTGATAACACTTTAAGGAAAGAACTAAAAATACCTTCTGGGTAGACGTATGTGTGTGCATACACAAATAGGAACAAAACTTTAATAGGCAGTATACAGATTTTGTTGCTTCGATATTTTATTCCTTTATTAATTTTTGCTTCCTCTTCTCAGAAGGTTTTTATTTAGAGTTTGGTTTTGCTTGTTTGTTTTTGTTTGTTTGTAGTTTGTTTGGTTTTTTTAATATCAGAAGTAATTTCATAGAATCATTTCAATGGGAAAAGACCTTTAAGATCATGGAGTCCAGCCATTATCTAACTCTGCCAAGTCTGATGCTAAACTATGTCCTTTAGCACCATATCTGTGTCTTTAAAACACCTCCAGGGACTGGGATCAAACCACCTTACTGGGGAGCCTTTTCTGGTGTTTGATAATCCTTGAGGAAGCTTCTTCGAATACCAAATCTAAATCTCCCCAGTCCATTGAGACCATTTCCTCTTGGCTTTATATTTGTCTTTAGGCAGAAGAGCCCTCACTGCAACCTCCTTTCAGTTGCTTGCTAGAGACCTCTAGCAAGCTANGTGTGCCCCAAAACTGAACGCAGTAGTTAACAATAATGTTAAGCATATCCAGGTGTTTACAAGTCTGCTGAAGTTGTTCCCATATAAAGACAAAAATATACACTCACAAAAACTGTGGCCTTACTAGTGCTAAGAGCAGGGGGACAATCACATCCCTAGTCCAGCTTGTCGCACTACTCCTGATACAGCCAGGATGCTGTTGGTCTCCTCGGCTGCCTGAGCACATTGCTGGCTCATGTTCAGGCAGCTGTCAAGCAGCACCCGCAAATCCTGTTCTGCTGGGCAGCTTTCCAGCCACTCTTCCACAGGCCTGTAGCATTGCTTGGGTTGTTATGATGGAAGTACAGGATCTGGCACTTGGCCTTGTTGAATCACATACAATTAGCCTCAGCTCATTTATTTTTTTACTGTTCGTTATTTGGTTATAATTTTACTATTTTAGAAGTTCTATTTTCTTTAAGCAAATGTAGAAGCCTAAATATGTGCTTCAATAAAATCAAATCTAAAAAAAAAAAAAAAAAAGTACTTAAAAAAAATCTGAAAAAGGAAAAACCTCCCCAAATTCAAAGCACTCTGTAATAATGCTGTACAAATATTAGGCAAATCAGGCTCAGAAATGTTAGGGAATCACAAGTTATGATTGCCTAGCAAACTGTTTTTTATTTCATCATTTTTTGGCTGTTTCCTTCTTCCTCTGCCATCCCTTACCAGATAGCACAGGAATTGTGGAACTGAGTCTCTAGGTCCACTTTCCACACCTGGAATAGCAGTAACCTGTGGGTATCAGAAAACGAAACTGGAAAGAACATCCTGCTTCTCCCCTGGTAGCTCCAAGTGGAAGATGCTAAGATATAATTGTACAACATGACACACCTAACTGTGCGGTCAGTGAGCAGAAGCTGTAGAAAAGATGGGTCCTTCATTATGCAGGGAAGATCTTCAGAAAAGTCTCTATTAAGGTATGAAAACGTCTAAACAACTATTTTAATTATGTGCCAAGAGTTCTAGAGGTTTGTGTTTTTTTCCAAGCCTTTGCTTTTCTGTGTAGCTGTGTAAATCTCAGGAAAAACTAAACCTCATCAGTTAGAAGTTTTATGAAATCGGGCAAGTTTGGGTTTATTCCAGTTCTGCTTCCTCTAATTTCTTTACCTTGACAAATAATAAACTTACCCTAAATCATCTCTAACTTTTGGGATCAACTTGAGGACTTGTAAGTGGAGTAAATCAGCCTGAGGACAGACAGTAATCATAGAAGATTTCAATCCACAGTTAAAATCTCCATAAAGTTTTCTAAGCAACTGATAAACAACAATTTATAATAGGAGGCATCAAGTAGCTTCAACTATAACACTGAATACTCAACTGAAGTGAACTGTAATGTTCCACTTAATGTAATCTCAATAATGTGTTTTGCAGCAGATAGGAGGCTCATGATGTGGTGTAGGCAACATTATACATGTGAGTTGTGAAGAAACAGAAATTCTTGGCACCAAATATCTTACCTTTTAAATATGTCAATGTGCTAAATGAGTCGCAGAATAGAATAATTTAGTGTTTCTTTGTGCATTTCTTGGCGTGCACTTCAGCAGAAATACAATGTTTTTTAATTGCTATTTTATTTTTAAAATTTAAACAATGCTGTTAATTACAGCAGCAATAAAACCATTGTATGTTTCACATCAAGACATCTGTTATGTACACTGTCCAGAGAATGATGCATCTGTGCTGTCTAGGACTTCTCATGGAATTTATTAGCCAGAAGGTCTAAGTTCTCACCACATGTAGGTGCTCAGACATTTCTGAACATATAAGTCATCAAAGCAAAAGTTAAAAATATCAGTAAAATTTGCAGCATATTTTATGTCAAATAATTTTATGAAAATGTTCCAAAATCTTCAATGCGTTCTTAAGATCTAGGAGTATGAACTGATTTGGATAAGAATCCAGTATCTGAAGGGGTCCTACAGGAAGGCTGGGGAGGGACTATTTATAAGATCTTGCAATGACAGGACAAGGGGCAATGGGTTTAAACTGGCAGAGGGGAGACTTAGACTAGATGTTAGGAAGAAGTTCTTTCCAGTGAGGGTGGTGAGACACTGGAACAGTTTGCCCAGGGAGGTTGTGGCTGCTCCCTCCCTGGAGGTGTTCAAGGCCAGGTTGAACTAGTGGGAGGTGTCCCTGCCTATGGCAGGAGGTTGGAACTAGATTATCCTTGAGGCCACCTTCCAACCTTATCATTCTATGATTCTATGAATTAAAAAAATACCTGTATTATTAAAATATATTATATTTTATGACCTTGTCCAGGAAAAGAGCAATTTTAATTAGCTTAATATTTGAACTGTTCAAGAAAAGATCATTTTAGAAGCAAGTTACATTGGAAAGACATAAAAGTCTTCCAAAGACAAAGAAATGAAAAGGTAAGTTAGAGCCATGCAGTTAGTGTTATTAGATCTGAAGCTTGAAATAGAAAGCAGTCTTGGAGTTTGGTTATAAGCCAATCAACAGCTTTGGAGTGAAAAAATACTATCTGTCCCTCTGCTGAACTTCTGTCTTTAGTACTCCTTCTCATAACACGGATGTATATATTGCAACATGGCATGCATTTGAAACAATTAGCTCCATAATGAAACTGTTTTTTAACACAATGTGGCTGCTAGTTGTGGACTTCTGCAAATACCTGTGGCCACCCAGCAAATTCAGAATAACACCAAATGCTGTCAAAAAATGCTGTAATAACAAGAACAGCAGCAGAAAACTTGGACCATGCAGCAGTCTTAACTTGTATTCGGAGATGTACTCTCTTATACTGCAACTCCTTTGCCAGGACACCACTGTTCTTATAGCTGACACTGAAAGGTCTTTTCCAACTGAAATAATTCTACGATTCTTCCCCTTGTAATCTTTTCAGATTCTACATGATCATTTCCTCATTCTCCAGCTCCAGCCTCAGTGTTGTTTGTGTTATTTCCAGCCCATCAGATGTGATTTCTCAGGAGTTCCCAACTGTCCATTCCTGACTGTGTCATAAAGCTTCTGCTGCATCCTTCTCTTTGACCTTGTTCAGATTCCACGCTGTTGATCACACTTTCTGCAGTAACATCTTCACTGTTAACTCCTTATTTTCCTCTCCCACTTTCTCTTTCTGCTCTCTCACTGCTTCAGTGTATCATGATAAAAACAAACAAAACCTCCACCTACTCCTTTGGAAGATGGAAGACAGGTGATAAAGAGAGTAAGCTTCATGATGTGATAAGATGATGGTAGACAATATTTTTATTTCTGGATAAGCAATGCAGTTAAAGATGTTCTTTTAAATTGTTATTGAGTCAAAGCTGCTCTGTCCTGAAAATTTATCAGCAATGCCATTTTATATCCACTTCATCTTCCCCTACATTAGACAGTTTCAAGGCCCAGCTTGACAGGTTGCTGGACCATGTCATTTAAACTGTATTCTTACCTTGAAAGGTTGGACTAGATGATCCTTGAGGTCCCTCCCAACCTAGTATTCTATAAATCTTAAAATATTACTGACCTTTGAAACAAAGGTATCTCATGCCTCATCATACTGACAAAACCTAGTTTGTTAGGAACGTGAAAATGAAATTATGGAAATAAATGTTTATATTAATGGGAGAGACTACTACATCAAAATCTTTCAGTGTTTTCTTTTTTTTCTTCTAACTCTTAAATGAGATTGATTATATTTGTTATCCTTTGTGCTTTGATTTTGGTGGCTTCAGATGTTTAGTGTGACCACTATGATTTCCTGTTTATCCTGATGGTACTGCTTGTGGTAGAAGCAAATCCTCTGCCAAAAAAGCAGAAACTTGATTACAAATTTGGAATATTTGACAAAGATGGATGTTTAGGCATTCATTCATAGCCTTTAAATAAGATTTATTTTCAAAGTTTGCTTTTCCTGACCTTTTCAGAGTCAAAAAGAGAAATAACCACATAATTAAAAGCAACTCTAAAATATGTAGAGGGATTTATTTAAGAAAAGATAGAGGAAAGAGGAAAAAAAGTTAGGTTTGTGTACAGCCAAATACAATCCAAAAGGAACATCAGCAGTGTCTTGAAGGTAACTCAATTATAATGAAGATGTACAACATGAGAATGTGCACTGAAGTGTGCATGTTAAACATCTGCTGTTTAAAGAAAAATATCTAAAAATATTTGGAGAGAAAAAGAGAAATCAGACTTTTCACACTTTATTGTAAAGTTATTAGACCTCTATACCATATATATAAAGTTGAAATTATATCAAGGTCATTTAATTATGTAAACCATATATGGTATTAAAAAGAAGGCTATCTCTCTGTTAAACCAATTTTGTCACATTTGGGTATTCAATGGGGAGCACAGATAGAAAGTTAGAGAGATACCAAAGAAATGAGTGGAACAGTTTTATAAATAGAGTTGAAAAAATAATTAGTGGGGTGGCATTGCTTCTTGGTTTATTTTTATGGTGTGCTTTGAGAATACATTTGTTTTACTAATCCATATACTGAAAGGATCCTTTGCTGCAGCTTCTCTCCATTTGCTTCCCAGAATTTGAGAAGAAAATGCATAGCTCTGGTTTTCATACAGATTTATTTTAATGAAGGTGCAAAATCACAAAGGTTTTATTTTTGCAGAAAAATTATTCAGTTTAGAGGTGCTCAAGCTTCACTTAGATGAGCGCAGGAGTTCTCATTATTGTGTGCAACATGGCTCTTCTTTAGGTCATGTGGCTGATAGTTTTTGAGGTGACTCTCATAATGTGGATCTAGGTCCTGTATCTGACAATGTCTTAGACCAATTGGTTAGAGTTATTTCCATGTAAGATGAAAAAGAGGAAAGCAGGTGTGCTGGTTTGAGCTAATTGAAATATTTTAATAGAGAAAATTATATTATAGGCTGTGAAAGGAAAACANTGTTGGTGAGTTCACTGACCAGCTGAGGCAGATAGAAGACAGCTTGTCACATTCTGCCCTAGTCTCTGCCATAAAATCTCTGGGTACAATTAGCTCAAACCAGCACAGCAGGCAAGACTGTTGCTTGTCATCTTTGTTGCTTAGTGGATTCCAGATAAGTGAAACGTAAGGCTTGTGCTTTATGTAGGTGTTCTCCACTTCTGTAGTATCAATACAGTAAAATCACCACACATTTTCCCACCCCCTACGTACATAAAGAAAAAATAGCTTGTGCCTGAGATGTAAAATTAATCTTGTAGAGATCAGCAGCACGCTGCTATGTTCAAATTCTATTTCTTCCATAGAGATGCATTTTCTATTACAAATTGCTAGGGGAGCCATAAAATATTTAGATACCTACGTATGTAGAAATCTTTTGTTGGATACAATTGTGTCCAGATGTAGAAGATCTGCAATTAACTTTGGGGACTGGATCTATTCAGATTTAAAAAAAAAACACCAAACACAACAAAAAAAAAAAAACCAACAAAACCAAACCGAAACAAAAAAAACAAAACCCAACCACAAACCAGTGTTAACATCTAAAATTAATGATGTAGAACTTTCCATATTATTTAAACTAACCTTCAAATTAAAATGAAATTAATTGCTCATTTGCCATAGTAGTACAAAGCAATGTTGTGTTAAACCAAGGATGGTTATAGAGTTCTATTGATCTAAAAAGCTTCCTCACCAAGCTGAACTGATAAAACAATGCACATCTCTTTATATATCTTCTCTAGATTTTATTAGCTCCTTTGTTCTCTCCATGGTGTAATTTAGCAAAGTAAATATGTAGAAAGCACTGATTTGAGCCACATTAACATGGAAAGCTGTGCAGAGATAGACAAAGATAATAGATCAGACCAAATTCTTTAGAGTCTTCATTGAACTGGAAGAAATTCTTCCATGGAAAGGAAATTTCACCCATTCCTTTTTTTTTTTTTTTTTTTTTTTTACATTTCTGCCTTTTCCCTTGAGCATAGGAGATCACAGGATGTCAGGGGTTGGAAGGGACCCAAAGAGATCATCAAGTCAAACCCTCCTGCCAGAGCAGGACCATAATCTAGCTCAGGTCACAAAGGAGCGCATTCAGACGGGCCTTGAAAGTCTCCAGAGAAGGAGATGCAGAGGAACTCCATGTTGCTGTGATAGTTAGCTGCCACATACCTCACTAAGACTCTCATCAGTGGTAGAACTTCACACATTCATTTAAGTTTGTCTTCAATAATCACAGTTCTCTATTTGAACCCTTGACTTTCTCCTGTTCTGGCTCTGATGCACTAACCTTTCCTGTCTTTAGAGAAGTTTAATATTTCCTGTGAATTTTCTTCAAACAAAGAGTCCATTATTTAATCCAGTGCACCCAGATGTTCCAGTTGGACTCTAGGAGGAGGTGGGGAGTGAAGAGGAAGTGAGAGTCAGAAGCAGAAAACTTTTATAAATGGCTGTTCTCTTGTTCTGTCTTTTGAAAAGTGGAGTATGTGCCTGCTGTGTTCCGTAAACACGTGCATTGCAGTAAGTATAAGCCAATGCATTTTGTTCAAACACATCTAAATATTAGAGGAAAAACAGCAATGAGTTGTGGTTGCAGGAAAAAATTGGAGGGAAGAAAGAGTTCTGCCTAGTTCAGTGAGTAGTAATTTGATTGGTAGATACTTAGAGGATCTGAAGAAGATATGGCAACTGGTATAAAAGCATCTGTCAAACTGTTCTTCATAATGAAGAAAGGGGAGCACAGTATCTGGTTTACACAAGGTTTCTCTCAAGTTACAGAGTGAAATAGTTGTGCCAGTGTAAAACTGGGAATTACCTTGGTGTTTGCCTTTGGCGTGCTTTGCACAGAAGTCCTGAGCAGATGTTTGTAGTGGCTGATTGTTAGTAGATGTAAAACCATTTCTCATAACATTATTATGTTATCCTTACCCACAACGGATTCAAGTAAAACGTATCAGTCAGTGCACGTGTGTGTGCTACCATATTAATAACAATTCACAGGGTGGCAGAGATTGTTTCAGCTGCTTAATTCAATATGGAAAGTCAGTGAGATCGTAAATCATGGAACAAATTATCTTTTATCTTAAAATAGAGTGAAAACACTGCTGTTAGATTTATTGGAATGGACATATGCTCCTGTACCTAGCTGCTCTGAAAGCAAATTAGTCAAACAGTTTTCAGATCAATAGCCACAGCAGCATTTATACTTTTTTTTGGTCATTGTGTCACTCATTAAATACATAAATTATCTTAAACCCTTTTATATTAAAAAAGGGGAAAAAAGTTCTACATTATTTATGTGCCTGGTAGACATAAAAAAAGATTTTTTTTTCCAGTTGTTTGAAAAGTAATTGCACATCAGCTCAGCTGTAGCAATTGTCTGTGTGCACATAATTTAATCTTCTGTTGTAGGCTCAGCTAAGCTGTGTTGTATTAACTCACTTTTACCATGCAGATAATTGCTGTGACTTACCTGATGCTTAATAACTGTGAGCTGCAGTAACTTGGATCATCTACTTGAGCCCTTTAAAAAAAACAAACAAACAAAACAAACTGATTTAAAAACAGACCTCATGAAGTTTGTAATTTCTTTTACTTTTTAAAAACATGGATGGATCTTGTGTGTGTGTGTGTTTGGATCAGATAGGCTCTGCATGTTAATTTGGAGCCAAAAAGTGAAAAGGGTTATTAAGACCTTTGTCCACAGCTGCAGCTCGTACTGCTGTGAAAAGAGAAGTCAAAACTCTTCTCTGTTAGAGACAAGGGGAGCGAGTGCACTCATCAACGAGCTCAGCACAGACAAGCGCTTTGGAGCCACAAAACAATCTCCTTCCCACATGGGAGTCTGCAGGAAAGGGTGGGAGTTTGACAGCTTTTTGGATCTGTCCCCATTTCATCTTAATCTGCTCTGGCTCCTGATCTTTTCAAAGTCTCCCCATTGTGCATGTGATTTCTGCTAAACACACAGAGAAATTTTTAAGATCAAGACCATATGATATAGCAAGATTAATCTACCCTTTGGCCTTCACCTCTCCCTCCCACTGGGGGAGAGGTTTGGTTCTGCTAATTTGTCATGTTACCTTTTTTTTTTTTTTCCCTCCTGCCATTGGATTTTTTCCTCCTCATGGTTCACCTAAATTGGGGATTTTGGCCCAAACGCACTCGGCATATAATGAAGATAAATAGAATTCTTCATGTCCACTACATGAATTTTGAAGACATCATTGTTTATTTCGGCCAGTTTTAATGTAGAGAATTTGTAACTTGTTTGTAGAATGTAACTGCTTTTTTCATTTTTATTATATACATTGTGGCTGAGTGAACCCCTGTAGGTCTGTGAAGCAGATGTGTTAGTACAGCCAGTAAAACAGCTTCGTTCCTTCCTTCATCTTCTGCAATGCAGTCCAGTTTCAAATTGTTATGATATGCAGTAATTAAATATGAATAAATAAAATATCATCAGATAATGAAGCTGCAGTCCCCTCTGTCATGTTAAATCATTGATGAGGTGCCTGTGAGTAGGATCTGTGGCTGATGATGTCTTCTGCCTTGAAGTCTCTGATTAGGTTTGGGAGCATTTGTGTGTATTTTTTTTCACTTGTCCTTGCATCGATAGCCAGTAAAAATCTTTTGCCTCAGTAAAATATATATGGATCATTATATCCTCCAGCCTCATCAATCCATTCCTTTCATGTCTTACAACACCTGAATAATAACAGAAGTAGATGAGTGTTGCAGATAGCAATGATGTTATTCAACTGTGCTACCTTCTTAGGAATCGGTATGTAATTTGCAAGTTGTTAGATTGAAGAATTAAGATATTTTGTGAATAAATGCAGAATACCTCAATTTACCTGCTTTTGTTTTTAAAATGCTTACCCCATAAAAATGCTTGTTTCAGTGGAGGAATGGTAGAAAGAGAAGAGGAGGCTCGAGGGAGGCCTTACTGCTCTCTACTACTACCTGAAAGGAGATTGTAGCCAGGTGGGGGTTGGTCTCTTCTCCCAGGCACCCAGTGACAGAACAAAAGGACACAGTCTCAAACTGCATGTTAGGCTGGATGTTAGGAAGAAGTTCTTCATGGAAAGAGTGATTGGCATTGGAATGGGCTGCCCAGGGAGGTGGTGAAGTCACCATCCCTGGAGGTGTTTAAAAGAAGGCTGGATAAGGCACTTAGTGCCATGGTTTAGTTAGTTAGAATGTGTTAGGTGGTAGATTGGACTCAATGATCTCAAAAGTCATTTCCAACCTGTTTAATTCTGTGATTCTATGAAATAATGAAGAAAAAAAAAAATTTGTTTGCATGTGTCTGTTTCAAGATGGCCCAGATATTAATCCAGGTATTTTAGATCCTAGAAATCCTACTCTGCTAGAAATATGGTATTGAGTTCAGTATTCATGCTCTTCTGAAAAATCCTCTGGTCCCCATAATGGCTTTCAACCCATCTAGAACAATACTTCTGGATATATACCTATTACCTTTATACCTGTAAATATCTCAGATGCGAAACTCCAGAGACTTAATTTCAGACTCTACTATTTTCACTGTACTTCTCTCACCCATGAGAATATCTAGTTTATAAGTTACAAGAAAGCTGTTATTTGGTTTCATCAGATGTGAAAATAAAGGGAGGGAGCTGCTCTTTGAGTTCGAAGGCAATTTGTGTGTGAGGTTGGTTACTTTAAAAGGTGCTTCTTGTTTGAAACAGTTCAGAAAGCTGGAATTCTACTGGTCTTCTTCAGCTGTTTCAGTTGGTCACTTGAGATGTATAGCTCAGACCATCCAGCATTCCTTGCTTCTGGCTTTTAGGCCATAACTGCTGTGGAGACACCATTATCCAGTTGCAGTCTTACAAAGTGTTGGGTTGAGACTGGACAGTCAAAGTACTTGAGGGTCTTGTTTGGCATGTTCTCATGTTGTTTCTTGTTGCATTTGTGCTGCTTTTTCTTTGTAATGCTTTTATATTTTTTTTTCAATATTTCTTTATTGTTAGAATTGTTTTTAATGCAGTGTTCGTGGTACTCTGCTTTTATATAATTGATGAGCTTCTGCCACATAAAGATAGTGTGGAATATAATAATTAGGAAAGAAATTGGATTGGGACTGATTATTCAGTACCATCACAGAATTCTTGTTAATACTGAAGGTGTCCAAGTGAGATCTAAATAAACCCTCTCACACAGTCAAGCAGTCTACTGCAGTAGGACAGAGGTTAACATTGGCCATTCCAAGCTCCATTTTCCTGTACCTAGTCTGCTACCAATACCTAAGTTAAATCTAGGATGGTACCTCCAGATCTGTACACCGCAGTTGCAAAATAAACATGCCTCTTAATAACTCCCATTTGTTCATAGCATTCTTTCAGCATGGGAGAGCACAGCTAGTGCACACAACAGAGTTTTGGCATTTGGAATTACCTTTCATCTCCACAGGTTTGCATGCAGGCACATGTAAATGTGGAGTAAGCGCACAAAGCCCAGCTTGTGGCAACTAAATAGAACCACATGCTGCAAACCTCAGGCAGCAATGCAGCTGCCAGCAAAGCTTCAGCGTGCACACATCCCACGAGCAATGTCAGCAGCTGCAAGCCCAGCAACTTTTCTGGCAGTGATATTTTCCACTTTAGGCCTGGCCATGCCTTACATCTCTTGCCCATCTGTTTGTTTTGCATTGTGTTACATCATCCTGATTGCAATAAAAATCATTGAGGGATCATACAGAGTGGGAAGCTGCCTGGTGCACGTTGCCTTAGGGAGAAGTTTCTGTTCAAAGAAAGTGGTGTCAGAGAAAGTGCAGGGGCTTTTTTGTGGGAGGATCAGACATATGGGAAGGCAGGGCTGATGCTGCCAAAACCAAGGAGAGGTTAAAAACTAATTGGAAAGTTAAGACAAGGATATTTTGTCTTCAGTATTTCTACATTGCAGTTGCAAGGTGGATTTATGATGTTCTTGAAGACCACCTTGGGTTCCAGATACTGGTAGAAGGGAAATTAGGAATTTTAGGAGCTATGATTTATTGTCAGAGGTGTTGCCTAATTCAGTAATTTGTGACTTTGAAGAACATTGATTTATATATTCTTGAGTTTTGTGAGAAAGATGTCACATTTTTTCTTAGAACACCTAGAGGAATATAAGAGGAATATTATCCTGTGGATAAATCTGGTTCTTAAAGTTAATTTTTGGGTTCAGCTGTGTTTAGAATTCCTGGTATTTGGTTTTTAAAATACTCTTGTTTAAAAAAAAACAAAACACCAAAAAAAAACCAAACCAACCAAATCAAGTATTTTGGAATGAACTTTCATAGGAAATTATCTTTTTTGAGAATACTTATAGAAAGTAAGTTAACATTGGTATTGTACCAGGTTGTTACTGATTGTTGTTCCTCATCTGTTCAGAATGAGCTTGTTGCATTCCTTTGAAAATTAGGAATACTCTTAATCCCAGATTTGACTTCTAAATAAATGTTTTAGACAAGTAGGGCTAGTCCTAAAAAAAAAAAAAAAAAGGATACTTCTCAAATGTATCATAACATGATAGAATTTGTTAAATTATTTTTTCATCTTTCAGAGTTGCTACATGACTTCAACTCAAAAGCAACCCAGTGTTTTGTCAAACCATATGACAACTCTCTTCAAACAGTAGAATTTAATCTTTATTTAAAGAATTAGCAAAGGATATGGTTCCACATTTGAATGTTGCGCTGGTTTGAGGCTAATTAGAACACTTTACTGAGAGAAATTAAATCCTTAGCTGTGAGAAAGAAAAAAAAAAACCAACTGTAACCTGTATCACTCATTCTTCTGCTGAGAAACACAACTTGTCAAAATACAGATAAGACACTCACTTCTCACACACTTCTCCTTCTCTCTAGTGGTCTGTGGTTGCATCTGCCTTAACTCTAATCCAACCTAACCCTTTATTTCCTCTAACCTCTTTGTTGTCTTTTTTTTTTGACATCTCACCTCAGATCTCTCCAGATTTATCATGTGAGATATACAGGCATGGATCTGGTCATTTCTGATGGAAGGGAAAGTAGGGGAAGGGTGGAGGAGGTTTGGGTCGGGAGCCTCCTGGCAGTCTGATTGTTTTGGAAGGGATTTTGTTTCTGTATTACTTTTAACTTGTATATAACTGTAAATATTTGTGTATATTGTGTGTATATATATGATTGTAAATTGTGCTAAGCTGTAAATATAGCTTCATTCCTTAACTTTCAGCCAGCTGAGTCTAGCCTGGGTGATTTCATTGTGTGGGGGGGTCAGGTAACTCCCAAACTATCACAAATGTCTTTAAAATTAATGGAGGGGATACAGAGCTATAGATGTCCTGGGCTGCATCAAAAAATGTGGCCAGCTGGTCGAGGAAGGTAATTCTACCACTCTGCTCTACTTGCCTAGAGTACTGCATCCAGCTCTGCAGTCCTTAGCACAATGACATTAACCTGATGGATTGGATCCAGAAAAGTACCACAGAAATGATCCAAGGGGTGGAGAACATGAGGACAGACTGAAAGAAGAGAAGGCTCTGGGTAGACCTTACTTTTGGCCTTTCAATGTTTAAAGAAATCTATGAAAGAACAGGACAGTCTTTTTAGCAAAGTCTGTTGCAACAGAACAAGGGGTAATGGTTTTAAAGTAAAAGAGGGTAGTTTTAGACTAGGCATAGGGAAGAACTTGGCATTTTGGGTTTTGGTGTTTTTGGGTTTTTTTGCAATGAGTGTAGTGAAACACTGGACAAGGTTGCTCAGAGAGATGTTAGAACTCCCATCCCTGGAAACATTTACAGTCAGGTTGGACAGGGCTCTGAGTAACCTGATCTAGTTAAAGATGCCTCTGAGCACTGCAGGAGGATGGGGAGTGGGACTGGGATGGATCTGGACTAAATGATCATTGAAGATTCTCTCCCACCTAAAGCATCTTACAATTCTATGTTTCTTGAACACCACATTGCAGAACAAATCATTAAATGGGTCAAAGAATTTAAAATATATATATATATATATATGCATATTCCTGTCTACTGCACTGCTAGGTTTAGCATACTTTGTGAGGGCTTTCATAGTGAGGGCTTGGGGGTTTTTTTTGGCCGATTTGTCTAATGACAGCTAAGTTTGTGCAACTCAGTAGTAAAATAGTTTTACAAACTATTTTCTAAAACCAATGATCTACTGACTGTCATAAGCAATACCTGTAATTTTATAGAGTGCAAAGCACTGTTTCCAACATAAAATAGCTGAATGTGTATAAATACAGAGTTATTGATGCACAGTTAGCACTCTATCTATGTCCCCCTTTGCCTACCTACTGCTTGTTGAGTACCATTTAAGCATCAACTGCATATTAGGCTGTGATCCATTCTTCAAATGTTTACAATGCAGACTTCTTCAGACTATGGTGAGGGCTAGCATGTTTTCAGCAGGTTGGGTTTTACTTTATTTTTTTATGACAGCTTTTCTTGAACTGGGTAGCATGTATAAGTTTCTGGTTTGGTTTGATTTTATTGTTTTTGTTTGGTTTGGGTTGTGGGGGTTTTTTTTGGGGTGCGTGTTCTTTTGGGTTTGGTGGGGTTTTTTTCATCTATTCATGCGTATATATGGGCTTAAGAATGAAAGATGTGTTTCTAAAGCAGTTTGAGTTATGAAGGATATAGACAGAGCCATGCCTCCTCAAGCAACTGTAGCATCACAAAATCAGTTTAGATACGTTCAGTGGGAGTAAAAAGGGACCTAATCCAGGAAATTGTCAAGAAATGTTGTCTCTCAGTATTAAGTTCCATAAAATAGTTGATTTGGAAGGAATGTACATATATCTTAATGATTATGAGAGAATATTAGCCAACAAGATTCTGAGTTGTCTATGAAGGAGAAATCTACAGTTTCTGGGAAATATCAATTTCGCTAATGCCCTGCTGAGAGAAATTCTTAAAGCTAATCAGTCTGACTTTTGAAGACAAATAAAAGATATATATCTCAATATTCACCCCGCTCAGGAAATTATAATGGTTTTCATTCATCCATTAAGTGAGCACTTTTACCTTGCTAAAGTGTCCTTGGACTTTCAGTCAGTTTTACATTAGCGTGCTTATCTTCCTTTCACTTATTTTGAGTCATACTAGGAGGAATTAATCAAAAGAATCATAGAAAGGATCTAAGAGATCCTATGGGAGGACTTGCTATATCTAAATTGACTTTACAGGTTTCTAACTAACCTGTCTATGTGAAGTGGTAGTTAGGGAAATTCAGCAAGTTCTCCACATCATGCATTGCAGTGTTTCCTTATCCTTGCAATTAAAAACATATTCCTTCATGTCTGAATCAATCTACTTGTTAGAAACTTAAGATCACTTTTTGTCCTATTTTGTGATACAACTAATAGTAGGATTTTTTTCCTTCCTTCTTTTTGCCAGTGTATTAAGTATTGAATGCTGCTATTTTGTCTAATCACTTCCCATTTATATTGGTTATCCTTTATGACCCTGTTTCCCAGAGTTGTGATCATTGTTACTCTCTCAACTCTCTGAAGGTGAAAGCCTTATTTCTCAATGGGAAACACAAAAGTGTGTTGTTGTTTTAGCTAACAGTGCAGTAGCCCTGAAGAAATCAGAGTAATTCAGATGTCACAGAATCATAGAATTGTTTTGGTTGGAAAAGACGTCTAAGATCATCCAGTCCAACCATCAACATAACACCACCATAGCCATTAAACCATATCCCAGAGTGCCATGTCTACATGTTTTTTAAAATCTTCAGGAGTGGTGATTCTATCACCTCCCTAAGCAACCTATTCTAAGGCCTGACCACCCTTTCAGTAAAGAAATTTTTCCCAATATCCAATGTAAACACCACTGCCACGATTTCAGGCCATATCCTCTTGTTCAGTCATTTGATATGAGGGAGAAGAGACCAACACTCACTACAGTCTCCTTTCAGGAAGTTTGCAGAGAGCAGTAAGGTCTCCCCTCAGCCTCCTCTTCTCCACACTAAATAATCCCAGTTTCTTCTGCTGCTTCTTCTAAGACTTGTTCTTTAGACCCTTCATCAGCTTCATTGCCCTTTTCTGGACAGCTCCAGCAATTCAGTGTCCTTCTTGTAGTGAGGGGCCCAAAACTGAACACAGTATTTGAGATGCAGCCTCACCGGTGCCAAGTACAGGGGCACGCTCACTTCCCTACTCATCCTGATGCAGGCTAGGATGCTGTTGGCCTTCTTGGCCACCCAAGCACAGTGCTGGCTTGCCTTCATCCGGCTGTTGACCAGCACCCCCAGGACACTCTTGTGTCCTCCACAGAGTGCTGCTTTTCATACTGGTAGGATGGTGATTCCTTTAGCTTCAGTAGTTTGTTTCAGATACGGCACGTGACCCACTGAAAATTTTTGTCCTTCTTTGCAGGACTGCTGTTTAGTGTTTATGCAAGGCCATGTAGTGAGCCGACTTCTACCTTTCTTTCTATTGCTTATTCTTTCCCGGCTGTAATACTTTGGAATTGTTGAGTGTCCTAGGTTGAGATTTGTGGCTTTAAGGACCATGGAGTATAGACCTCCAGGAGGTCCAGAGCAGCCAGGAGTAGACAGGAAATTCTGACAGGTGTTTCATTCTCATAATTCTTTTGTGGTACTTTATTTAGGCTGACAGCAAAAGCAGTTCTTGCTCTTCCTTCCCTCTTCTCCCATGGAGATCCGCTCTCCTATCTGGTAACAGTGGGGGAGTATCACAGGCCTGTTTGGCCTTACTAAAGAAGGGGGAGTAGTTTGTGCCTGGCCAGCCTGAGCTAGTCTAACAGTGAGAGGGAAGAAAGAGCACCAAGGCTTATGGTGTACCCCAGGTGGGAGAAGAAAACGAGTACTGGGGTTTTAGTTTTGGTCTGCTTGGAGGTAGGTTTGGAGAATGTTTGGACTTAGGGGATTCTGTGTGTATTTTATATGCTTCTGCACTGCTTCGCATTGCAGTTTGTAGTTATTAGTAGCACTTTTCATTTATCTTTGAATATATTCTGTATTTCTGTCCAATCCTGGAGGGGGATGTTCTTTAATTACTTCAAAAGTACTTTTTAGAGCTATGTCTTTCCCCACTGCCCCTTTAAATGAAGACAGTTGAGTTCTGTTTTTTTTCTGATGACTTCTCCAGTTTTCAGGATTCTTCAAAACACCTACTGTTCTACAGTGCTTACAGCCTTATCTATGGTAGTGTCATCTCCAGATTAAAAATACATACTCAGTTTATTAATAAAAATATTAACTAGTACCAGGCTCAGAAACAAAATCTTGGAGAGCTTCTCTGCTCTTTCTTTCCTAGTTTGATAATGATTCCATTGATAACTAATCTGGTTATGTTTTCCAATACCAACTTTGAAAAACAGTTTCTGCAGATGCTGTTTTCCAAAGTTTTGAGTTTAAATATCCCCATTAGAAAAGTCTACCATCACTACCACCCACCTTTTATTCTGTTATAAGTCTGTTTTGGCAGTCGGTTCTTGACAAAACTATTTAGACCATTGTATACTATTTCAATACCTTCTAAGCTTTTATTGTTTTGTATTATCAGAGAATGGTTGAGGTTGGCAAGGACCTCTGGAGGTCAAGTGGTCCAAACTCCCTGCTCAAGCAGGGTCACCAGAAGCCAGGCTCGTGTCTAGATGGCTTTTGAATATCCTCAAGGCTGGAAAATCCACCACATCTCTGTAACCAACTGTGTCCGCACTCAGTTACCCTCAGACTGAAAAAATGTTTACTGATGTTCAGAGGGAATCTCCCATGTTTCAGCTGTGCCCATTGCCTCTTTTCTTGCAATGACCAGAAGGAAAGAACCCTGACTCTGTCTTTATACCCTTCCTTTGGATAATTTTTACATAATCTCAAATTAGACCAACTGTTCTGCAACTCCCGGTTTCCTGATTTGTCCCAGTTTTAAAGATTGGCACTTGCTTTGATTTTTTTCTTTTTTCCCATCCCATCTCTTGAAACTTTATTTGTCCTTCATAACTCTCAAAAATAGTGTCTTGTAACTCATAGATTGTCTCAAGTGTGTCTCTGAAGATTCTTCATGTCTAGCTAGTACAAAAATGTTGTATAAGGACTCTAACCCTTTCTCAATGTGTCTTGTCTTGTAGTCTTGCTAAAGTTATCTACTTGATTGCAATAAGTCTTCATAATAAAAGTGAAGCAAAAATAATGAAACAGTTGGTTTCTAATATTCATGCTTTTTTAATGGTAGTTTATATATCTTTTTTTTTCCCTTTTTTGCAAGTCTCCTTGCTAAGGTAACTAATTAGCTGTGTAAGTGCTTAACTGGTGTGACTATTATCTTTATCCCAGTATAATGTATTGTATTTCTTTGAAGGAAAAAAAAGAAAGGGCTTTCAATACTTAATACTGCACAATAAAGTTGTTAGACTGATGAGTGCATTATAAATATGCAGATTTACTTGAGAAAAAGCATCAAAGCAGAAATAAGTAGGACATTCAGTTTAAATAAATATTTTCTGCCTCATCACAAATCAGTTACTTGGAAAACTCTGTAACTTCAGGACACTCATTTAAAATGTGCTAGAATTTAACTGTTTTAAATGTTTGTTTCTCAGTAATATCTTTATTGAATGCTTTCCATGTGAAACAGATGTTCTGCAATTTAGGATTTCAATTTTTCTAACTGTGGAAATTACTTGATCTTGTAAACTTCCAAAATAGTCATTTGAAATAGAAGATGGTTGAAATCAAGTGACAGCAAACAGTAGTGCCAAAACCCCAGAATTTGTTGGACTGCAACATTGTCACTTATCTTAGACTGGAATTAAAAAAAAAAAAAAAAAAAAAGAATATCTGTATACTTGATGCTTAGGATGATGTTAATATCAGCCATATGGATCAGACAGGAGGTCTCCTTATTCTCAAAGTAAAGAACAAGGTGATTTTAAATAGGTACTATGACAAATGAGGCCTTGAGCGACCTGTTCTAGTGGGAAGTGTCCCTACCTATGGCGGGAGGTTGGAACTAGATGATCCCTGAGGTCCCTTCCAACCTAAACCATTCTGTGATTCTATGAAATGCTACCTCTCTGTGCTGAACAGGAAAGTAGGCAGTTGCTCTTGCTGAACAGAAGAGTTAAGAACTGCATCACCTTCTCATTTCTTCTCTTTCTCCGTTGTACGAGTAAAACAATGCCAAGAAAAACACCATCCAAATTGTGCAGAAAAAGTGAGGTACTTCAGTGATGAATTTTTCCAGGGGTAGTTGAGGGATATGTATTCTTAGAATGTATGCCCAGTAAACAAAAGCCATAAGCAAAAGCAGGACACAACCATATCTATTTAAAAACAACATCCTGGTATTTTGGTCAGTGCATCTACTGTGGTAAACGTGAAGAAGTACGGGGATGGTTCTGAATGTAGGGGCAAACTGTTGAAGGATTGGAACAGACTGGGGGGAAGTATATTGAACCAACAGTGGTAATTAAAATCTCTGGAAGTGAAATGGAGTACATGACAAGACACACAAGACATACGTGTTAAAGATTACATGTGTGTTAGTGGTGTATTTTAGCCAAAATATTAACGTGAAGGTTTGTGTGAGATGGTTCCACCAAAAAGTATAGCACTTGGACAAGATGGGTAAATAAAATTCATTTATTCACAGTAAGATCTGAAATACAGCACAAATCTTACTGCTGCTAATATTGAGTAAAAGCCCATCCAAAGTTCATGCTGCCCAGGGAGGTGGTGGAGTCATCTCTGGAGGTACTAAAGAAGTGTGTAGATAGAGTGCTTCAGGATGTAATTTAGTGGTCGTGGTAGTTGGGTTACAGTTGGAATCAATGATCTTAAAGGTTTTTTCCAACCTTAATGATTCTGTGATTCTATGAAAGATACTCTGACTAGGATATGTTCACTAGTACTCAAAATCTGCAAGTTATATCTGGTTGTTCATGAATAAGCTACATCTTCTCTAACTTACAGGTTCCTAAGACAGGTCACAGAACTGAATATGTTCTACTACCTACAGAAAGACCATAGGGTGAATAGTTCATATGTATGCATCATATTTTTTTTAGCTATAGTACTAGATGAGTTTAGTCCTCCCTACAGTGTCTTAAAGTTATATAGACAGAATCATGTTTGTAGATCAAGTAGGAAATACTTGAAGTAACATTTTGATTCTAAATACAACTCCTTTATCTTTTTAGAAAAACTTCCTGGGAGACTTCACTGAGTTTAGAAACAAATAACAACTTTGAAAGTTATACATTAGAGCAGAATGAAATATTAGTGATAATACATGAACCCATGAAAACCTTCTTTCTAATTTACAAGGCATTTTTTGAGTAGCACATACATCTGGAAGCATTCTTAGGTTGAATGAAGCTATTTGTCTTCCTAAGAACCTGCAAGATCTCCTGTTTTATTGATTTGCAATAAGGCATAGATGGCTTTAGTTATTCACATTTTATTTTATGTAGCTTTAGCCTTGTTAGCTTCAGAATGGTAGACTGATTTTTCACTGAAAGGAAATCTAGCTTTTTCTGTATTTTATATTCCAGTAAAAGCATGTTTTACTGTAGGTATTTGCTACCAAAGATATTCAGCACAGAGTTGAAAGAGGCAGTATTCCTAATCTTTATCACGAGCAGAGGTCTGGTTACTGGTAAGAAATCAAATCAAAAGATAAGATGTCTCAAAACCCCATGCATTTGCAGTGACAGATAGCTTAGTCCATGGGATGAAACTTTAGGATTCTTTTTATTCCGTGCTTACATCACTGTCCATCTGCATCAGGAACATGCTGAACAGGAAGACATGCAGAACAAAACTGAAGTAGGCACAACCATGACGATAGAAGATTTGAAATTACTTAAAACCTCTGTGAAACACCCTATATCCCTTTCATTTCTGGAAACTCTATGATAGTTAGCCTTTTGAAGATGTTGTAATTACAAGTCATAGCTGCCACTGATTCATCAGTGGGGTTGGATGAATTGCAGTATATATTGATGTCACTAGACAGGGTGGTTCTATTTCCCTTTTGCTGAAGGGAGTGAAACTTAGCTCTGCAAACACAAGATTACTGATTTTAATTGAAGGCATGAATGCAACTGAAAAGTAAAATCTTATTAGCTGCATTAAGAATTAGCAACACGGAACAAATTATTCTTAACATTAAAAATTAAATTCAGGACTGCATTTGGGGTAATGATCTACTGATTGGCCTGAGGACATTGCAAGTGAGGCTAATGTCTTTTAAGCAGTGGTAAAAGGTGCCAGCCTAAGGCTTATAGTAAAATGACTTACCAACTATCATAGACACCCTTGATCCTCCCTCCTTACTTATCTGTAGGATACAGCTGTTGCTGAAACCAAGTTAAATGTTCTCATCTTAGGAGAAACAAATTGACATGGATATGGAAAAATAAATATCTATCCCCTACACACAGACCTCAAATAAAAAGCAAAATACAGCAGAAAGCAATATTTTAGTCCAGAGAGCTCACGAAGGCCATATAGTCAGCTTCTGGGTAGCTGACAAGCAAACCTTTTTGATCTCCTGGTAATTTAGTTAACTTTTCACAGTCTTCTCTAGAAACGTGTTAAATTGTTAGTTTTGTGACACATTTATTGCAGAGTACTTACTCTGCTGTTTTCGTGCCATTGTAAAATCTAATGAACGTAGAAGATAATGAAACATTTTGGAAATGAAGCACCCCAGAGCTGGAGACTGAAAGTGTTATGATTCTGTGTGTTAGCATCCTGCCATTACCTCATGCTTACATTTTACCCATTTGACAACCAGAAGAATCAGGAATTCAAAAGTAAATATATTGGGGGTCCTCCTAGTTGCAGTAGTTCCTACCACTCATTGACACCACGGTGCAATCTCAGGAACCTTGTGTTCCTTGTATTGTCCCTACAGTGTCTCAATGATGTCTCAATGTAGCCTTGTGATATTTCCTTTTTTTTTTTCTCCCCTCAGCCTTATTGTTATTAATGTCCATTAAATATCTGAGACCTCTGTGGTAATATTGCATGCTATAAAGGACTGCAGTGTTACATTGCTAGATAGCCTGTACTTCTCTCCTACTTTGTAGTTCTGTCTGTAGTTACACAATGCAACATCTTACTGCAAAAACATTCTTATTTCTCTGGTATTCTGAGTTGGAAAGCAATAAAGGCTATGATAGGAGCTTAAAGCTGACCTTCTTTTGCTTCACGTTACCATGGGTATCATCATTTTGTTCCTTTTATCATAGTGAGCCAATGGTGAGAGTAAGAACTGGAGCTTGTGATATATTTCTTTCTTCACTGAACATACTTACAGAAACACCTGGTATTTCTTCTTGGTTGAGCTTGCTCACGTGAGTGAGAAAAGCAATATAACTCCCTTCTGTCAGGAGTTCAGATATATTTCTGATACAGTTTTGGCATAAAGAGAGAACCAGAGGGAAAATGCTCTTCCATTTCATGGCTTACTAGGGACTTGCTTTATAGTTATCAGAATACTGTTGATGAGGAGATGATGTGTATTTATTTCCTTACCAGTATAGAGTCTGTGCCGAAAATAGAGTTTCAAAAACCACTTGTTTTCCCTTCCTATTTATGTGCACGCAGTTCTACAGCAACAAGCAGATTATGGTAATGTCTGAGGAGACAAGCGGTGGTTGTGTGGTTAATGAGTAGAATCTTTGCTTGCAGTAAAAATTTATTTTCCAAAATAAATGTGACCACAGAAATGCACATGTAAACTGTTCATGGGAGCTGAGAGGTATTTACAATAAGCAGCATGATTACATTCTATACCTGACTGGGAATTCCTTTTAGGCACTGTAATTAGTCTTGTCACAGTCTGCGAAGCCATGAGTTGCCTCACCCTGGCATGTGCAGCACTGAAGGCTTGCCCACATGGCTCTCTGCAGCCCATTTGTGAGCAAACTTGTAACCCCATTAGAAATAAGGCATTATTAAATCTTACCCGAGGGTTCATAGTGGTGTTGGTGTTCGAGCAGAGAGAATCTATGCTGACTTGGATTACAACCTTTTAAAACTTTGATACTTGCGAGTTATTTTTGAGAGGAAAAATAAAATTATACCAAAGAAATTGACAAGCTCAAAAGTGTTTGTACAAATAGAAAAATAGGGAAAGACAGAAAATGTCTATGACAGACTAAAAAGAAGAGAGCATTGCCCTAACATCAAAGAATGCTAACAGTATCTAGGACTGTGTGAACAGAAGCGTTCTCAGTAAAGACAGGGAAGTAACTGGTCTCCTCTACTCACCACATGTGAGGTCATGTCTAGAATACTGTTTCAAGTCCCCCAGTTCAAGGAAGACATCACTAAATTTGAGGCAGTTAGAGGACATTAAAATGGTGGAGAGGTGGAGCACTTGCCCTCTGGCAGAAAACTGACAGAGCTTGTCTTGTTCAGCCTGGAAAAGGAGATGGCTTTAGGGGGACTTGCCAGCAGTCCCCAGTCCTCTTCTCTGTCAAGATGATGGTGTCAGGGTCCTCACAGTGACACATGGCAAGAGGATGCGAGGTGATTGAAGCAAGAGGTTCAGACTGGATATAAAGAAAAAACATTTCACTGTGATGGCAGTCAGGCAGTGGAATGGATTTGCCAAGGGAGGCAGTGCAGTCCCCATCCTTGGAGATTTTCCGGGAACAACTGGACAAAGTCCTGAGAGTCACAGGCTGAGGTTGGAAGCAACCTCTAGAGGTCAGCTGGTACAACTTCCCTGCTCAAGCAGTGTCACTAATAGCTGGTTGCCCAGGACCTTGTCTCCAAAGATGGAGATTTCACACCACTTCTGGGCTGCTGGTTCTAGTACTCACCCTAACAGAAACAAAGTTCAGATAAAGTGTATTATTTCATTTATGCCCCTTGCTTCTTATCCTGTTACTGGACATTGCTGAAAAGAGCCTGGCTCCATCTTCTGCATACTCTCCGTAGAGTACTTCTATACATTGATGATATTGCCTCCTGAATCTTTTCTTTAGACTTAACAGTCCCTCCCTCAGGTTTTCCTCACAGGAGAGGTCATCCAGTCACTTACCATAATGGTCCTTTGTTGGACTGTCCCTAGTACATATCAGACCTGGACTACATCATAACAATTGCAACCAAGTCTGTCTTTGGTGTTCATATCCTCAGCAAGCCCACCCTTTTTTGTGGGTATGAGCAAAGCATTTCTCTTCACTGTTTCTCTATAACTTGGATCCAAAAGCTGTCACTGATGGTCTCAGAGATCCTCCTGCACCATTTATGCCCTGCTGTGTTGTTCCTCAGGTTGGTTGATGTTTCCCCCAAGTGGACCAGGATTGTGAATGTGAGGCTTTTTCAAGCTTTGAGCAGGACATTGTTCATCTATGCAAACCTTGTGGCGTTTTTGCCCAACTTCCTGCTTGGTGAGATGGACTAGTTCTAGAACTTGGAGAAGGCAATTCTTGAATATTAATCAGCTTTTCTGTGTCTCTTTTCCCTCCAGGACGTTATCCAGTGTTCAACCTAGTTTATCCTATAGTCTGGTGATGATTTTTCCTGTCTCAAGTAATTATATGCACACGTGATCATCTCTGTAAGGAGAGGCTTAATGCTCATCTAGCTGTGAGAAGTGGCTTCCTTGTAGCGTAATATGTCACTAATGTAGAGTTACTCAAGTAACAGGTCATGGTCTATATGTAGCCCATCAGGACAATTTACAGACCACTCTTAACATCACCCTTTCTAAGGAGACTGTAAATAGTTAAGAAATGGTCAAATGCCTTATGGGATGCACCCAGCTGACAGCTTCCCTCTTCCCAAGAAATTGTAACCTCTGTAGCATGTAAGCAGAAGCAATTCTTGCTGGGACAAAAGGAAGATGAGGACAAGATGCTGTTAGTCTCTTGCCTATGTTTAGTCCATATCCATGGCAAAACTATAGTAGTTGCTCTGTCTATCACCCAGTGACCCCTCTGTGGCCAAGAAGGGAAATTGAGAAGATCACAGTATCGCAGTATCACCAAGGTTGGAAGAGACCTCAAAGATCATCAAGTCCAACCCGTTACCAAAGAGGAAATGGTCTCAACTTGCACCAGGGGAGGTTTAAGTTGGATATGAGAAGAGACTTCTTGACTGGAAGGTTTCTCAAAGCCTGTCTCAAAGGCTGCCCAGGGAGGTGGTTGAATCCCCATCCCTGGGGGTGTTTCCAAGAGGCAGAGATGGTCAGAGAGGGCCATGGTTTAGGCCCAGCCTTAGCAGACTTAGGGAATGTTTGGACTCCATGACTGTAAAGGCCTTTTCCAACCAAAACAATTCTATTATTCTGTTCTCCAGTACTCACAGACACTGAATACAAAGGGGTTCATTTTCTAGAAGATGGATTCCAGTTCCAAAAGAGAAGTCATAGCCTTAACATGTAGGTATTCCTGAAGATGCATGGGTTGAAGTGAAAACAAATTCAATAAAATAGCAAAATTAATACTTTAGTGTATATCATGAATTGCAAGAGAGGTACATAGATAATTCTTTTCTTTATATGTTGGAAACAGGAAAACTTTTTATATATTGAAGTATATTAGCATCAAGCTAAGACCACCATGGCCATTAAACTGTTCTAAAGTGCTATGTCCACATGTTCTTGAACACCTCCTGGGATGGTGACTTCACCACCTCTCTCAGCAACCTGTTCCAGTGCCTTCAGGGACTCTTAAATCTTTCTACTAAGCAAATGACTATACTCTAATGATTTTGGTGTGACTGGGTCATTCTACAGAAGTCTTGTTGATTGTTGACTATGAGAATATCCAGTTCCCTTCCTGTGACTGGTTACTATGAACGGGGCCCACACTGAGTTTACTCTGAGTTTTACAAGGTTAAACAAGTTGGCTGTTAGGTTTTTGGACATTTCAAGTCTATGTTTACAATAAAGGTAAAGAACCTGTTTATGTTCAACATGTATAGGCAGTTTCTGGAGCAGCTGTTTGTGCCATTATTTCAATGTGAGGTTCTTGCTGTAGTTCCCTAGTGGAATCTAATTGAAAGCTTTCATCTGATTTCTCTTGTTTTCATAGAATCACAGAATGGTAAGGTTGGAAGGAGACCTCAAGGATCATNTCAGCTAATAATTTCCTGTTGCAACAGAGGAAATGTTTTTTCTCCGTTTACACTCATTGTTTAGTATAAAATAAGAGTAGTCATCAATGGATCACATAAAATGTCAGCAGAAAGTTAATTGCTACTATTGATTATTAGGAAAGTGGGAGTTTGTGAGGAAAAGATTTTTTAGGAAGACCGGAGAATTTCTCTGGTCCTCTCAGCCGTGCTGGATGTTCCCTCAGTAATACGTCACTTTTTGCTTCTATTTCCTTCAACAACTTGATGAAAGACAAACAGCTAGGGCAGCCAAGAGAAATAGATTTCATTACATGATTCTCTGGTGGATACGTTTAAGTTAATTAGTTATGCTCAGTTTTTATTTCTTTGTTCTCTAATCTGTCTAAACTATGTTACAAGCTCTACTGATCATCTGCGAAGACTAAATAATGTGCAGGCTTCCAAAATGCATTTTTTTACTAGAGAGAAAACTAACCTTGGTTATATCTCTTAACATATGTTAAGGGACCTTAACTATGGGAAAAAAGTGGGCAGCATATCTGATACTGAACTAAATTTTACTGATATATTTTCTAACAAATGAAGTATACTGACATCATCAGGTGAAGACAGTATAAACATTACTGCAGAGTAATTGTATATTGGCTAAGAAGTTGAAATCTCTCTTTTCTCCAGCTGTATATTGTGTCTGGTGATTAATTTAGTATCCCTTATGAGTGCAAGACATCAGCATTAGGCACACTAAATTCTTTCATCCTTAGGCCATTTTGCAGGCGTAATGCAAGAATGCCTACAGAGCTGTGTGGGTGTATATAAACTCTAACCTGAACATCTTGCAGTGTTCTCAAGTGGGAGGGCAATTTCGCCTCTTCATTGATTTCACTAATGTCTCTTATGAGCAAGTAGTGCCATTTCCCTCAACCTGTGATGAATTGTGTGTGCTATACAATGTGGGCTGTTGCTCACCGGAGGATTAAGCAGGAGCAACAAACCAGCTTCACTTTCTTCAAACCTTTCATGAGTGACAGACACCTGCATCACCTTGCACAGTCTTAACATTTTGATATATAAAAGCAGCCTTCTGGTTCTTCTAGAGGAGACTGCCTAAGATGACAGAAATGACTACACTGCATTTGGATTGTGTACAAAAAACCTCGTGGCATTACTTGTGCTGAAATCTTCAAAAGCAAATACATTTTATATGTAGTCTTAGCATTGTTAAATTAAGCTGTCCCAAGTACCTGCAGTAACCATGGTATTTGAAAGTCTGGATTACTGCAGCAGGTCTCTGTCTAGGATGTGGTACATACTGTACTTGGATTTTAATGGAGCCACTTATACAGATTTTGTATTTTCCCATAAAACTCCTCAAATTGAATGAAAACAAACGTGGGCTAAATGTTTATGCTTTTGAGTGCTCTTTCTGTTACAGAGCCTTGCTGGCTTTCTTAATTGCTAACTTCTGCAGTTTCTTTGTCTTTCAGAATGTCGGGTGGTGAAATCCACTTCCTATACCAAAATAGCTTCGACTTCACGTAGGAGCACCACCAAGAGCCCAGGCCCATCCCGACGCAGCAAGTCTCCTGCTTCTACTAGCTCAGGTAAAGCATACAAGAAGTCTTTCTTAACAATAGCAACCAATCTGTTTCAACACAACTGTTGGTGTGCTTAAAATTCCACATCTTTGTGGAAAAACAGTTTGTGTATGGAGCAGTTGTTACAGCTTCACTTGTTTTCTCAGTTGCATCTGAGATTCAGTGTTTTCCCAATACAAAACAATTCTTCATTGTTTTATAAATCATATTCTAGTTTTACCATGGTTCGATTTATTTTTCATGCATGGTTTTGCTGACAATACCTGGAATGACAAAAGGAGGTATGTGTTCTACGAACTGAATAAACACAATGCAGAAAGTAGCTCAAGCTATTTTGTTTCTGAGGGACTTAAGAAACAGCAATGAGAAAAGAATGGGTTAAATAAAATTACTGTGTTGAGAAAAGGGGGGCAGGGCAGAGAAAGATTCCAACTACAGATGCAAATATGAGGTGTAAAGATAGATGAGGAAGCAGTAAGTCAGAGCTGACCTAACAAGCCAGTGATGCAGACTGGAGAATGCACAGCAAAAAGCCTTGAAAAAATTCTTTCTAAAGTACCTTGCTTTGCCTGTCTTTGCAGCTGCTCTCACTAATTAGTCTATGACTAGTTCCCCCCTGCAGCTTTTTCCCAAGCAAAACAAATAAATAAACCCCAAAAAGTGCATTAGTTGATTTGCCAGTATTGGTGCCTGAAAGTACAAATAATACTTGATGTGGGCTGGTTGGGTAGACCTAGTCCAGCATTTGCAGCATTGCTTGTGAATATAGATTTCACAAGAGGCAAACACTAGAGCTGTCTGAAAGCCACCTTGCTCTTTCTTTTGCAAGTCTTCTGCCAATGTCATGGTAGGACTTCTACTGTAAGGTCTTTATGAGGAGATGGTGACCAGAATGACCCAGGAACACCTGGCTGGTTACAAAAAAGGGAGATATAAACTATCTGGAACTACAGTTTTTTACAAGAAGAGTAAGCTGAGGAAAAAAAGTCATCTTTGCTCAGGCAAGGAGGAAAATGGGAGAGACACACAATGAGAGACAGAGGCATAGATGTGGGTAGCAGGGCTGGGAGGCAACGTGCCTCCTACACATCCTAAGAACAGCTGAAATAGAGAAACCTGAAAAAAGGTAATGGAAAGAAGTATCAATTCAGAGGAACAAGCCCAGAGCAGCTTGCTCTTAAACATACATTAATTAGCTTTCTTTGTAGCTAGGTAGAACAAAGTGAAATTAAACTTTAGCAAGGGAGGTACTGTTTGGTATGTGAATGTTACAGACTCCTTCTGGGTTTTGTCTAATGAATATTCATTTGAGAATATAGGTAATGGACATTCAACTGTATATGTTCATTTCTACGTGGAATTATTATCTCGCTATGCATAACAAATATTTTTGCCATTGGACTAGCAATATTTTTGCCATTTTGACTATGTGATACCTTGCTGGTTCTGGTCCTGAGGGAGTGCTGGCTTTACTTAAACATGCAGGAGAAGTGTAGATGAATAAATCTTAATTTCCTGTGGTTGAGTTTTACAAGAGTCTGACCAGAATACCATTACATGTTCAATCACTGAAAAATATCAGGAGATTGTTTTACAGCTTGTGGGAAAAAAAGAAATGTTTTCATGCCACAATAATAATTAACATACCATTAAATTTTAACAAGAAAAGGAACAATGTAGTGGAAATATTAAAAATACAAACCACTTTGGATGGTTCTATGTGGATAAGAATTTTTTGTCCATTGTAAAAAATATGTTATGTAAAACCAATACATTTACAAGAAATAAGTACATGATGTTTTGTCAAAAGATGGTTCATGACTTTGTCTTTTCAACATAATCATTTGAACACTTGAATTAAGGGGGCTTTCTGTGAAAAATGTTGAAGTCCTACAGGAATGTATAAGATGCTGACAGAACAGTCAAGCAGTAGGAGCCTGGGTGAAGAACTGAAAGAACTACTAGCCTGGAATGTTATGCTGAATGGGGATACATCTGGCTGGTTACTGGTCACCAGTGGTGTTCCTCAGGGCTTAATTCTAGGGGTAGTTCTGATCAAAATTTTTATCAGTCACTTAGATACAGGAGTTGAATGCACCATTAGCAAGTGTGATGGTGATACCAAACTGGGAGAGGTCATTAAACTCTCTTGAGGGGCAAGAAGCCTTGCAGAGGGATCTGGATAGATTGGAGCACCAGGCAATGATTAGCATAATGAAATTGAACAGTAACAGATGTCAGACTGCATCTACAAGAGGATAATGGTAATACAAAACACAAGTATAAACTGGGAGAGCAGTAACTGGAGAGCAGCCCTGCAGGAAGGGATCTGGGGGTGCTGGTCATCAGCAGGCTCAACATGAGTTACTAGTTTGCTCTGGCAGACAGAACAGCAATCCACATCCTGGGATGCATCAAGAAATGTAATTCATTGGTCAAAAGGAGTGATTATTCTGCTATATTCAGCATTGGTGCAACCTCACCTTGTGTGCCACTGTGTGCCCCACAATGTAAGAAGTGCGTGAAGAAAAGGGCAACAGCTGGTGACAGAGCTGAAGGCTAAGGACTTTGGGCTTGTCTGATTTGGAGTAAAGGAAGCTGAGGAGTGACCTCATTGTTCTCTATGGCTTTCTAAGGAGAGGAAGTGGAGAGGAAGATCCTGATCTCTTCTGTCTAGAACATAATGACAGGATGTGTGAGAATGCTTCAAAGATGTACCACGGGATGTTTAACTGGACACTAGGAAGCATTTCTTTACCAAAAGGGAGGTAAAAATATTTGTGATGGGTTGACCCTGGCTGGATACTAGGTGCCCACCAAAGCCACTCTATCATGTTCCTCCTCAGCTGGGCAAGGGAAAGAAAATACAATGAAAAGCTCATGGGTTAAAATAAGGACAGAGAGATCACTCACTAATAACCATCATAAGCAAAACAAACTCAGCTTGGGGAAAATTAATTTCATTTATTGCCAATCAAATCAGAATGTTGTAATTAAAAAAAAACCAAACCAAACAAACAAAAAAACACCAACAAACCAAAAACCACCTTCCCCTTACTCCTCCCTTCCTCCCAGCTCAACTTTGCTCTCCATTTTCTCTACCTCCTCCATTGAAGTAGCGAAGTGGAATGAAGGTTGTGGCCAGTTCATGAGATGTTATTTCTGGCTGCTCCTTCCTCCACAGGTGTAAGATTCCTCAGATTCTTTCCCCTGCTCCAGCATGGGGTCCGTCCCATGGGAGACAGTTCTCTGCAAACTTCTCTAAAGTGAGTCCTTCCCACAAGCTACAGTTCTTCATGAACTGCTCGAGTGTGTGTAGTAGAGGAGTAATTAATTAATGCAAGATGATCTTTTTCAAATGTTAATATTGTTTATTAATATTCAATATTCAGAACTCGCACCACCCCGATCAGTAATTTTAATAATAGTTGGTTCTTTGTGTTGGTCATGGAAACTTTATACAGGTTACAACAGGATCTAGCAATAACTAGTAATAATATATAACATTAATTGAACTCAATTGAACTGGGAGAGAAGGCTTTGCGGTTTAGTGTACTGCTTGCGGTCAATACACTGCTTGCTCACAACATGGACTCAAGGAGCTCCTTTCTACTTATGGCAGAAGGCAATGGTGAATTACAAGAGGCTTAAGTATTCACTCACAAAATGATCTCCCAACTCGTGAGGTCAGCCACAGCTTCAGACAGTACCCAAATGCTTTCAGGGAATTCTTGTCATCCACTGAGACATCTGGTTCTTCCCAGACTGCTGAGGAAAGGAAGCAGACAATCTCTGACCTGGTCCTGACCTCCTCTGGATGATCCTGTGTATCTCCAGGACTTTCTGTCTTGGCAGGAGACCTTCAGGTGCAGGCAGGATGTCTTGCCATGTGCAGTCTCAGCACAGTGTCACGCTGGCTGTGCAGGGCGATCGCGTGGAGGCATTTAGAGCCTGTTCCTGGTAAACTTTTGGAAGGCAGTTTCCAAGCGGTTCCAGATATAAGGCAGCATGAATACAATGGCAGAGAGCACGGATACCATGGCAGAGTACACATTGTGCTACCTGCGCATTCCTCTTTATCAATACAGCCTGAGACTAATGCCTTTGGACATAGATTAGCCAATCAGGATGGCAGTTAGCCAGGCTTGACCATATTAGGTGAAGCCATAGGCTTGCTTTACCCTTTTTAGGGCAGAACACAGGCCTTGCACAAGGCATGCACAAGCCGAGCGTGTGTACCTTGTTTACCACAGGATGCAGATGGCCAGGGTCCTTAGACTCAGTGGCTTCAGGTTCTTTGTCCTCTTTCCTGTGGTTGTTTCTCCCCAAAACAGAGAGAGGGAGAGCACAAAAACATGTCTGGGCAAGCAAAGACATGTATATGCCTATTTTGGCCTG
>WBNM01008400.1:40538-85684 GCA_013399055.1 Ramphastos sulfuratus
TAAACTATTTCAAATATTTCTAGATAAATTAATTTTAATGGGATCAGTGGATCTGATTTGTTTGCCTGTACATCTTGTGTTTGATTTCTGCAAGTAGTGAAATTGTGTGAATGTTACAGAAAGCCTATTTCTAACCTTAACATGAGTCTTTACATTACTGTTACTGTCATAAAAGGAAGAAATATTGTATTAAGTGAGCATTTGAGCTCAAGAATTGTTTTTAGGCATGCAAAATGACAAACTATCAATGAATAGATTCTTTAAAATACGTGATTTGACATTAGACACTGCAATAAAAAACAGCACTGAAAAGAAGAAGAAATGCTAACTCTTAAATGTTGCTAGGCAAAACACAGAATTCTCCCATGCAATGCAAACAATATGTAAAGATTTCAGTACTCTGCCATCCATTAAGCCTGAAAATATTCCCTGTTTATTGGAATTACATACCTGTGACAGTTGTAGAATAGAGAAATTACCATCTAATGCACATATAAGCAGATAATTTTTTTTCCATGTTGTCGTGTTGCTACTGCTAAGTGTTCTGGGTCTTTTTATTCTATGCTTCTATACTGCTTTCAGTTTGTCTTTAACCTAGTGTTAGGAATTTTTCTTTCATTAGGGATATATATTAAAAAAAAATTCCTCGAGAAAAACAGTAGATTCTTTGCTCAGATCAAAGACAATACACATGCACTTCAAAAATGAAAAGATGCCTTCATTTTGGGAAGAGTTGTATCATAAAAGAAAGCTGAGAGAAGTAGGGGTAAATGTCAGGCAGAAAACATCACTGATAGTGTACCCTTGAGAAAAAGCTAAGCGAGCTGTATGGAGAGGACTGTGTTGCTAATTAGAAAGACTGATTCCTCACTTGCTGCATTTTGAACAGTCCATACATTCTTGCTACACAAAAGGACCAGACTCCCACTTCGGTCATCAGTTTGTGCCCCTATCAAGATTATATACATGGATAACTACATAGGCCAAAAAAGTAGGTTGCATCAAGAAAGACTTAAGTTTAAAAAAACAAAACAAAACAAAACAAAAACCCCAAAACCTCAGTTGGATATTAAAAGTGATAAAATCCTAAAATGAAGGGATATCCTTCAGTTACCCTTGATTCTCTCCTGTGTATTTCTATAGTGTGGTGTAAGCTTTATTGTCACCCTCTACAACTACCTCAAAGGAGGCTAGAGTGAGGTGGGAGTTGGTCTCTTTTCACATGCAACAAGCGATAGGTCAAGAGAAAATGGGTTCAAGTTATGCCAAGGGAGGTTCAGATTGGATATTAGGAAAAAAAATCATTACAGAATGGGTCATCAGGCATTGGAATGGACTACCCAGGGAAGTGATGGAATCAACATCCTTGTAGGTATTTGAAAGACCCATGGTTGTGGTGCTGAGGGATGTGGTTTAGTGGTGGCTTAGCAATAGTGATTGGATTGTGAGCTCTAAATGAGCAATTGAACTTGATGATTTCCAAGGTCTCATGCAGCCTCAGCACTTCTATGATTTTTCTTCTCCAGCTATCCAGCATAAGACAGCTGATCAGAGTTAACCCCATTAGGGCCACAAAGATGATCAGAGGGCTGCAGCAGCTCTCCTATGAGGACAGGCTGGGAGGGTTGGGGCTCTTCAGCCTGGAGACGAGCAGGCTTTGAGGCGACCTTAGAGTAATCTTGCAGTATCTGAAGGGGGCCTACAGGAAGGCTGGGGAGGGACTATTTACAAGGTCTTGCAATGACAGGACTAGGGACAATGGGTTTAAACTGGCAGAAGGGAGATTTAGACTGGATGTCAGGAGGAAGTTCTTTACAGTGAGGGTGGTGAGACACTGGAACAGGTTGCCCAGGGAGGTTGTGGCTGCTCCCTCCCTGGAGGGCTTCAAGGCCAGGTTGGACGAGGCCTTGAGTGAGCTGTACTAGTGGGAGGTGTCCCTGCCTATGGCAGGGGCTTGGAACTAGATGATCCTTGAGGTCCCTTCCAACCTTACCATTCTATGATTTTTAGAGTTGCCAAAAGTACAATCTTTGAGTGATTTCCCCACTTTTTGAGAAATGGTTGTGTAAATAAGTCTTGGACATGCAGGCAATCTGCTTTAGTTTAAGCACTTAAATACCATTCTTAAGAGCTGTTTCCCTCCTTTGACATAGAATTTTAAGTGGTGAGTGAATTAAGCCAAACTTTGGCTTGAACTAAATGTTTATAAATGCTATGATGCCCACGGGTCCCTTGTTCTGAGCACACAGTGTTATGAGGTGATGAAGTTTTTCAAATTCATCCCAATAGCTTCTGAAAGTGGTTACAGAAATCAGAGGGGTTATTTTGGGGGTCTTAATTGGTTTGCTGGTTTTCTCTTGTGTCTTTGTCTCATTTTTGCATCTCCAAGTTTGGAGGCGGTACTTTGAAGATAAATTCATTAATGTTAACACATTATTATTAGAGAAAATACTTCTTGAAGGCCCTCACCCCTAATATGTTTTAGTCTCACCTTGTTGTGGTGGCCCAGACTGTGGGTAGGAACAGGCAAAGGGCCCTAAGTGTCCCCTCTCCTTGGCAAGCCCCCAGCTACCACTCTAGAGAACCACTTCCCTCACCATCTCATCTGGTCCTGGCGACAAAAGGCTCTTAGAAAACTTTGGAAGTGCCTGCCTTCCTCTATTACCTGTAAAGATAGCATCCTTTGGTGAGCCTGAAAGTCTCATAAAGCCTCATACAGAACCTTCCATAACACTCTCAGGCTTTGCAGATACGTGGCCATGGGAGTAACAGTATGGGAATGGGATGAAAAAATACTGTGCTACAGGCTGTGGGACACACTGCCACAACAGTGTGGGAGAAAGAGTGGAGCCACAAGTGGAAAGCAGGCAGAAGGTTGCAGAAAAAGACTCTTAACTGATAACAGAGGGTACTCCAGTGCTGAAGTGCTATGCAGGTTCAAATCTGTGCTCTGGATAACTGAGGGCAAGGAAATATATGTCAGCCTGTAAGAGAATAGGAAAGACACCATTTTTTGAACTGTACAATCCAAAGAGCAAAAAAGTTGCTTCTGCTTTTTATACCATTTCTTGACCTATCTGAGAGGAATGTATGCCTTTCCATAGATGATATTCATCTTTCTCCTATCCTTGTTTTTTCCTTTTTCTTCTTAAGAGAGAATGTGCTTAATCCACTTGTGTTTCCTGATAGCCTCCCTGGCTTCTGGGAGCAGATACCTCTTATTTTTATATAAAAACACTGATTTTTTTTTTTTTTTTTAAATTAAGAATACATGCAAGCTCAGAGTATCAGTGGTAAGAGATGACTTCTTCATTATTGTATGTTTTGTTCTCCTTTTTATTTACATCTTACGCTGTTTCAAAACAGTACCACAGGACAGAAATCTCACTGTAGGAGAAGCACTTTACTTTTTTTAACAAATACATTCAAGGTATTGTCTACTTCAAAATGCTTTCAGTCTAAGTAGAGAAGTGAAGCAGAGAACAAGGCAAAGAGGAGTGAAGCAGAGAACAAGGCAAAGAGAAGCAGAGAAAGGTAGTGACCTCCTAGGCAGGCACAAGACTGAAGTCTGATTCCAAGTGCAATAGATAATCCTACCTCTATTTAATTTTCCTGATGTCTTCTTAAAGCCTGCAAAACACTTTGATTTTTTTTTGGTTTTGGTTTCTTGGTTTTTTTGTTAATATCAAATGTTATTCAGCAAAGGACATAAGAAAAGAGACGTTGAATTTCAGTAAGTCTGGGTATCAGCCTATTGCTGGTGACTGAAAAGTAGGTGTCTGATGGGTATTCAGTACCTGTCAGCTTCTGTCCAGCTACTAATTAACACCATTGGTGGAAGCTTCAATGCAGGTTAAGAGGTAGCAGATTCAAAGAATACAAGACTTACTTCTTCATGGTTATTATTTCTGATCAAATCAAGAGCAACATGAGACAGCTAGAATTACTGTACCCTTGGTCCATTGAATTAAGGAACCATATTGCATTCAGTAACTCTGTTTTAGCCTCTGAAATCTCAACTCTAATTTTCAGGACGTGCTCTCAAAAGGAGCTGCTTTCTTTTTTGCTCAGTTTGAGCAACTCCTTTAAAATAATTTACTTCTCAGTTCTTCTCCCTTCTGAGCTATCTCTCATTCCCTTCAAACTATCACTCAAAGTATTTTGGATGCTTGAAATCTTATTTGCAACAGCAGTTTAAGTCTGCTTTCATTAAGAAGAGTTATTTATGACTTCCAGATATTTAATGTGACAAGTGTGTTTCACCAGTTACTGGGTTGATCTGTGTACCTGTTCCAAATGACAAAGGGAGCATAAGTGAAGAATGGATAGAGTAAATTGTATTAACAAGGACTGAGTGTTGGAATTTCTTAAATTGCACCTGGGTAAAGAAATCATGAAACTACACGTCAGCCTAAAGGCCGATCAAATCTGTAGATCTTCCCTAAAGGAAAAAGTAGTTTAGGATGTGGAAATTGGATCTTACTGAAGGCTTCTCTAGAGCAGATGCTTGTGCTTTTCCCAGAAAAAATGTAGGTAGATATGTTCTTCTGCAAGATGGTATGTTTTCATTTAGTCTGATAATTCATCCCTAAGCCATTATCCAGAAACTGCCCTTCTTCAGCCACCTGACTCAAGAAGTTTTTTTGGATCCCAAAGGAAGGAACATGACTATCACATCGTCTTTGGCGAGGTCATAGGTTTTTATTCACGCTGTTATGGGTACTCAGCTGACAGATTTTGTAATAAATGTGTTTAAGTGAAACTTCCCTGAAGCCAAGAATATAAACCCATGGGAGTAAAGGAGTTATCCTATAGACCCAAGGATTTCCAGATGATTTTTACTTTGACCTTGACTTCTTTTTTTTTCATTTGTGGTGTTTGTATTTTATATTAATCATTCCAAATTTAAGTTTCATCATTTTATAGCCTGTAATGAAAATCAAGAGTTAGTAAGAGAAATAGATTTGGTTAGATTGAATTGTCTAACCCTTTTAAAGGATTAAATAGTTAAAAGCCAAACAAAGAATGTCCTCAGAGTTTTTACTCTGGTCACACAAACTTGAGAATCCTAGTCTTAGTCTTTCCAATTAGACAAAACAGTTCAAAAGAGAGATTTTCATTAAATTTTACGTACATGCGGATGTTCTCTTAATTAGGTACTACATAAAATTAACATCTGAAATCATAGATATCAGCTGTAGTCTGATGAAGTACACTGAGAAAAACAAGAGGCACTTACCCACTTTCTGAGGCTCCACAAAAAACCCTCCTGGATTCCAGGGAATTGTATTTTCAAGAATAGTTCATGTCTTCTGAGATTTCAGGCATGCATGCAATATTTGCATGTCTACAGCATTTCTCTGCTTGATAGTGTGGACATAGGCGACTCCAGGTTGAGGCAGATGTGCTGTCGTAATGGCCAATCCACAAAGAGTAGTGTGAGGTGAGCACGTGTGGGGTTTACAGTCCCTGCTAAGCTTTGCACTGGTTGGGGTACATTGTGTGGCTACCACAGGTGCCACTGACTCACAGGAACTCAGGTAGTGGTGGCTGCTGGGATGGAATGTAAACCTGACTTGAAGGTGATCCTTTCTGCTGACATTTTTGATTTGGTGATATGCCGATGAGATGAAAACTCCGTATGGGTCTGTCAAGCCTTGTCTTTAGTGTCAGAGAGATGTTCTTCCTGTATTTCTATTATAGAATCATAGAATCATAGAATGGTAAGGTTGGAAGGGACCTCAAGGATCATCTAGTTCCAACCCCCTGCCATAGGCAGGGACACCTCCCACTAGTACAGCTCACTCAAGGCCTCATCCACCCTGGCCTTGAAGACCTCCGGGGAGGGAGCAGCCACAACCTCCCTGGGCAACCTGTTCCAGTGCCTCACCACCCTCACTGTAAAGAACTTCCTCCTGACATCTAGTCTGAATCTCCCCTCTGCCAGTTTAAACCCATAAACCCATTATTTCTTGACATATGATCTAGAAAAGATTGTATGTAAAAAGAATAGTTTAGCACCAGTTAAAATGAATGCAGTACAGTTATTTGAGATTTTTCTCAACCTGAACCTACAAAGCCTTGTCTTTACTGGGGAGTTATAATGAGGACATTGTTTAATGTGATGCCATGAAGAAAATCTGTCTTCCGAAATGAAAGCAAAAATGACTCAATGTATACAAGTAGAGTACAAAAGCAGAGGGAATGAATAGGCAAGGTGTGGTTTGTTCCCTAATAATCTTATTGACACAAGAATATTGTTTTGGAAAGTACAGTGAGAAATTACAGGAGTAATTGAAACAGAGGTCAAGTAGTGATCTCACATCACCATTTTCTAGCTAATATTGCTGACTATGATCTACACCTGTTGTGACTTTAAATAATTTTTTTAGTTCATCCCATCCAAGTCATGAGTAATTTGTGGCTGTGAAAAAGCCTGCACCATTCCTTTTCTGGAGACTCTTCTTTCCTCTTGTGTTACCACTTCTGTAAACACACAGATTCATCTCTACATGTTTTGTAGAGTATAAGATGCTAAGACATCAGACAGTTTTATAGGAGAGCATGATCTCAGTACAGTGCAGTGGCATTGGCAGCTTCTCAGACTGGCACTTGATACTCTAATTCAGATGTTCACACTTTTCATTTATATTACTTAATAAAATGTTTATTATTATTTATGATTTATTAATTACCTGATAAAAATATCTATTACAATAAAATTTCATTTATTGGAATGTGATCAAAGTACTTTTTATTGCCAGCATTTTAACTAGTTTATAAACATAAGCATATGAAAACCTATTTTGCATTTATTTCAGTAGGTTATGGTATCCAGCTTGAATGTTCCATTTTATGGGACTTCTAAGTTCATGTGGGTGCCAGGTGCTGGAAAAACAAATACAATTTATTGCCCTGTTATGCATCTTCAGCAAGAGAGGACAGGAAGGAAAGGTACTCATGGCTAAGCAGTTGCATACATCTGCTCATAGCAGCCAAAATAGTTTTATTACTGTTTTAGCTTTTTAATACATATTTCACCTGTGAAATTTTGAAAAATAAATCTTTTTCATGAGATGGTGGGAGGGGTCTGTGTGTGAAGTCTCTGACCTTTAACATTTTATAGATAAAAAATGACAAGAAACCTCTTGCCTCACTCAATGGCATGATTAATCACAACAGTGATTTACCAATTTCATGTGTCTTCATCTACACCAAGCTTCCCTGTGCATGTGCTGTATCAGTCAGTGAGAAATACAGTGCAGATACTGGACAGGAACAGAGTTTCCAGCCAGAATGTATTCTGCCTGTAAAGGGATTTTAAGGCAGTTTAGACTACATTCCTGTGCTTACCAGGAATCCAGTATTATTAAGTACTATATATTTTATTCATGGTTTTGTTGCTGTGTTATCTGGTCACAAGCAGCATATGTAACAATAGTGTTGTGGGTGTAAATGGAGTTCCTGAAAGGGATCAGAATCAGTCCATTCTCTTCCTGCTACGCAGCACCTAATATCAGCTATTCACAAATTCAGTATAACGACTCAAAAGGAACTAGAGTCAGAGAATACTGGAATGGCCAGCAGTCATTAATAGGATACAAAAGAAGGATCCCTGAACTGGACTGAAATTACCATTTCTTTCCTATCTTAATCATTACTGGAACAGGTTGCCCAGGGAGGTTGTGGCTGCTCCCTCCCTGGAGGTGTTCAAGGCCAGGTTGGAAGAGGCCTTGAGTAACCTGTACTAGTGGGAGGTGTCCCTGCCTATGGCAGGGGGTTGGAACTAGATGATCCTTGAGGTCCTTTCCAGCCCTACCATTCTATGATTCTATGATAATATCAGTCATCTCCAGGTATGCAGATCATCCAGAAGACAGACAACATGATGTGGCAGAACTTAAAGCTTAATTGGATAAGTGGTAGGGATGGCACAACTGGTCTATGTTGTAGAGATGAGTGGCAAGTAATTTTTTAAGGGTTTATAATACTTTGGTTTTTCACCATAAATGGATAATCATTGACATGTGGGAAATACATCAAGAGTCACTTACACCTTTGCATCTGTTTGTCTGGTTCCACTTGGTAGCCTTAAGTCTTTGTCTTCAGAACAGAGTAATTGCAATAGTGATGCTAAGAAAAGCTGTTGTTGAAAGTTCTGAAGGAGGAGTCAACCTATAAGTAGCAGGAACTGGTGCCTGATGCTACAAAGTTTATTAAAATGTATCTGTTTTCTTACATTTTCTCATCTTAATAAGACCTAAGAATATTTGCTTGGTTTAAAGAGAAGGCAGAGCATTAGTCATTACCCTGCAGTCTTGAAGACTGGCCTCATGTGAGTAATAATGGTAGTTTAGTCCTTATTTCTAAATAATGTCATTTGTGTTTATAAGAAGCCTATTGAAACTTTTGAAGTTTGAGATTCCAAAAAATGTCATCTTGCTTTTTTCCTAAATTATTTCAGAAGTATTGCTTTAATTTTAGTCGTTATTGGCCACAGGGTATTTAGCTGAATACTGCATGACCTTTGCTGAATGTGTCCATGCACACTTAGTACAACATTTGACTCAGTGCTGATAAATGTAAACTATTGTCCTCTATACGAAGACAATTTGAAGCCTGGGTGAGGGGAATGTTTTGTGGTTTTTGTTTTGTTTTGTTTAGAAAAGCAGGCTATTTAAATCCAATTAGTGTATTTTGTTGTTCCTGTGGTTATACAAATACACTACACTTTTACCTTAAACAATGCCTCGTGCTATTAAGGAGTCATTATTTATCATGCAGTATTATGTGTTTTATTGATGTGTGTGGTGTGGCAGATTTACATCTTTCTTCCTTATGATGTGCGGGCCCAGTATTAGCCAGAGAGAACAATGTGTTATGTACAAAGTAAGAAAAAACTATCAAAAATTCCTATTGTATTATCCAAAGGCATTAGCATTTGCTAGATTGCCAGTCAGCCAAGGTTTTACAAGAGTTATTGTCATCTTGATTTTCAAGTGAGTCATTTGGTATATTGCCCCCAAAGGCACCTCATTATGATTCAGTGCACAGCATATAAAATTCCTTAGGCTTTTGGGGCTCCGTGGAAAGTGAGTGGGGGTTGCAGTGGCTCAGCGTTGTGAAGCAGCAGCATTATGCTTAATTGACACCTTTGATGTAGCCCTAAGACAGCACCTGCACCTCCCACTGCTGCTCTGAAGACGTCAGCCTTACGCAGAAAAGGCTTCTGCTTATGAATCCTGCATCGCGTTCAGCTCACTCTGTGAGCAGCCCCAGCTATCCTTAACTAATCCTACTGCTTCTCAGTTTGGCTACAGCTTGGCTTAGTACAGACAGAGCAGGAATTTTGCTGCTTGCTATTCTCAGGTTAAACAGTAAGATTTTGTCCATGTTAGAACTCATAGAAGGTAAGTCAAATCCCTTGTTGATACCCTAGTATGTAAATATTTTCCTAAGATTCAGAATCTGAGAATCTGATTGTTGATTCTGCTTTTAACTGGTGCTGACAAATGTGGACTGTGATATAATAGCTGCTTGCTTGAGAATATTTACATATATATGTGATACATGCTTTGTGGTGTTCTGTCAGTGTTTCAGTGTGAACATTATTGATAGCATCTCTTGTGATTGCTTTGTAGTAGAATTCTGTCCTCTGCTGGTATTGTTTTGTTAATTAAATGAATAATGTCACATGCATGCAAAAGATGCTTCTAAAAGGATAGGCACTGGCATATATGAAGGAACTTTCCTATTTGAGAAAGTGATGCTTTGCTGTCAGTCAGACTTGAGCTGTTATATTCAATTTATTTGCCTCTAAAAAGCCCCTCTGAGTTAAGTCTGAGGTGATGTTTGGGTCAGGTAGTATTGCAAAATTATCTTCCAATGAGTGAGTGAGGAACAGCAAGCAGATGGTTTGTTCTTGCGAGCATTGCTGCCTTTTATTTTTGGTGGGTAGCATTTCAAGCCATAACTAAATGGAATGAAGAGATTTACATTTAGCAAGTGTCTGGTAAGGTTAACAAAGCACCTTGCTCCCCATCACTTTCAAGCACAAGAGCATCACACTTTAAGGAAACATGATCGTGTTCTCTGCCATTGACCAAGTAGTCTTAGATTTGTTGATTATTTTCTTGCACTCCATGTAAAAATTTGCTTACTGAGCCAAAACTCTGAGGAAGCACTTCTTTTCTGAATCACCTTATTTAATGTTTAAAATATTAAGGGAAAGCAAACTAGTCTGTTCAACAGAGAATTAAAAGAAATAGATTGATTTAACTACTTGTTTGGTTTTAATAATGTCTTGTATTATTTTTTTTTCTTTTTTTTTTTCCAAATTTATTGTCCTTTTAGTGAATGGAACCCCTGGTAGCCAGCTTTCTACTCCCCGCTCTGGGAAGTCTCCAAGCCCATCCCCCACCAGCCCGGGAAGCCTACGGAAACAGAGGGTAAGGAAATAAGGAAACTGATTTCTGAGTGTGGCTGGGGAGAGTCTGGCATAGCCATTATCCACTAGCCTTCTTCTCCCCACTGATTCTTTGTCTGTAAAGGCATAGGGTGGAAGAGCCTGGCTACAGTCCTTGTTGTGTTTGTATAACACCATGAAGTGGAATACAACTGTTGTGTGTCTGTCAAAATGCTAAGTGTGCTGAGAATTTTTTATCCTTAAGGGGAAAAAATGGGATATCTTTCTAATTTCTAACAAAACTTTTTTTTTTTTGTGTTGTTTTAGTGTATTTTCCCAAAGGTTTCACAACTGGAAGGAGATGCTCATGTTGTTAAAGGGTTTGGGTTGGGGTTTTTTTGTCCTCAATTTGACATGGGCATTATGTTATTTGCAAAATTTACAAACGGCTTTGAATTTGAAACGAGGTGAGAGAATGTGCTGTGGAATTTAGCTGTGCATTATCTGTGATATCATAGCCTTGTTCAGTCAAGATGCTATCAGTACCAAGGCAGCTTGAGATTTGTCACTCACTTTTCTGGGCCAGAGTTGTTAGTAGCTCTAGGTTCTCCCTAGTTATCACATGTAGGGGAACCTACAGTGTATCTAAGCATCCAGAATTAAGTTAATAACCGATGTTACTGCTGTAACACTCTGACAAGATATTATTTATTCAACCCAAAAAACTCCACATGCTCATTTAATTAATTGTATCTGCTCAAAACCAGTGGGACAGATGTCTATGTATCTTCTCTTCTCCTATTTTCTAAACTCTGATCAATCCTCCATGAGAGCTTCCCTAAGGCAGTACTCTGTATCTCAGTCTTGTTTATAAACATAGTTTGAACACATGCTTTTTCTGTCTTTTTAGTTTTAAAATAAAGACATAATTTGTGTCTCTCAAAGTAAGGGGATTATGTGCAAAATTGGCAGTGTCTTGACTTTAGAAACTGATGCAGACCCAGTTCCCCAGATCAGGGAAAAGCTGTAGCATGGCACGGCTCCCACCTAGCTTGTCTGCCCTTCTTTATGTCCGGTGTATACCAGGGAGCTGAGGAATTGTTCATTCCCAAGTCTTAGCTCAGGCTGGGATACAGCCATGAGTTTCTGATGTAACTTGTTTATAGATGTGGAAGCTGACTGTGGTCTTGCAGAACAGGGATAGGAGCTTAAAATCTCAGGGTAGCATCATGGTTTTCATCATCTGGTAGTCAGAGTAAAGGCTAAAGAGTTTCATTTTGGTAAGCTGGTACAAAAATCTTCTTGAATGCAGTACCTTCTACACCTGTTTATTCTTACTTTCAAAGCTTATTAATGAATCATTATGAAGTCATTGAAGAGGGAACAAAGAGTCTTTCTAATGAATGATACATTGGTGATGTAAGGACATCCACTTAGATGGATGATATCAGCATACAGTGGATTTGCATTTGCTCCAAGGCTTTCTCTTTTCATTGGTAACTTTCCTAAACTTCCTTCCCCACCACTGATGCTTCTCTCCCCACAGTGAAGAAATGTTTTTCTGTTAGCATATGTGGATGGGTGAGTGGGAACCATGTGGTCAGCACCAGTAGACACAAGGAAGTTTTGACCACAAAGTTTCTGTCTTTCAAATGTGAAGAAGAGAGCAGATGGGGTGCTTCTTATCTGGGTTCCCTATATGGAAGTGTAACAGGATCACAAGTGGCAGTATTCTGGATGTGAAGGACTGTGTAGTGGTAAAATAATCACATTGCTAACTGTACAGAAAATAAATATTAAACTACAGGAGAGATAAGACATTGTTAAAGAGTTGAATTCTCCTCTGAAATATTAAAATCCAGTCCAGTTGACCTTAGTAAGGGACCTTTTGTGCTTGTCTGGCATCGTTTTAGATAGCTTTATGGAATCCATTAATGTAAAAATAGATTGCAATCCTGTAAAAATGCATTGCAATAATATTATTTAGTCTACAAAATCAACTACTCAGAAGTTCCGGGATGGAAACTTTATGCTTAAGGAAATTATTTCAGCTCCTTTCATGTTTAACTTATGATGTGAATGAGGTACAAGTTCTGTGTAAAGCACACGATTGTGTTGTTAAAAGGTTGTAATACGTATTCCATTGACTAAGTTAGTTCTATGAACAGCCATTAAACAGTGCTTTCAAATCTTAATTTTCTTGATTGCAATATAAATGCTGTTCTGTTTTGGTTTAGTCTTGTGTGTTGTCATTTAAATTTTATTTAGAGGACAAGTTATTTTATGTACCATATTGTCGTAAGCCAAATTTGAACCCAAAGCCTTTTGCTTTGTCTTCAGTGGCTTCAGCTACAGGGCTGATAAGGCACCAGCAGGAGGATTATTCCTTAGTAGGTTATTAAGTGTTGGTATCATGTGACAAACTTACAAGAGAGGAGAAGACTAAGTTCAGTGCTTACCTTGTCTTCAGTGTGAGAAGTGAGATAATCCTGCCCTGAAAGAAAACTATTGGCTGCTAGAAGTCTGGACTTACAGGTGATGACTTGGTTTCTGGCATGTCTGAGTTCCTCTCTTTATATGAAGTTTGAGGGAACTACTGCTTTAAAACTGAAATAAGATGCTGGGTCCTGGCGATGCGAGCTCAGCCACGTATTTTTCTCTGCCTCTCTGTGTGCAGTAAAAGTTAGAGGAGTGCCTGTTCTCCCATGCCATTAGGTAAATGGGACACTGGTGCTATGTACTGTCTGGAAGGTGGAAGGGAACTTTGACTCTAGAGTAGCCTGATTCCCCTTGATGTAACTAATCAATCAGCTCTTCAGTATCCACATCTGAGTGCTATGAAGAATTTGTAGGCTTGGTACACGAAAGTGCTGAGAAGTCTGGGCAGGATGCCAGCATTTTTCCTGGGAAGTACAGGTGAGAGGAAGTCATGCAAGGTACTTGTACAAGTTGAAAGATTGCTCCCTATGATTACTAAAGACCTGTAAAAATAGTAAGGATGGTAGAATTTTCCAAAGAAAATATTCCTTCTAATGATGGAGTGTGTTAGGCAACTTCAAATAGGACTCAAGTCATCTTAATTACTGACATTACATCATTCAGCGTTTTTGAAAAATAAGTTCTGTCCTTTAATGGAAGACTTTCTGCTGATGTAAATAAAGCCCAAAATGCTACTTTGGTACATATTCATGAAAACAGTACTCTTATATTCCTACAGATAAAATTTTGTATCCTCAAAAGTCAGAACATAAAAGGAAGTTTTATCCTTTTTCACTTGCATATATATGTGGCTGGGTTGTTTCTAGAAAGTCAGAATCAGTGGAAGTTATATTTTTATAATCCTGGGTGAAATTCAATCTGTATTTGAGGAAAGTAGGATTTGAAAGACTAATTCCATGAGTAATACAAGGACTTGAAAGTGAACTAAGAACCATTTATCAGCTATCTGAACTAACAACCAATTATCAGCTCTGAATATTTTAGCTTGCAGACTCTGTACTGCAGTTACGCTTTCTTGTAGTTTTAATTCTTTCTTTATAGCTATCTTTAAATAGGAAATGAAGATTCTTGGTTTTAAAATTTTTATGCACTTGTCTTATTTCCACAGAGGATTAAACCATCTGAAATTCAGGTTTATAGCAGTTGAAGAAGTAGAGAATTACTGTGTTACACATGCATGTAGTTCCTACAACAGAGTATGGTTAATGGCACAGACTCAGAAAAGGTGACATGGCAATCATGACAATAAATACACATAATAGCAACCCCTGTGTTTTATTTAACTAGCCTTTACAGTAGTCTATGAGCTTATTTTTCCACTGTCTTGTAACCAGAGTCATTACTTCAATTAAAGTGGACACATTTTATACCTTCTACTGTGTTCCATGTTGCTTGCCATTATTTTAAATGTTTTTCTTACTTCTCTAGAGAGTACAGAATAATAAATAATTAAATTTAAGGCACCTCTTTTCTAAACAGACAAATTAGTTGAATTCTATGTATATAAGGATTTTTTGAGTCGTATATGGCCACAAAGTCTTATTTATTCAGTAAGTTTTGTGGGTTTATTAATCTATGCAAAAACCCAAATAGATTCTCCTCATATTTTTCAGAAATGCAGCTCTTTGGCTAATTATAGGCAAGAAAAGTTCTTATGGAAAGGAAAACCTTTTTAAAGTTTCAGGTATTTAAAAATATGTGAAACACACATAGAATATCATTATGAGTATTATTTTGATTCCAACCATATAGTTACTAAAATAAACACAAATATGTTCTCTAAATATTAAAAGTCAGTCTTCACAAATACCTTCTTTTCAAGTTTTTAATACATATTTTATATATGCAAAGGGATAAGCAGTCACTTGGAAGATACTACCCAACAGTTTGGTGTGTTATGCTTCCTAGCAAATCAGAATATTTTTTTTGGTACAATATATTAAAAATTCCCAAACTTTATATGCCCAAATAAGTTTTTATAACTAATTAATTAATTTTTTAGTATGCAGAATAAGGCAGATCTGTCTAAAATTTTTTTTGTATAGATATTCATTAAAAAATAGTAATGTATTTAAGATGTAATTTTATTTCTGCCATTCTAACATGTCTGCTACAACATGCCTCAGTGGCAGCACACATGCAGAATAAGTGTGACTTAATCACTTAACTCCCCTTTATATTGTGCCTGCAAGGAAAGCATAAACCTATACAAATTATTGAGATCCTTGTAAAACCAACATTTGTAAAGCATTCTAGGTTTATAGTATAGCTTTTAGAGATTATGTTTTTTTTATCTTAATTACCTTCCTGTGATTAAAAAGGGGGAAAAAACCCTAAAACACACCAAAACAAGGTCAACCATAAAGCTGGCTCCATCAACCATCCCATTCTTATGTGTTCTAATATTTTGTAGTTGCTTTGTTGTGTTTCACAAATATGTCTTATACTTAAAGGATCCTCCAAAAGGCCTTAAAAGTCTAAGAGGTTGGCTATGAGATGTGTTGGGTACCTGTCTACTCAATGTCCCTCAGACCCACCAGTTATGCTTAATTCACCTTTAAAAAGATAGTACTGTGTCTGCTACTGTTTCTCTCTGCTGAACTTTTTGTTTGAGTCTGTTGTGTATCTTGGTGAGGATTGTTGTGCTGTGTAGGTTGCACAGGGCAGTGTATCATCCCGTAACACCTCTGGCATTTGAGGATTATCTGATTCGTCAGAGGGTGCTCCAAGTGGGTGTTGGAAAACCGACGTGGATCCGTACACTCAGACTCTCCCTCCCCTGTCGTGTGCTGGTTGCTTGGCTACCATCAGGAACAGCCAGTGACAGGGAGATTTTGCATTTTACATGCTTTCTTCTTACACATATACACCAGAAAAACTGTGGCAAAGAGATACCATTGTCGGTACAGTATAGCTAATGGCAGTATTCAGTGTCAGCATTCTGGGGCTCAGGTGTTGCTGGATCCATGCTATTTCACCAGTGAGTGGCAAGTTTTGATTACCTTATGTAAGGTAAACACTTACATGCAATCTCATGCTGTTTATGAGACAGCAAAAAAGGAAATGGGTTTCCTTTAAAATGAAATTCACATTGCCAAGTTTGGAAACTATTAGGAGCCTTTCCAGACCAGATAAATACTGTTTTAATAGTGTTTAATAGGAAAGAAGCAAACAAAGAAAATTGTGCGTCTTACAATGTTTTGCATTGAAACTCCAGCTTTATTTAGTAACCATCTATTTGCTGATTAAAACTAATCATACAACATTAAGCAAAAAGTATGAGTATATAGCATATGTGTATTTTATGTTGATAAATATCTTCTGATCCACAGTAACAAAAATAGTATGAGAGTTGCAGTGCAACAAATCAAATACAATAAACAAATCTATACTGCACTTCATCTTACAGGACCTGTATCGCCCACTCTCCTCGGATGATATGGATTCAGTAGGAGACTCAGTGTAAAAGAGAAAATGGAACAATGTTTATGGTTTGTGATATGGTGAAGGTTTAACATTTTTAAAGAGAATAGCTGCTAATTTACAGTAATAGTGAATCGCACAAAAGAGTTTTGCATATTTAACATTAAAAAGATGGGGCCAAATTAATTCTGCTGGTGGTGGTGGTGGGGGGGGTGTTTGTCTTTACCACTGCATTTTAATGCAAGAATTTTCAATGAATGAGCCATTGAATATGTCTATCAAATACAAAACAGCATTGTGCACTCTTTAAGGAACAAAGATTGGATAAGGCGACTATAACGCACAAGTCCATAGTGGGCACATTTATGAATAGCACTCTTTTTACCATCTAAGGTACTGATTATATGTTCTATTTTTACCATAGGTATCTTTATTCATTTTGATATGAACAGTTAATGAATACTTTGCTTTTATCAACGAGTAGGTAAAATGCAGAGGAAAAAAAACCTGCTGTATTAAACTGCCTGCACCGTGCTGTCTGATTCCCACACGCACATTTTGGAGCACTCTAAGTTTAGTCATTTTATCTAAATGAAAAGAAAATTAAGAAACCCCATGTGGTCACGAGACAAAAAAATAAATGCTTTCAAAGCAATGCTCAAGTTCTTTTCATTGCATTAACATCTGATGGCTTTAAACAGAAGGATGTTCACAGGCAACGTGAGTGTTTTACCTGGCAAGAGCTGTTACTAGTGATCATCTGTGTGTTGCAAGTAAATATGGATGGATTTCTAAATGAGGAAATGTGGGGACCTGCTGGCTAGCAGCAGCATCTGACACACATATGATGACACCTTTTGGAAAAACACATCTCGCCTGAGAAACTAGTGATTATTTTCAGTTGCTAAGGACAGAAACATCATTTTTTATTTGCTGTATTATGGCATTTTATGCAGTTTAAAATCAAAGCTTACAGAAGTGGTGGTACTGTAAATCATCCTCCTAATGACCTAATTTCTCTGTTTTCGTAATTTGTTGAGGTCGTCATTTCTACAGCATGAATATGCAAAACTCCTTTAGTGTTAAAGTAGGTCACGCATTATAATCAGTTGCTTAACAAACATCTACTAATATTATTTGTTTTCTGCTGCTTTATTGTGAGAATCTTAGCCTACTTTAATTTCTGTAATACCAGTATTTCCTATCTTATGCTGCATATTGCTTTAAAATTTATCTGTTGTATTTAAGCCCATACCGTAGTGATCATACACTTCTCCTGTCTTACACCTTTTCTTTCAATATTTCAATCCCTAATGATTTTAGAAACAAAAAACAGTGTGATTCTAATCCTCAACAAAATTCTGTAGAGATTGTATTTTTGAGCAACTTAGTGATGATTTAATATATTTTGAAATCGGGAAATTTACTTAATAGCAGCAAATGTTTAGCTGCTGCATGCCCACTTTTAAATGTAGTTAGTTTCTTTACACTGATTTCTCCAGAATAAGATTTCGGCATCTGGAAAATATTGGCATGTGATGTTATGACTTCGCTGTATCAATATAATTTTCTTTATGGAGGATATTTGAAGGAAAATTTAATTAAAAAAAAAAAAAAAAAAGAGGAAAGAAAAGAGCAGCAGAACACAAAGCCACAAAGCTTACCTTTTCTGCTTTCAATACTTGGTTCCAGTATCACCTGAAGAGAAAGTCATTGATCTGGCAGGTTTACTGAAGCAGTTAGGTCAATCCCTTTTGAAATGCCTGTTTTGTCATTCCTGCTTCAGTCTTCAGATCTAAAACTGTTCCCAGCAATAGGAACAGTTCCCCCTCCACATCCCATTCCTTGGGCTGTTCTGTTGTACTGAAAAAGTTTGCAGCTGTGAAGTTACTTGCATTTTTGCCTGTTCTGAGGGGACATCTGTGTAAAATGTATTACTTAATCCCGAGAAATGCATATTATGCAAAGACGCATTGGGTTCAGTTTCCAAAAGTGCAGACTGCTCCAGCAGACTTGAACAAAAAAATGGCATTTTAATAATTGTTTTCTCCTGTAGAGAATATAAATTCCAGGAATATTATCTTTCCTCACTTCTACCATACAGGCTACTGCTGCTTAAGTCAGTTTATTACGAATGTTTGTTCTGTGCAGGGAACACAGATTGCCAGCAAACCTGAATCCCACAGCTTTGCATAGCTGTGTAAAAGAAAAACGGACCTTAGATCAGTAACTGTTATCATAGCAAGTTCTCTGTCAAGACTGTGTTAGAGAATATGCTAGTCCATAACATTTAATCATTAAAACATATGACTTGTGTTAAGGGGCTATTCAGGGGCAGTATGTATCATTAATACTTCATTTAAAGAATGAAAGTCCCTCAAGGATTGAAAAGGTACACTGTTTGTAGACTCCGAGATCCTATTTTTTGTGTGGAATGTAATTCCCATTATACGTGAGCAGAAATGAAATGTTTCTCTTGAGCAAGACCAGAAGGTTTAAGTTTATGGGTGAAACTGAAATTGTGTTTCTTGATGCTGTAGTTCTACTTGCAAGAGCACAGGTTTTAGTTTGTTCCTAGATTTCATCAACTTCATTAAATAACAGACTAGCTTAAGCACTTTATAGTGTTTGAACCTCTTAGAGTTCTCTGTATGCTGCATTATTTGTGCCTACTGTAAGGTCATTATGATGTAGCTAAAGAGTCTGACATAGATTTTGAATGCTTTGCTTTCCTTTGAACTTTATGAATACTTGTGATTATTTCCCTAATGCTTTCTACAACTTTCTGGTTGTTTTTTGTTTGTTTGTTTGTTTTTAAAATCTCTTTTCTTCTTTATGCAACAGTTCACATGTGAAGCACAGAATGTGTATGTTTATATTTACACACACACATATATACATAGATTAATGGCTTTGAAACCCATGCACAGTTATGTCACATTAGTGGCTTTAAACAAATATGTGAGGAGAATGTATTAGTGGAAGGATGTTCATCTGGTAGGTTTTGCTTACAGCTCTGTTAGTGATGCTGCACCAACCTACACTTGCTGAGCAGCTTCCCCAAGGAAGTCTGTACAGTTTTCAGAGATCTCACATACGAACAAGGGCTATGTTCCACTCAGTTTGAAATTAGTGACAAAACCAGGTGGGAAGGTTAGGACCTTATGCACAAGTATATACACAGACAAAATATTAATCATAAACTTGAAAAGACATTATTTTGACATGTTCAGACTTACGTCTCCTCTTGAACTGCACTGTTCTGCAGTATAGAAAGTCATGTAATAGTAAAACTTCTTTTTTTGAAATGAATAAAATCTTTGCCATTCATTCTCCAAAGGGAAAATTGCTTTTGAATTTCTAAAATAATTGACAGCACACTACATTTAGTTATTTTTCTCTTTAAACCATTTTCACAGGGCATATATGGCTGTAAAATGAAAATTCTGGGGCACAAATATTGTTGCTATAAATATTACAAGGACACATAATCTTAAACAGCCTTGAAGAACACTTGAGTTGAGATTATGTGGTCTAACAATCAAAATAAATAATAGCCTCTGCTTTTACAGTCTCATACTTCACACTGGCACATGAACATTCTTTAGTGCAGTGCATTACAAAAAATGTTCTCCAATTCTAAATGTTGAGATGAATTAGCAGTTGCATAGAAAAGAACCTCAGATCAACACAAGTTTACTGTTTTGTCAAAAACAAACAGAAAATCTTTATGGTGCTAAATTACCTCATGACTTGACGACTACTTAGATTAATGTTGTCTGTGCGTTTTCTTGTATCCAGTTACTGGCATACAACCAACACGAGAGTGTTGTTCTTTATTTAATCTTCACTTTCAGTTTATCTGTTAGTGACGGGATGAGAACTTGTAACTGTGAGTGATTTATAGAAAAATAACCTTGTGTCACGCAGCCAGCTGTAGTTTTATGAGCAGAGCAAAGCAAACGAGTGGCTGTCATACTCTTTGGAGATGGGTATGCTACCCACCAGGAAACCCCTCCATTTGGAACGCAGGGTTTACCAAGCAGCAGAGGCTGTTCTGAGCTGCATTTGCTGTTGTAACACCTTTCAGCTGGCTCAGAGTGCCTCTTTCACCTTGCACGTGATCTCAGACTGGCTGAGCACCCTAATTCCCTGTGGAAGGCCATGGGTATGTAGATACACGTCTTGTATATGCACATGCTAGCGAAGGATTAAAAACACACGCGGTGCACACGTACGTATTCGTATACATTTTAGTGTCTGTATTTGAGCATGTTGGTTATATTCAAATTTGCTTAAATGAACCAAGGGCAGTGAAGTATGAGAAAAAGCTGTATTGTGTTCAGTGTGTACTTGTTGTCTGATGTTATTTGAGGTAATTAGTTTGTGGTTTGCCCTGCAATACAGTGTTTTGGAATTTGGACGCTAGTGAAAGAGGAGCTAACGATGTTTGTGCTAAGGCCTCTTGGTTCTGTTAGTTGCACTATGATATTGTAAATATTGGCACATTTACAACATGAGTTTTAAGATTTTTTTAAAAGCTACGCATACAATTATTTTTTGTAAAGAAAAGTGCTTGGATATTTGCTTTTTAAAATATGCCCCTTTTGTATTAATGTGAAACCAAAACCAAAACTGTTGATCTATCAACAAAAAAATGTAAAACTTGCAAAAACAAATGCTGATGAATGTTTTATTTTGCATAATCAGTGGAAGAAAATCACCTTCATTTTTGTGCCATTGTTTCACCACACTGTGTTGTACTCGTGTTTCATATTTGACCATGTCATCCTGGTTGTAATTTGTTGTTTTGCTAGATTTAACATTGCTGTAGATTATTGTAAGCGATACAATAAATATATTTAAAAAAATACCCACTGTTCAGTGAGTTTATTTCGAAAACATCATTAACAGGCTTAAAACAAACAAAAAAAACACCACCAAATGATCGTGGTTGGTATTGCTTGTTCATTTCTGATCAACATTGTCCATTTAACAGTTCACTTAGTTAAACGTATGGAATTCATGCGTCCTGGTGGGTTCCTTTAAAGAGTAGATGTGTTCAGATGCTTTTTAAATCATAAACTCTAAAGCCTAGTGTGTAGATGTAAAAGGTCCTTCACAGAAGAGCTTGATTTCTAATGGGTCTTTTGGAGACAGTAAATATATCTGCCTTGAATTCCCTGTGGGTGAGTTTGTGTCTATACAATGACAGAGATTTGAAGTATGAAGTGAGAAATTAGTAGATTATTCAAAGGAAGGTATGAGCTCCCTGCTGACAACTCAGCAACAGCAGCACTCCTCTTAAGACAAGTATCAAGAAAATATGCCTGTGAAAAACTATGAGTACTGAAACATACCCACAGTGTTTTAAAGTAACCACCTTGTTTTCTTGATATATCTTTCCACTCTAAAAATAGTATGTATCTTATTTTATTTTTTGTTTGGCAGAGGTGGAGGAAGAGAGATGTTACAGTTTCTGAGATGTTATCTGCCAGCCTGATGCTTCAGCTGATGCTAAGGCACTCTCCTCCTAGAGGAATCTGTTTTTTTTATAGAAGTTCTGGTTTCAAAGCCTTCTTGGTTGCTAATAAACAGGTCTTTAAAAAAAAAAAACAGGTCTTAAAAAAAAAGTGTAGAAGCATAGAAAGGAAAAAGAACAGTATAAGTGAGATGGAGCAGAAACAAAATAATTGAGGTTTCTGTCTCTACCAAGTAACAGTTAAGATTAAAAATAAAAGCGGTACTTGTGCAGTGCCCCTAATTAGGTAAAAGACATAAGAACTTCCTTGGATGACCTTTCAGTCGTTATTCTCTAATTGAGTGGGCAATTTTTCCTGTGTATAGCTGCAGGAAAAGGAAAAGGAAACCGTCACATTGCATCACTGCACATGTAACGTTTTATGTTTAACTGCAGTATGGATACAGTAATGACAGGTCAACTTCCGATACCATGAATCTGATACTTTTTTCTTTTTTTTTTTTTTTTTACATCATCCATCATTTCTGGAGGATGTCAAAGGTTGAATGAGCCTACAGTCTGAATTATAGCTCAGCTTTAGAAACAGCTGTTAGGAGCTAGTGAAATTTTAAGTTTCCTGATTGAAGAGATTTAAATTTACTGTTAAACACCATAGAGGAAACTATGTTAGTCTCTCAGTGTTGCCTCGGTACACAACTCAAATGAGTATACAAGCAGTTGATGCTGCAGCTTAATGAGAGGATCCTATTAAAACAAAGTGCTTCAGCTTGAAAATTTAGCTTCAGTCTGTCAGCTCCTTTTCCTTGCTCTCTCTTTTATTTGTCCTTACATCCCTCAAAAAAGAAAACACAACTTCTGAACAACAAACACAGAGTTACTGCTTGTGTCATTTAAACTTATTTCTTCAAACTGAAAATTCTGAATTGCACAAATGAAGAAAAATATACAGTTTCCCTGTGTAGGGTCTCTTCTTAAGTGTCTAGTAAAACAGGACCTTCCTTTGTGGATTAAACAGTTTATAAATTTGAATCTTATGTGTCAGTTTAGTGCAGTGTCCAAATTTGAAAAGAAAACAACTGCATCACTTCTCTTTCCATATGTTGAATTCTACTGACTTCCATTCTTTCAACATAAGGCCTGTGGATTTGATGTTTCTCCATGAAGTTGGGTTTTTGCCAATGCTGTACTGTTTATGTGAGAACGTTTTTCCCCGTCTCAGCTGGCTGGGCCAAAAAATGTAAACAATTAAACAAAAGAAAATCAAAACGATTTTTCACTGAATAGAGTTGGGAGAAGGAGTTGCAGTACAACCCTTTGCTTTTTTCTAAACTAAATGATAAAACGAGTTTGTCTTTTGTTCTCTAGAGATGTGCTAGAAGGAATTCTCTGAGCCCTTCAGAGACAATACCTGAGTGAGACAGTTGTCTTTATTTTAGCATTAACCATGATAATTTCTAGGCTAAGAAATTGACTGTGAGGAGTTCGTTAAAGCTACCTTGCAAAGATTGTTTATAACCAGACTTAACATTAGTATGGGCTCCAAAAGATGTGAGCATCATTGCTTAACTCTGTAGTTTGAGGCTTGATGCTATTTATCTGTGCTGAGTTGAACTGCATCTTACATATATTACTGACATGCATAGGTTTAGGTGTGGTTTGTTTTTTTAAGTTTGGGAGATTTGGGGGTTTTGTGGGTTGGGGAGGGGTTGTTTTGTTTGTATTGGGGATTTTGTTGTTTTTCTTTTGGAGGGTTGGGAGGAGTTGTTGGGTTTTGTAGGTTGATTGGGGTTTTTTTGTTGTTTTTTGTTTGGCTTTTTTTTTTAATTCTGTACAATTATTTGTATTAGGAAAAAAATCTTAGGAAGCATCACTTAATGATATAAATAATTCCCTTATCCTGAGCCTCCCATCCTGAATTTACACTTAGCTAATTTAAATCTTCATTTCATTAAGCCCATTTCTAAAAGAGCAGAACTCTGCATGAGATCCTAACTTAGCATTTACACCTGTGTGCATTTCTGTTGCTCACATTTCATCCAGATGCTTCCTTCAAGCTAGGAAAATACAAAGGAATCTATTGTTGAGAAACTTTGTAGGCTCCATATGTGCTACTAAAGATTTTGAGAGGTTTGGAAAATACAATGCAGTGTTTGGGGTTTAAGATTCAGGAATCTGAATTGCATTAACCATCTTCCAAGTCCTACTTGTTTAAGTTTCTTTTCATAACTGCTGATACTGGTAGCCCACAAGAATAATTCCTGCTGTTTAGTTGGAATGGGATTTTAAGATTAATTTAGGATGAAGTTGAGTACGAGAAGAGAGAAATTACAGTAATATTTTACTGCCTGTTTTTCATGGATTTAGCACAATTTCCATTGAGATACAAACTATTTACAGAGCAGTTGCTAAATAAATCTCCCAGTGAGACGTGAATGAAATTCTATAGTGCTAATGTTTCCATTCACATCATTGAGATGTGTGGTGTGCTGGCCATCTGTTATATAAACCTGAATAGGATCTGAAATCCTTACACTAAAGACTTGGGGGTTTTAATGCCATCACTTTTATGGAGGTGTGCCATAAAAATGACCATTTGCTGGCAACCTGTGTAACTGGACCCCTTTAAATCTAAGTAAAAGTGATGACATTTCAAGCACCTCAGCATCTCTTAAAATTAAAACAGCTAATTGCATTAAGGTCTGTGTGTTGAAGAGATTATATTCTTCCTTAGAGTTTGGTTTTCCCCCTCCCCATCTGCAATGTCCCTGATGGGGTCCACAGCTGTGAGAGCAACAGTGTGCACGGCAGACTGCCTCACGATTGGCAAGCCAGCTGGAAGGAACACCGAGACCCACAAGGATTGCCGGACCCAGAGGGCTTTCAGCTTGTGAGAACAACGAGCTAATTAAAGTCTAAATAAATGGAATGGTCTTCTAGCTGAAGTAAAGATAAATAAATAAATGCCTATGTGTTGTTCCAGTGAACTGAATAAAGACTAAAATATTTGTGTCATGTTTGCCTAGTAATATCTCTTTAATTGTGAAAGGGAGTCTGTCAGCAGACTTGGTTGAATATATGGAAATATGAAGTTCTTGATTTCTTTTTTATGTTATTTTAATAGGAGGGGTTCAGCAAAGGTAATGAAAAGTATGGGTTTTTTTCTTCGTATTTCTCAATATTAAAATATTGAAGTTCAAAGTTTTTAAAACCTTAGTATGCATTTTTTAGTAAATGTATTCTTAGCAACTGCTTCCTTTTCTCTGGCAAGATCTGCTTCTGCTCACACGCTGGTGCTTCTTGCACACATCTCGCTGAAGGGGCTGTATGCCTTGTTTGCAGACCTGTGGTATAGTATATTCTGCTAATGCATCCATTTAGCTCTTCCAATCCTTAAGTAGTGTCAATAAGAATAGAGTTAGGGGCACTTAAAATTTTGATGGATGTTTGATTTATTTCCAAATTTTTATGGGGCGTATTTTTTCCGCGTTTCTTCAACTAAATCTAGGCTTAGTACATATTTAGGGAGCTATGCCTAAGACATATTTAGGAATGAATTTCAGATGTGTGTAGGTCAGTAAGACTATTTGTATTTAAAGTGAAGCACTTGCTGAAGCGCTTTGCTGAAATGGCCCCTCAAAGGAGCCTAAATTTGGAAGGACCGAGCAGTCATAGTTCAGTTAAACCTCATCTCGAGGGTCCTGAAGAAGTTTGGTTCCCAATTAGAAATTTGAGTCTCTCTAGGCACCTATTTTGAGATGTGGCCACTGAGTTGGGTCTTGAATTTCACATCTCACATTCTTACAAATGAGAACAATGGGTATGAGACTCCATAAAGAGACTGTCAGGCTGCTAAAGAAAGCTGCAGCGGTGTGCAGTCAGCAGTCTTCACCTAACATCTGCTGAATAGTATAAAAGGTAAAAAGCTGAATAAAGTAGTTGTTTGATAATCTATTGAAAATCTAGCACTAACCTTTTTGTATTGTACCCCTTAAAATGTTGTAAAGATTCTTTCCTGATTGTATATGTAACAAATATTAAAGATATTGTAATTCCTTTAAGAAAATATTCTGGGGCACAAAAAGAAGCAAGAAATTGGATGCCTGTTAGGAAAACAAATAGATGCAGCAGAATGAGTAGAGAAAACATGGTTTTCTGCTTATTTTACAAGCAGGAGTGTAAAGGAAACAATTCTCTCATTGCATGTTTATAAAAATAGATTTTGAGAGTGACTTCTCCAGGCGTGAGAACTGCTAGCATTACCTTGATCCTCACCTGCTCATTTGTTCAAAAATGAACCAGAGGTAAGTTTTTACTGAGATGTCCCACAGAGTTTAGCACAGCAATGGCACATAAACACATCCTAATCACAAAACAAGGGCAGCAATATCTTACAGAACAGCATAAAATAACTGAGTGCTGACTTCTGTTTGCTAAGAGGCAGCAAAAGTAGTCCAAAAGCTGATTGATGGAATTTTTAATTTTGATCAAAGCTCAGAAGAAATGCTGGGACAAGAATGAGCTGGAGTTGATTTAAAAAAAAAAAAGGGGATCTGTCTATAGAAGGGATGTGCAAACTCTTGGGATTATTTAGTGAAAACCAGGACAAGTTCAGCCTTTGTCTAAATCATCCGACCTTAACATATTATGGGAGAAATTAAAAGTTAGTCTATTCAAATGAACTCAGTACACTGGGCAGCTTTTAAGTCTGCTGATTGCCTTCTCCCTGGTGCTGTACTTTGCAGAATTCCCAACTGCTGCATCGTGAGTTATTCTTGCTCCAGCTGTTGGTTGCACTCTGTGGTGACAGAAGAGAGAAATCATCCCAAAGAATTTGTAAAGTGGATTAGCACCTTGACTGTGGACATCTAGATACTTTGCACACGCAGATAAGAAACTTAGAAACTTAAAGTTTCATACAGGACAGCCTGAAACTTATGTAATATATAGATTGAAGAAAGTAATTAATACTGCATCACTTTATATAACCTCCTAGCATGTGAACTATATAAGCCTAAGAAAGATTTTTTGGAAATCCTCTGAGTACTTGTCTTACGTTGGAATGCAAGGACCTGAGAAAATGCTTATTTTTGCTGTAAATTTAAAGGGCCACTGTTAAAAAGTTGTAGCTTTTCCTAGTTTCCCTTGAAGATGGGTAAATCCCCAAGACATGTTTATACAGTCATGCAGCACAGGATAAAGGGTTTGGGTGAAAACCAGTCCAGCTCATATCTGTGTAATTTCACCCAGCTAGATGTGTGATGGAGCAGTCTTCCTAAAGTACATGCGTAGAGCCCATACATTACTGATAAACATTGGTAGGTGCTTTGAAAGGCTTTTCTTGTGAGATGCTGCCTGCTATACTTCTGACATCGAAGCTGAGTGGCTACAAGTCTCCTAGAGACTATAAAGTTACTGTCCTACCCTCCTTAACTGCATGAACAAAGACAGATGCTTACTGTGCAAGAATTCAACCCCAAGGTACACATTCCTAACTAGAATGAGGAATATCCAATCAGATTCTTTTACAAAAAAGCCATTTATTCACCATGATGTTTTATTTTCACCATGCATTGCCATAATTCTCTCTCCCTTCTAGAACACAACTGGTTTATGAGGTTTATGAAAGTGAGGAATTCTACCCGTAAAAAAAAGCCAGCTCCAGCCAAAACAGACATTTGTGCTTCTAGTGGCTCCCGTTGTTAACGGTGTTGGTGAGGAAGCGGACTCCTGCCTGCAGAGGGCATACAGCTCCACGGTTTTCTCTGGCAAAATGTGTATGGCATAGAGAGAAGCCTGTGGACCGTACGTAACAGTGTCACAGCACATGATGGATCAGGGATATCTCCATGTACGCAGGAGTACCAAGTGTGTCATTTCAGTGGAAAAAATCGGAATCTCCCAAAGCATCCACATATCCCTCCAGCAAAGCAAATTACTGCTTTACATAGGGACCACTGAAGCCTCTCTGGGACATATGTCCAGCAGGAACATGCTGCGGGTATTCGCGCTCATTAAAAATCATCTGTTTTCATTTGTGTCTCTCCATTTCCAGAGCTCCCAACACAGTGGCTCCTCTACCTCATTAGCATCCACCAAAGTTTGCAGCTCTATGGATGAAAATGATGGACCTGCAGAAGGTAACATTTGAAGGCTGACATTTCAAAGCAGTCAATGTGGTGATAACAGCAGCTGTGTCGGAAATGAGTCATTCTTCCTGCTGGAGAAGGTGGGAGTGTTGCGGGCTGGATGACTTTGCGTGAGGAGACTCATCGGTATTAGCAAACCAGTTAGGTTCACTCTGGATCAGATTTGATCTGGACATTGCTATTCAGAGGTGCTTTGGTTACCAGGTAGTTGAGATGCTGGTTCTGCATATGACTTGGCGCTGATTGGATTCTTTCAGTAATTTTTTGTCTCATGTGTTGTGATACTAAAGATGATGCTGCAATCCTAAGTCTTTACTCAAGAATTATTAGTCTTACCCTGTGCAAGGCTTTGAGCAAGCTGGCTAAGGGATAGTGTCTGCTCAAATACTGCCAGTTCACACGCACACATATGTAACTGTGTGTGTATGTTCCTGTCTGACGCAAACTCTTCATGCTGTCTGTGAATTCAGGCAAACCTCAGCCTCCTTGTATCATAATATTCAGTTCTAATACTAAACTGGAACAAAGGACAGATAAAGATATGGTTAAAAGTACTATCTTAAAGTGTAAATTCAGGTCACATTCTGAGAGGCTGCCCTTTTTTTTTTTAATTTTTTTACATCATGATATTTGTATAGCAGTTTGTATCAGCTGCAGATTACAAGTCAGCTTTTAGAGGCATGTTAGGTATTTGTAATATGCTATTTCAAATACATTTTAAAATAATGCTACATGAAGGACCACTAAAGTACATGAAACTGCTTTTCTTGTGCTTAGACACTGTGTAATGCAATTTTACCTAAACATCTGGTTCCCAGGTTGCATGCAAGGTAGTATTATTGAGAACATTTGTTTAAAAACTAAATATTTAATATTGGGGGAGGGGGAGGACCAGCACTTAGCACATGAGGAGTTTTATGGATGTCTCAGTTTACAGGATGTAATAAAATAAGTGCTTGAGTGTTGGACTTCTTTGGTACATATATTTAATCATGCTGTGTCAAGGAGTTCCAACCCTTTTTGGAGGCCATTCTGCGCTTGTGCAGATCACAGAGGCCTTTTCATAATTAAAAAAATACAATTTTGGTTTTGTCCTGGGGGCATATTGCAATGGGAATGGTAAACTGTGTAACACTCGAGTGGTGGTATGTTTGAGCCCCCAGAAGTCTTATTTTTCATTATTGTATCTGTGTGAAACCTGTTGAGTATATACAATGTCAGCAGCATGGTTTCACTGTACAGTAAGTGAGATACTGACTCTGAATGGTTTCCAGGCTCCTTAAACCATAGACTTAAAATGCATGTTATGTGCAACATCTGTGTTTCCTTCACTAACAATAAAAATGTACTAATGATTCTTTCAGAAGTGTTGGAGGAAGGTTTCCAGGTTCCAGCATCGATAGCAGAACGGTATAAAGTTGGAAGGACTATAGGGGATGGAAATTTTGCTATTGTGAAGGAGTGTATAGAAAGGTGAGGAGGATAATATGCTCATTACTGTAAAAATAATCATAAATGTAATGCTTTTTTTCTAGATCATGTCTTTATTTGTAGAATACAGGTCATGTAATAAGGTAATGTCTCAATGCCTCAATGCCAGATGGAAAAACTAGACTAATGCCCTCTCATATGAAAAAAAAGGATTGAGTCCAAGAGATAATCTATGAATTTAATTATTTATGTGTTTAATATGTGGAGGTTTTTCTGCTTCAGACCACATGATTTTAGCAATTCTTTTTGTTAAATCTTTCTTGTTGCACTGAAACGCCTTTTCTCATGGTATGTTCTTGCAACCCTCCTTTTACCTTAGACCAATGAAACAATTCACATGTAGGAGATGTCAGGAAGTTTTATGCAAGCAGCGTAGTGGTGGTGGTGAGCACAAAGAACTGACTTTGAATCCATCTCTTCTGCTATCTGAGACTGAGGAGTAACGTCTACTGCATTTAATTAAATGGGCATCTATCTCCTGTTTGCCTGCATTATGCCATTATAGGACCTCCACCCAACCTTAGGAGGCTGCACTGCAGACATCAAAATCTAGCTTCCTCAGCACCCTTTACTGAAGAGCACTGAAGAGGTGGCAATGGTAACACTTGCAGACTGATTTTAGACACCCACTATGGACTAGAGAATCATAGAATGATAAGGTGTGAAATCAGAAATTAAAGGCTCGGAGGGTAAATTCAAGCCAGTACATGTAAAACCCCTTCAAAAACGTTCTTTACAGTCCTAAGCAAAAAAACACCTCACTTCAAAGTCTGATATGTCCATCATTTTCAGTCAGAATTAATGGGGTGATACTTGGGATGGAGGACTTTCCCACTTTCTTCTGACGTACAAATCCTGTGTGCATTAGACTTCAAAGGAATAGCACCAGGAGGTGTTAAGGAAGTAGGTATTGGTTGTTACACATCTTTGCTGATCATGCAGATACTTCTCCATAGCTGTGAAGACCATCACGTGTGCACTGATGCTCTAAGTGCATTCACAGGTGTTTCTCTCAGACAATGTACAGTTCAAGCAGAATCCAAAAAACTACCTTCAGAACTTTCGTGTGAGGACTTCTAAATACATTCTGCATGTCTGTGAACACCCAGGCACACAGACACAGGCACACCCATTTAATGCACACATGAAAATAATGAAGATGGATGAGGCATAGGAGGTTCCCTGTAAACCTGAGGAAGAATTTTTTCCTTGTGAGGGTGACAGAGCACTGGAACCAGCTGACCAGGGAGGTTGTGGAGTCTCCCTCCCTGGAGATGCATCTACTATCTGGATGCATTCCATTGTGATCTGCTCTAGGAGATCCTGCTCTGGCAGGAGGGCTGGACCAGATGATCTTTCGAGGTCCCTTCCAGCCCCTGACATTCTATGATTCTATGGTTTTCTTCTCCAGTACAATGAAAATCTCAGTGAACTTTGCAGAAGCTTAAAAAAAAACCACAGAGACTGGGTCATGGAGCCCTGTTACAAACTAGAGATCTAGCTCTGTGCCTCGCAGTAGTGCTATGGGTCCAGACTTTTATCCAGTCACAGCATGTTTCCTACTTTCTGTGGCACCTTTTTATTGTTTGAGTTGAGTGAGAGGTGAGAGGTGATACTCTGGGTTTGCTGCGAGTTTCTGGCATGGCCGTGTGTACTTTTTAGCGGGCGTGTAAGTTGCAGTGCTGCTGACAGCCTGCGGTTCTGCAGCTTTTTAGGGAAAGGGATTTGCATGGTCTTAGCTTTAATTTTCTTTTTACCAAAACAGAGAGCAGTCAGAGTTGTCAGCTGCTCATTACATATCTGCTCCATTGTATACGTAATTTGTCCTGTGGTGTTTTTATATGTGTTCATTTTTAACTTTCAGGTACTTCCAAATTCTGACATTTCCTCCCTAGCTCAGATTTCCCAGTGTTTTCGAGTATATGGAGTCTCCCATGGCCAACAAAAACCATCAATTTCCTTTCTCATGACAGAAAGGAAGCATTCCTAGGGAAACTAAACAGCTTGAAAAAGATTCCTATTGATAGAGGGCATATTATGTCTCAGTTTGAACCTCAGATATCTTAATTTCTAATATTCCTTCTCCTACCTCCTCCTTCCATTCTTCTAAAATAGTGTCCATATCTCTGACTGTCCTATCACTGCTCTGGGACTGTAGCCACCAAAGAGCAGCACATGGGGAGTGTGACCCATTTCTGGAGTCTGTAGCATTAAAATCCTTTATGGGTGACTGCAGTTTTTCATTTGCTTAAGTCTTGCACAGCCAGGCTGTACTTTTTTTTCCAAGTCATAAACATCATCATCCAGTCTGATTTCTTTGATGTCTTAAAGCAGACTGTCTTTGCTCCCTGCTGACCTAGGAACTCAAACCAAACAATCTTTATTTTTTCTTTTAACTGAAGTCCCCATTTTCCTTTAAATTAATACCTAGTGGTACGTCATTGCCAGAGGAGTTCTCCATGCTTAAATACGGCAGTGAAAATGCCCAGTCAGTTTCCTGATGAAGTGTTTTCAGTTTATGACTCACTTTGCATGTTCAGTTTGACAGGCTGTGTACACATTTGGGCACGTTCATTTCTCTGTTTAACTTACTATGTATCAATTTAATGTATCAGCTTAACTATGTTTTGCTAAATGAAGAATTAAAAAAAGATCACCCCATATGCTTGAGAGGTTATATTTTTCTTTAGTTTTTTCACCAAACATATGCCTAAGAACAATGTAACAGACTTTTAAAAACTGTTTGGATACTTAACTGTAGAATGAAAATATTTCAGTAAAGCTTTTTCTTGTATTACCTACTCTCTATCATAGAATGGTAAGGTTGGAAGGGACCTCAAGGATCATCTAGGTCGAACCCTCTGCCATAGGCAGGGACACCTCCCACTAGGACAACTCACTCAAGGCCTCGTCCAACCTGGCCTTGAACCCCTCCAGGGAGGTAGCATCCACAACCTCCCTGGGCAACCTGTTTCAGTGTCTCTATTTAACTTCATATTGAAATTAGAACTTGTGAGCAGACATCCTTACAGACATCTTTTTGGTTTGTAACTTGATTAAGACATGGAAGTTGGTATTGTTAACTTGTCTACAAGCTTATTCTTCTGTGTTAGCATTCTATATAATATAGATACATGAGAGTAATATTATATGGTTTCCAAAAAAATGCTTAAAAGGAAATGTGTTTTCATCCTGAACTAATTTTCTATAGTTTCATACCATGTCCAGATCCTTTCATATTCTGTTCTATATACATCACATTTAACTCTGATAAATATTATATGCATACTGAATGCATAAAATATTATTCCAAAGTCTGACCTTTTCTTTCTGTTATAGCAGTTGTGAGTGTAGATGTATAATGGTATAATGTAGATGCAAAGTAGAGTGTAGATGTCTTTTCATTTTAATTAAAAAAAAAAAAAGTCCTTTCCTTAGCTTATTTAATAACAGAAACCAAAACTTACAATTTGAAAAACTTTGTGTCTGAAAATACTACTAATACTTTTACAGAAAACCACAATTACTACTACAAAATGAAAGGAAAAAAGAAAAAAGTTTGGTTTTGTTTTGGTTTTGGTTTTTAAAGGAAAAAAAAAAAAAACAAAGCAAAACCATTGAAATGTCTTCATTTACCACAAAAATGCTTAATGTTTTTTTCCTCAGGCACAGGTATACAAAAAATTTGACTCAAGTTCACAATTCCAGAATTCCAATCAATTCCAAGCTTCATGTCTTGACAACACAAACAGAATAGAATTCTTGCCCAGACCTACTGCAGAATTCCAGTCAATTCCAAGCTTCATGTCTTGACAACACAAACAGAATAGAATTCTTGCCCAGACCTACTGCAGAATTCCAGTCAATTCCAAGCTTCATGTCTTGACAACACAAACAGAATAGAATTCTTGCCCAGACCTACTGCAGAATTCCAGTCAATTCCAAGCTTCATGTCTTGACAACACAAACAGAATAGAATTCTTGCCCAGACCTACTGTGCTCAACTGATAAACATAAACTAGACTGACAAAAGTAGTCAATGTGATTGAAGAGACAATCTTTTTCTTTTCTTTTTCTCCAGATCAACTGGTAGAGAATATGCGCTGAAAATAATAAAAAAAAGTAAATGCAGAGGGAAAGTAAGTACAAAATTCACATGAGACCAAAAGATTCTTTTTTTTTTCCCAAAAAAGATCAATTTTCAAAAGAGATCAGTTTGGGAAGCTATTGGTATTTATCTTCTTCCTGGCAAGTGACAGAATCTTTTAGGTGGACACGTTTGCCTGCCTCCTGGAGACTCTCGAAATACCGATATAAAGGGCTGCAATGTGTCTTTCTAGATGCATGTGTTGGTTCTCCAGTTGGTTGGTTTTGTGTGGGCACTCTTGCTCTTGACGTCTGTAACATGTCCTCTTAATTCTAGACATTACAGAAATCAGAAAAATAATGCTAACGATTATAACACTGATCATGTCTGAAGAGTATGCAAAGTTAAACAAAGCTGTGTCAGTTTTACACCAAGTGGCTGTTAGCTTTTGAAATCTACAATGAAAGATTCTCCGAGTTGCTATTGTGTTTTTAAAACTAGAGATTCTGCATTGGATAAAAAAATAATTAGAAGCTTCCATATTTAACTTTCTCTGCATCAGGAACATGTGTTTTCCTCCATTTCTTTCTGTGTTCTACTCTCTGTTCTTTCAGTTATTACACTGATGTTGTTTCTAGACATATTCCTTCCATATTGCTGGAAGCAACATATATTAACTTTAAAAGAAAAAAAAAAACCAAAAAACTATGCAGGTCCCAATTCTGTCTGCTTGTTTATTGTGATTTGTTTTCCCCACCAACCCACAGTCATTGAAGTTTTATTTTGTGTGACAGGAACACATGATCCAGAATGAAGTATCTATTTTAAGACGAGTCAAACACCCCAATATTGTACTTCTGATAGAGGAGATGGACATGCCAACTGAGTTGTACCTTGTCATGGAACTCGTGAAGGTGGGTATTTTGGAGATAAGCTGCTTATAAAGAATTGTTTCAGTCATATTGGGAAATTCCATTTGTACTAAATCCTACTAAAAATCATGGAATCACAGAATATTTTAGAATGGAAGTGGTTTCTGAAGGTAGCTATGTCTAACACCCTACTGAAATATGTGTAACTCACTGTCAGATTTGGTTTTATAACTTTCAGATATTTCAGTTATTTGTCTAGCTTTCAGAAAGCCACACTCAGAAGTGCTCTGTGGACAGCATTGTGGTGATCACCACTTTTATTCACACCCCCAAAAGAAGTGGCTTTTTAAAAATATATCTCAAGTAAACAAATCTGCCTCAAGATTAAAAATAAACTCAGTCCAAATAGCCATAAATACCAGCCTTCAAAATTCAGTATTTTTGACATAGTAGAATTTTATTAAATTTTATTGATTTATGTTAAATTTAAACAATATTTTCTGCCTTTTTTTTTTTCCCTGCTGATTTATATTAGCACATTACCAGGCTTGCCTCCTCAAAAATAATCTAAATTTAAACTGGAGGAGGAGGGAAGTGAAAGAAAAAAGCCTTCTATTTAAAGCATTGTTCTACTCTGAAAAATAACTTTGCAAATGAAGTATTTTGTATTTGGAACCCTACTTATTTCTTTCTAATAACTCGCAGATTGTTTGCTTTTATTTCACACACTGATGGAATTGCTTATTCAAACTGGATTATGAATTCAGACCAGTTTGTCTCTTGCCCCCAAGTGCAGCACAAGAAGTAGGAATTTAGCTCTCGGTTCTGGTACTAAAACACAAGTGCATAAAACACTGCACGTGAAAAGCAGTAAAAATACATTTGAGTAAATTGTACAAATTAGGACATAAACCCACTGAGGACATCTTGTCACCCATGCTTACTTTAACAGAATACACCTGTTTTTTCACATTCGCTAATGAGATCATTAATTCTCCTTCCTTCCTCAATTCTTCTGTGGGAAGACCTTTCCAGCAGCCATCTCCATTTCTGTATCTTGATCAGTAGGTTCTCCTGGGGTAGCCTATCGTGTCTACACCTGAGAATTCCAGTCTTAAGTATTTAAGGACAAAGATTACAGTGAAGCTGTGCAGCAGCAGCAGCATTTGTGTGCAGGGCTATTGTATGTGTGTGTGCTCAACACCTGAGAGTAAATCAGGCGCTCTGAACCCTCGCAGTCAGATCACTTCCACTTACCTTAAGCTGAAAGTGTGATCACCTTCGGCAGACATTCTCTGCATCAGTAATTAGAAACAGGCACCATCAGAGGTCCTGAATGAAAGCAGTTTTGGCAAGTAAGATTGCTATCTGTTTTGCTTCCGTTGTAGGCACATCATTGAGATCTTGGATAGGGTGATCTTGATCTTGAGTGTTTCTTAAAGAACTTCTCAATCCCTAGGTTGGAATGCGAGAGCTAGGAGAATGAAAGGGTTTTGCGTTTGTTCTGTTATTCGGCTGTGCTCCCGGCAGTGGTGGTGACAAAAGCTGTGTTCCCACCGCTGAGTGAAAGCATAGCTTCAGATCAAGTGCCTTTAGCCATCTAACACTATTGTAATCATAATTACTGCTCCTTTGTAAGGTGAGTGAGTTCACTCTGTGTTCCATGCTACTGTAGGTTTTTCCCAGTGTCCATAAGAGCTTATTCAAGGGTACCTCAATACTCTTGCACAACATTGTAATGTGATGTAGCTACAGCTTCAACCTGCATTGACAAATGCTTCATCTTGGCCCCATGAGGTGTGCTAAGAAGTAAAAGCTGTGCCTCATCTAACATGCCAAGACATAAGCACATAGCTGGTTTTATGGGTGTAACCTGCTGTGTTTTTCATGCTTGGAAAATGTTAAAACTGTAGTCTCTGGTGGATTTTAATCAAAGTCCTACTCAGCTAAATAAGAGTGGGGGACCGACAAGTTCTAACGAAATAACTAGCCTGTGAAAACCATCCATTATATTTGCCTTCTGGAAAGATCTGTTTTCTTACACTCTTTCTTTACTCTTCAGGATTGCTGAACATGCTAAGATATTTGTGCTTTTAGTTATGCTATAGAAGGGATTTAATAGACATCTTTGTTGTTCAGATAGCCTAGAGAGCACTGCTTTAATGTTCTTTATTGTTATGTAGAATAATAGAAGAAATTTAGAAGAAATATCCTGATCCTGGGAAGTCAACTTTGTTTCTTTGATGCCAACATCTATTCCTTAATATTTAATTGGGATAAAAAGCCTTCTTATACTCTATGGGTACCAGGGAAGGTATTTCTGGAAAGACATTCATTGTTAATTCTCCAATTGCTTGCCGACTGTTACTATTTCATAGCGTTCACTGCTAGAATTGATTAGCCATCTGTTATTGACTGACTTTTGAAGCCCTGACTTTTAATCAAGCTGACAGGCAGGAAAGAAATTCAAGGAGAAAAGGCTTGATACCGCAGAGCACGGTTTCAGTTAATACCACCCTGCATTAATTGGCAGTAACATGTTTGACATAAGTGGCTGCAGCAAACACTACCCTCACCTCATGGCGGAAAGGCCGTTCATTGCTTTGTAAAGTGTAAGAAAAAGCACTTCATAAATACAAATATAAACACATTGCAAGTGGTGCTTGTAAAAGGAAGCAAGGACCTGATTTCTGGCACGTTGCCTTTTTACACAGCGAAACAAAATTGTTATTCAAACCTAACGGAGTTTTGGCCAATTTGAGAAGCAAGATTTACGGCAGAGTTTCCTTTACTGCTCCAGGATATGATTTCACTTTTGCAGAAGAAAAGAGAGATTATATCATTTACATAACAAGGTAATAAATAAATAATTGGTTGCTCTACTTCCAAGTATACTTCCTCATGTGTGCAGATGACAAAAACTGCATTCAGATGTTGCCATTTCACTCCAGAACAGGGGATTTAAGACTGAAATGTCATCCTGAACTCACCCCTTGTGCCTGAATAAATGATAGTGACCTGCTGTGTGGATCAGCTAAGCAGAACCTTGCAGGTTAAAGTGCTCTTCAGGGAAAGAGAAGTCTGAAAACAATTCTGCCTGATACAGCTGTCAGCTCTTTTAACTCTTTCCAGGATATCACCTCTCTTTTAAACGCAAAGAATCCCAAAGACTAAATAGATATTCTATTTTTTTAGCAGTATACCTGGTAAGAAACTTTGCTAAGTAAAGGAGACCATTTAAATGGAGAACATTAATCTGCTTCAGATCATCTTGACCATCTGTTAATGTGCTCTGCAGGCTCGTATCTTTTCCTGACTTTAGGTTTCTCTTGCACATGAACATTTGTTCTTTTCATTCTGACTTTAGTCCAAAATTTTCCCTTCTCTTTTTAAGGTTCAGCTTCTTTCCTTCTTGCTCCTCGTATCTCATCTTAGACTGCCTTCTTTGTTTGGAGGCAGATCCTTTGCTGATGTTATTGACACTTCTCTGGAGCATCTGGAACATATTAGATAAGACCAAAGATTTTTCTAATCCACTACCTTATGTTAAAAAGCAGCTGGTACAGGGCCTTCATAGGAAGGATTTTAGGGAAGATAGATTATTTGTCCCACATATTTTGCCACATGCTGTTATCTAATACTTAGGGATCAGATACTGCCCTGAAGTACATGGGATTGTACTTTTGCCAAATATTTGGTCTTTCTCTCTAATCCTCTCTCTGGTTTAATTTGGCCTTTTATTCTTCCTTTGCCTTGACACTTGTGTATCTGGATGTATGTTGATCAGTCACCAGCCGGAGCAAAAGGTTTTGATGTGGTCCAGATTTGACAGGGCTTGTCTGCAAGCACTTGCCAAAGCTGTGGTTTTGCATCTATAGTGGGAATAAACCTTCCCTGGAAGATTTCAGCTGCACCTCAACAATTCAAAAATTTTAAGAGTTTGGATTTTTTTTAACAATTAATGTCTATCTTCTCATATTTGAGTCATTGGTGCTTGTCTTTTACTACCTTTGGTAGTTGTCTTTTCCCACTTTTCCTGGAAAAAATCCTTTGTTGTTTCTTCCCCCTCCTCCTTTCTCTTAGTGAAAAAAATGTCTACTCTGGAACACAGCCCTAAAAAAAAAACTCCAGCAAATAACTGGAGTCTGTTGATAAGGTCATGAGAGTTGGCAAAGCTGGGACTTCTTTGTGACTTTCAGAAAATACCTACTTTTTCTTTAAAATACAATCTGTTGTAGATTTTTCTTTCTTAATGTTTTGACTGCAGCGGGGATATTTTGTACTGTTTTTGCAGAATTATGCTTTCCTTCCTCATTTTTGTTTTGTTGGTCTGTGTTTTCTTCATAGTATTTCTTTGATTTTTGCTGAAGGACCAATACCTCATCTCTCAGAAGATGTTTGGTTTTAATTCCACTCTGTCAAGCACTTGCATGTTCTTCTTCCCACTTGCCAGCTCAGCTCTGGTAATATAGTCCAAATGTCATAGCTGCCTTAGATCCCAGTGAAGATCATTTCAGCTTTGAGGACTTACACTTTATTGTCCTTATTTTCTTCCTTTTTTCTTTCCCTCTTATTTTTGTTTCACTAACAGTAGCTTTTAGGTGAATTAGACAGCATAATGGGCTGGAAACAGCACAATTTTCCATCTGGATTTGTAGCTGTGGTGAAATACAAATGTTAATTCTTAAGTGTCTTCCAGTATAATTGTCTGCTGTATATTCTGGAAAGTTCTTCAGTATTAGCTGCAAGAAGCATCAAGCTACCTAAAACTTCACATCATGTATAGAGCACGTGGTTACTAAAACCCATGTTTTCAAAGTTTATGAGATGGAAACAGACTTTTAAAAGATGCTAGCAGTGATGACAAGTAGCTTGTTAGAGTTTTCCTCAGAATTCCTTTGTCTTTCCAGAGTTCAATCAAGCTTTGGGGAAAAAAAAAATTATTACAACCTGTTTGTGGTTATAATAAAGAGTGCCAAGGGTTAGTATGTGGCATCATGACAGACATGTATCTAGATATGCCAGAAATTTGCAGCAGGGGCTCTGAACACACAGGTTGACAAGTGCTGGATGTGTTACAAAAGCAGCAGCGAGAGGGAGCAGTCTGCAAACTCTGGCCTCTTGGCTAACCAAATAAATCAAGACAAATGATTCTAAATTGCTGATGTGTTCAGTTGCCATTATGGAGGATGTCATCATAATAGTCATAGTTTATAGCTGCAAGAAAACCGTGCTGCTCCTCCCTCCTTCTCCTCTGTAAATGATGCTTCTTGCTCTTCCCTAAATTTTTCTGTCATTTCCCAAGCAACGTTGCTCATATGCCATGGTGATTTTTCTCCAGGGAGGAGATCTTTTTGATGCTATTACTTCCACCAACAAATACACAGAGCGAGATGCCAGTGGGATGCTTTACAATCTGGCCAGTGCCATCAAATATCTTCACAGCCTGAACATTGTCCACAGAGATATCAAGCCTGAGAATCTACTGGTAAGTGAAGATTCAGCTTTCTGTATTGAATACTTGAAAGTGTATGAGAGAAGGTCTGTTCTTCTCCTTCCTTACACATGCGTGATAAGTTGATAATTCTTTTAAGTCATTAGTCTTTTAATTTTAAACTTAGAATTCTAAAAGTCTCCTAAGAATAACAGCTATCACAAAAAGAACAGTGATGTAAGCTGGTATGTCTGAACTGTTCCCCAGGACACAGCGTCAGAGTTGTTCCAGTGATCGCTAGAAGTGACCTTCAGTAAGCTGCAGTATAATTTCCAGCTTCTCACAAATACAAAGCTGTTCTGCCCTCAGCAGACTATTCTGAAGTTCTGCAGCATCCTAAGTAGTTATCAGCAGTGCAGTTTTACAAGTGTGGTGGGTGTAAATGTTTTGCCCTAATCATGTAGGACATCAAAGCACAACCGATGCTTGTTGGAGATCTCTCTCTTGGAGAGATCTCGATGTCCTTCCTTTCCCTCCTATGTAATTCTATAGCAGATTTTTACTGAGCCACTTTCCCAAACCGACAACCTAAATCTTCCTTTCAGTGACTGAATCTGTATGAGCTCCATCTACTGAAGACAATGAAAGACATATCCTAGCAATTAGCCCTTCCAAGAGTTTTGCGCTCTTGAATGCAGCGATTGTGTTCTCCAATTTTCTTTTGAGAAATCAAATTCTGAGAATTAATTCATTTCTCCTGATTGTTTCAGTGTTTCTCTTGAGTTTTCCCAAATTTTCTGGCATGTTCCAGTACCACCCATAAAATTCCATTTAAGATACCTATAATATCAATTCTCTCAAGTTGTGTGCTCTCTGCCACAACTTAGTACATTTAGTCCTGCTTAACACTGAAGAGTTATGAGAAAGTTGACTCAAGCAGATCTTGCTAAACTTCTAAGAGGTGGGATTTTTACAGCTGAGATTCCTCTAATGGCAGATGCCTTTGTAGTTCTGAGTGAGGAAGTAGCCTGCCCTTGTTTTTCAGAAGCTGCTAAAAACACAGCATCTGCCCCAGTGTGGTGGGCTGGGAACTTCTCCCTACCCCAACTGAAATCTACCAGACCAGCTCAGATGGCTTGGAAGTAAGATGAAGCTATATTTACAGCAAAGCTAAATTTCTAAGCATATATACACAATATATTGACATGTATTTACAGTTATATACAATTGAGAACTGATACAGAAATCCAAACTTCCCCACCAGATAAAGAAGGTGTGTGTCCCCCCTCTCCCAGACAGAAATCAACCAGCAAGGCTTACATGTTATCTGTTAGCCAAGGTTAGTGGAAGAGATTAGAGTGGAGCGAAGGAGAAGTGAGGGAGAAACGCCCAGAAGCAAAGAGGGAAGAATTGTTTATACTTTGGCTTTTTATCCCTTTTAGCAAACCAATGAATGGTATAGACATTATCATTATTTTCTTTTTTACAACCAGTGATCTAATTTCTCTCATTAGAATATTCCAATCATCCTTAAACCAGCAAACCCAGTTAAATGCGTCCCACGACTAAGTGTCCCATCAGCAGGGGAAAAAAAGAGGATGAGTAGGGCCTGACAAAAGTTATAAAGTTGCTACAGGAATAATACGGAGAGTGAAAACGAACTCTGGAGAGGGCACCCAGAGGCAGATGGTCATCTGGAGCCTCCTCATTGCATCTCTTCCCAGCTCCTAGGAGAGCTTTACTTTCACCTCCTTTGTTCTCCTCTTTGTTTTTTCCTTTCCCCCAAAAGCAATTTTCATGCATAGAATTGATGCGTGCCATCAGCTGTAGACCCTGCTGATGAATCTTTGCATGCATGAACCTGTCTCAACATCCTGTGTGCAACTTCATTTATTTCTGTAAATGCTTAAATATTCCTTATTACCCTCAAGGCATGCAAAGCCCACTTAACCATCAACTGTCCAGCAGTTTAGGGTGTGCTGAATACTTGTGATTTTCTGGCATCTTTTCATTCTCTGGAGAGTGTCCTCCATGCTTTAATTGGAACATTTTTCATAATTGCTGCTATTTAGCACGTTTATTTTGTCAAGACATGGGATGTCTTTATAGCCATATAATAAACCCTGGAGAACAACTTCTCTGACTGTTCCCATCTGCACTGATCACAAGAGCAGCTTAGAAAATACTGACAGTCTTTATAGTAATAGGATACATATGGTGGCACACAATTATGTGTGGCTGCATTCAATTAGTGTTGTACAATTACACGGTTTTATTGCTTAGTTAAAACAGTGAAAGCACTACATAGTGGATAATTTGCACTAATCCCCACTCCTTTAATTGCCCCACGGTATTTAAATGCAGTGGTACATATATAGTGTTTCTTCTGAATAACATGAGCATTAAATTATCTTTCACATTCCTTGACTGGCAAGTAACATACCACAGCTTCACATTGGGCTCTTTTTTATATGGAGTTATAACAGGGTGAGGAAAAGTTATTTTCTTGCAGTTTTACAAGTCAATTGAAGTAGTTTTCTGGGGAAGGTAATCCTGGAAACACATGGGGCAAAATACTAGAAATTGCACAGTCCCAAACCTTCCTCATTGGTAAACATTGCCCAACAAGCTTCTTCCATAATTACTTTCTAGGATATATGAGTCACACAAGGTGCAGTCTGTTCAAGGAAGGAACTTATGAACATTCTCCAGGTTAACACAGCTCAGAGAAGGCTTTGTAAAAGATAACCACATGAAATAGAATATGAGATGCTAATTAGGTTGGATTCAGCTCTTGATGTCTAAGTGCACGCTCTACATTTTTCAGCAAGTGAATATTTAAAGCTCTAGTCTCTAGCCTTTAATTAAAACTGTTGCTGAAATTAGATTTATTGCTGCCATTTCAGAGAGCACTTTCTTTAGTTTCAGGAACCAGATGTATTTAACAATCTGTGTTTTTAATAAAATCATAATTGCTTTTTTTCCACTGCTTTTCTATAAGCCTTTTTTTTTTTTTTTTTCCTGGTTTAGTAGCAGGGAAATGTGAATCCATATCACATTACTGGTCCTCTTAAAGATCCAGTTATATTATTAAAAATAACATAAGGAAAGGAGAATTTTGTGTGTTCTAAATGTATACTTGTGGCTGTATCACCTGGTGGCAGGGATTCAGGGCAGAGGGGTTTTCTTTCTAGACATGACCAAATTTAACAAAGAAGAAACTAGAGGGAGGCTTTATAATATAACTAATTATTATAACCTGTAGCAAACAGTGGTGAGGGACTTCAAGATTTCAGTTTTGCACCAATCATAGAATCACAGAATTAACCAGGTTGGAAGAAACCTCCAAGATCATCCAGTCCAACCTATCACCCAGCCCTAGCCAATCAACTAGACCATGGCCCTAAGTGCCTCATCCAGTCTTTTCTTCAACACCTCCAGGGACAGCAACTCTACCACCTCCCTGGGCAGCCCATTCCAATGCCAATCTCTCTGTGAAGAACTTCCTTCTAACATCCAGCCTATACCTTCCCTGGCACAACTTGAGACTGTGTCCCCTTGTTATGTTGCTGGTTGCCTGGGAGAAGAGACTGATCCCCACCTGGCTACAACCTCCTTTCAGGTAGTTGTAGAGAGCAATGAGGTCACCCCTGAGCCTCCTCTTCTCCAGGCTAAACTACCCCAGCTCCCTCAGCCTCTCCTCAAAGGGCAATGAGGGCTTTTCTCTGGACACATTCCAATACCTCAACATCTCTCTTAAACTGAGGGGCCCAGAACTGGACACAGTACTCAAAGTGTGGCCCGACCAGTGCTGAGTACAGGGGCAAAATAACCTCCCTTGTCCTACTGGCCACACTGTTCCTGATCCAGGCCAGGATGCCATTGGCTCTCCTGGCCACCTGGGCACACTGCTGGCTCATATTCAGCTACAATCTACCAGGACTCCCAGGTCCCTCTCTGCCTGGCTGCTCTCCAGCCACTTTGTCCCCAGCCTGTAGTGCTGCTTGGGGTTGTTGTGGTTGAAGTGTAGAATCCTGCACGTAGCCTTGTTAAATCTCATCCAATTGGCCTCTGCCTACCCATACAGCCTGTCCAAGTTCCACTGCAGAGCCCTCCTACCCTCCAACAGATTGACACCTGCTTCTAACTTGGTGTCATCTGCAAACTTGCTGATGCTGGACTCAATCCCCTGGTCCAGATCATCAGTAAAGATATTGAACAGGATTGGGCCCAGCACTGATCCCTGGGGGACACCACTAGTGACTGCCTGCCAACTGGATGTGGCACCATTCACCACCACTCTGGACCCAGCCTTCCAGCCAGTTCTTGACCCATATCAGAATGAATCTGTTCAAGCCATGAGCTGCCAGCTTTGCCAGGAACTTGTTGTGGCACATGGTGTCAAAGGCTTTGTTGAAGTCGAGGTAGACTACATCCACAGCCTTCCCCACATTCACCAGGAGGGTAACCTGATCATGAAAGGAGATCAAGTTGGTCAGGCAGGACCTGCCCTTCCTAAACCCATGCTGGCTGGGCCTGATCCCTTGCCCATCCTGCAGGTGCTTTGTGATGGCACTCAAGATGACCTGTTCTATAACCTTGCCTGGCACCGAGGTTAGGCTGACAGATCTGTAATTTCCTGGTTCCTCCTTCCGGCCTTTCTTGTGGATGGGCATCACATTGGCCAGCTTCCAGTCTTCAGGGACCTCTCCTGTGAGCAAGGGCTGTTGATAAGTGATGGAGAGCAGCTTGGCAAGCTCATGTGCCAGCTCTCTCAGCACTCTAGGATGGATTCCATCTGGCCCCATGGACTTGTGAGGATCCAAGTGGCTCGGCAGGTCCCTTATGCTTATCGTCCTTCCAATGCTTTCTTGTATCACAGAAGCCAAAGAAGGTAGGGGTTGGAAGGGACCTCTGGAGATCAAGTCCAAACCTCCCTGCTAGAAGAGCTTTAAAGTAGATTTAAAGAGAAAAAGCAAAACATCCAAGCTCTCTGGAGATAAGTCTGAGTGAACTACACTAACATTTGAGGGGCGGCATGCTTGCAAGGCCCTTTGGTCTCCAGTCTTGATGGAGGCAGGATATGGACATCTATGCAACAGCAAAGACACGAAGGTTACTAATGTGTTGCAAAGAAGAACGTGAGTGTAGTGGAAGGGGTAATTAATTACTGCAAGATTATATTTTAAAAATATTAATATAGTTTATTAATATTAAATATTCAGAACTGGCATCACCCCAATCACCAATATAATAATAATAATTCATTCTTTGCATCACTTACGGAAACTATACAGGTTATAACAG
>WBNM01008401.1:0-27705 GCA_013399055.1 Ramphastos sulfuratus
CAGTTGCCCTTCCCTTGTCCACAACTGCAGTGCTCAGATGCTATTCAGCTCCCAATTAGCTTCAAAGCATGCTGGCCTCAACAAATACCTTCAGCACCACTTATCAGCAGCAACCCTCCAAAGACAAAATGTAGCAATCACCTATAGCAAAGCACACCTACCATCACACTGATGCCAAATACATTTACACTGGTTTGAGGGTTTTTTTTTGTTTGCTTTGGGTTTTTTTTTTTGCTATAAAGCACATTCTGGGGACATCCCAGCTCCACTTTTAGTAATAATGGAAGGACTCTGTACTAGAGGACTCTCAATTACCCTCAGCATTAAACAATGATACATTCAGGTATGAATAATTCCTTAGCATTACGTCCTGATTGTCTGCCTTTCCACAAATGCCCTCTAAATGTAATTCTCCAGTAACTACTCACTGAGGAAAAGCATCTCCTAAAACCACAGGGGCATTGCCTAACATCTAAATCTGAAGTTTGTGCAAGACGGCAAGACGCCTGTTAAAAAGAAACAAAATGGCCAGCACATGTGCATGATAGGATTATTTGATTCAACACAATGTAAATTAGGTCAGACTCCTCTTTGGAGAATTCTCTGTCAAGAACTAGGTAGTCCACTAAATTTCTATTCATTTGCCTTCAGGCTTGGGGAATTTGCAAAGACTCTCATGAAACCGATGCTCTTCTACCCACAAGAGTAATCACTATTTGGAGGTGTGTGGAAATCTCTCAATGTATCTGCCTGACAGTATCTGGAGACCTGAGAAATCTTTGTATAATGAAAAGAGCAGCCTTGCACGTACATAACACACACATGCATGATTCCATACACAGAGAGGCACAAAATTCAACACAGAAACAACAGCAAATGCTTTTGTCTACTTAGGTATTACACTGCCCTACTTTTTTTACATTGTATCTATCCTTAAGAAAAGTAACCAGCCCTGCATCCTCATTAAACCAACAATAATGGAGAGACAGAAGCAGCTCTATTTGTACAAAGCACAAAGGATTACAGACTGGAAACTCTGCCCTGAGCCTGCTTCCCAGCAGGCTCCTCCTGCTCAGGAACACTGCATTTTTAAAAGCTTACTACACAGTTAGCATCCCTTCTGATTCTATAAACAATTGCAGTAAATCTTCACGCCTCCAAGGGCCATAAGACCATGCCAACAACTTCACATATCTACGAAGACGAGTGAGTCAGAGCAAGATGTGACAAGTAGCCCTTCAGCAGTCCTGATGCTCCACTGTGGATGGATGTAGTTAGGACACACAGCTGAGTCCGAACAGCTAGGTCTTGGATAGCTGCTTCCCCCGCAGCTGGGACACAACAGCCTACAGCTTCTGCACCTGCACAGGCACACAACTGGTCATCCCAGGGTAGCAGCTTCGCTCTAACTCCTCAGACAGCAGTACACTGTTTAAGAGGCAAAGCTGACAGGCTTCTCTCTCATCTGGTTCTTCCAAATGGCACACATCCAGAAAGAGAGCCACCACCGAAAATCGGTTGTGCAGACCCCACCATTACCAGCAAGACTCAAGCCAGCAGATTCTGACAGAGGCTTTGTGAGTGAGCCACTGAAAATAGAGAGACAGGGAAACACTTTTCACTACAACCACTTTACACAAGTTTTTATAATGGTTGTTGCTTAAACAATGGAAAGCTCTCTGCAAACAGAAGGGTGGGAAGTTTCATACTGCACAGTTAAACCGACGAACCACTCCCTTGCACCTGTAGCACTTGAAAATCTGTTTGATGGCTGTGCAAGGTGAGGCTCCACACAGTATAATGCTGTTAGCTTTTCTGTAACTCACAGTATTGGCTTTACTGATATTTGTAGCAACTCTGCTGCCTTTAGACAGAAATGGAGGATTGACTCATGGATGAAATTCTTAAATCACCACCATGAAATGTAATTTTGCTGTAGCTAGACTGGGCAAAAGCCAACATTAAGGGCAAAACACAGAGTTGCATGTCCTCTACATGACAAGTTAAAGTGCAATAATGAAAATGTTCCAATCTGATTAATTACTTGGTGTAGAATATATGCTTTACATTCTACTGTATCAAAATACTCATAATAAAACAGGGCAGCTGAAGAAGTCAAGCACTCCCTTACAAAGGCTGGCAAATTTGCAGAACAGCACTTGAGGTTCAGATTAGTAAAATCCTAATGAAGATCTACTCTAATACCCATGTAATTGCATGGAATGTATTTGCAAGTGGTACAGTTGGGGAAAAAAAAAAAAAAAGAAAAAAGGGGAAAAAAAGTAAAGAAAAAAACCCCACAACCCTGGCACAATTGAAGTCCAGGCTGTGATTTCTATGTCAGTTGAAGAGACTTAAGTGACAACTTGGAAGAATGAAGATCCCAGTTCAGCCCCAAGAAAGGAAGAACTGCAATTCTTTCCCAGATCACAACATGCTTCAATCTTGTGCTCTAAGTACCAATGTCAACACACTCAATTTCATCCCTTTTGTCCCAGTCACCAAACCTGTTTCATTCAATGACTCCTGTATCAGGTGCCCAGCTCTTCCTTCAAACTGTATGAGGAGCTGGATGCCCAGCACAGGCTCCTCAAAGATTTCCCTGGTATTACACATGTAAATATTGCTGCTGCTGCACTACACATTGCAAAGCCTTAACAGCTCCTACTGGGAGCCAGCACCTGGCATCTCTGCACCTCATCTTCCTAACCATACAACCAGGATGGTGTATGACTTATTTTATCTCACAAACCCACCAGGCTTTAAATACAGAACTAGTACTGTAAGAATGAAGCCACTGAAGGCAAGCACTACTGAAATAATACCAAATAGAATAGGACATATGAGACACCAAGTAATAACACACTTCTATTCCAAAGTAATTGGCTGAGTAAACGTATTGTGATCCACCAACTCTGATTAATTTTGCAAGAATGCTTGGGTAATGTTTATAAAAAGCAAGTCATTACCTTGACTAAACATTGACTTGGACAGTTAACTTTAACCATCAAGACCTTGACTAAATATTGACTGGGAAAGTTAATTTGAACTACAAAGTCTAGAAAACCTTGGGCCCCTTCACTAGTATTTGCTATCACTTTAAAATGTAAACACAATTGTAAAAATGGAGGTTCTCTCACCTAATCAATATTTAACTGGAGAGCTTGGCTGTTGCTAAATTCAACACAACTACCTTGCAAAATATGAAATCTAAAATATTTAAAAGAAAATGGGCCTGTTACAGCTGAGAGAAAAAGTCAATCTCCCTGGGTTTTGCTTGAGCAAAGACCTCTTGAAAATACTAAAAAAAGGGATCAGAAAGCTCATGTTGAGTTAAAATTGTTGAGATATTTAGGCAAGGGTCTTCCAATATATCTTCCAAAACCTGCACTTTGCCAGAAGAACCAAGCGGGCTGACCACCAGGACTGAGTTCATTCTGCTACCCCTGCTTTTGAAGCCACTACTTCAAATCCACATCTCCCACTATTGGTCTCACTTCATCATGTGAAGCCAAGGGTCAAAGGATATACACAGGGTCTTTCACTAGCTAAGCTAAAAAAAAAAATAAAAATAAAAAGAAGAAAATCAATTTCAATCCTCCTAAGATGAAACCACTGATGTGTGCAGTCACTAAAGTCCTGAAGGTAATCCTACAAGAAAACATGATGGTGTCCTCCATCATTGTGCTGAGATACCATTCAAGTGCAGCAAAGCCACCTATGAGCTATAGCCCAAGATCAGCATCTGCATCAAAACACTCCACACAATACACATCTGAACTTCTAGATCAACGTGAACATTGTAAATCTGCAAGGAAACAAAGTGCTAATGACAAACATGTAAGGCATCTTGTGTTTCAACAAGGTGTTCCCTAAAGAAATAAACAAGGGCTGTGAATCCAGCACTAATTCAGCCACAATTTCATTTCAAGAGTCTGAAAGTGACTTTTAGCTTTGTGCCTTAATTCCTTTAAAAATATATCAGCTGCCTGCAGCACACTCAATGAAAAACAGCTCAAGAGCAAATATAAAAGGTATAAATCTCAAGACACGAGCACGAGCAGAACTACCAAACTAAGGGCAGAAAACTTGCTCTTCCATTATTCTGTAGTAAGGAACAGATTGATGCTGGTGTTGGGGGGGGGGGGGCGTCAGGGTGGAGAATGGGAGAATGAAAGAACAATAAACAATATGATCATCAGTAGTTTAACACAGGCTGTGTCTTGCAACGGAAACATACTGTGAAACAGCTTGCAAGATAAGCTTCATCGACGATTAGTAATTTTTATTCCGTTTGAGTGGCTGAAAACAATAAACATGATTAAATGCTTCAGACATGCATTCAGAATTTAGACAAATGGCAAAGAGTTCCAAGGACTTTGTTTTTAAAACTACTTTAGGGAAAGACCTTTAAAAAAAAAAAAAAAAAAAAAAAATCAGGGAATCACAGGGAAATTAACAACTTTCCATTCATTTGCAAGCTCCACCACTGTCCCAAGCAATAACAAGGTCTGTTAATTGTTGGTCCCAGCGCCCTGCCTTATTACTCTACCATTCATACAGGCATTTCAAATGTGCCGGCCATGAGTATGAGCTTCCGTGGCGTGAAACACCCTTGCAAAGCACAAAAGAAAGAGATGGCCTTGGCTCCCGGGGAGTTCACAGTCCCGAGCTTGCCCTGCCAGCCCTTGCAGGCTCCGCCGCGACTCTGCTGCTCCAGCCTGGCAACCAGCCCGTGCGCACCTTCCCCAGACCGCAGCACTGCGTTTGGAACTTGAACTAATTCAAGGCTGGCTGGTTAAGACGTTTCCGGTGACTCGGTGGCCGTGCATTAACACGAAAAAAAAGGCAGCCAGAACATTCTAATCTGGTAATTTTTTGTAGTTTTTTTTTCCCCGAAGGGCCATAAAGGTGAGGCGCATAAACCCACTGCACCCCAGAATTCAGCTGCTCACTTCACCCACTTCTTTGACCGCACGCCGTTAGGATCTGAGTGGGGGCTGCTGCTCAAGGACCGGCGGCGGCTTAGAGGAGGGTCTCTGGCCCAGGCACGGAGCCGCCAAGCAGTCCCCCGGCTCGGGAGGGCGAGCTCGACCCGCTCCCCACCGCCCCCCGGGCCAGCAGCCTCGCGGCTCCAGGCGCCATTTCTCCGCCGCTCCTCAGCGCGGCGTCTCCCACTTCTGCTGCACCTTCCTGGGGAAGGCAGCGGCAGCACAGCCGAGCCGCCGCCAGGCTCGCTGCCCGGGGGCCGGGCCCTGACCTGCACCGGGGGAAGCCGGACACGGCCGCGACCGACGGCTGCCATCGGCGCTTGCCGCTGGCGGGCAGCAGCGGATGAAGATAAGGCACCGCGGAGCGGCTGCACGCCCAGCCCGGGGAGCCCCGCAGAGCAACCCCGGGGACACCCCAGCGCGGTGGGGGCGGCGCGGCGATGGAAATCCCACATAGCCGCATAGCGTCTGTTGGTCCCTCTTAAGATTTTTTATTTTCCCTTAGCTCACCCCGCTCCAAGAAACGGTGCGCCCAGGCTGGGGGTAGAGAGAAACCGCTTGTCCCCCGCGACTCGGCTAGGAGAGAGAAAGTCGCGCATCCCGCTCCCCTCCGAACCGGCAAGTTCCCGCAACTCGCAGGAGATTTCAGCCCTTTCCGTCCCCTCCGGGTGATGGAAGAGAACGGGCGAAAAACACCTCAAACTTCCTCCGGAGAGAGAACTGCCCTTCGTAAATGTGGCGGGGAAAGCGGGTCCCCGCTCCCGCAGGGGAAGAGCTCACCCCGGGGCGCAGATCCTCCCCCCGCCGCACCTGCCGCCGCGCCCGCCCCAAGATCGGGCACCCCCCCGCTTCGGCCGCCGAAGGAACCCGGCACCCTCACCTGCCCCAGCGAGCCCTCTCCTCCTCGCATTCCTCTGCTCCCCATCGTGGGCGCAGCAGCTGCTGTTATTCCTTAGGATACACATGGCTCGTCCATGCTGGGAGAGCCGCCTTCCCGCGTCGCCTGCCCTCTTCGGCCCCCGCCAGTGCGGCGCTGAGGCCAAAGGGAGGGTAAAAAGGGAGGTGTGTGGCGGAGGAAAGCTGCTGATGAGGGGTCGGTCTCCTCCTCCTCCTCTCTCAGGGCTGGGGGTCTCGGCGCCGTTGATGCGGCTGGGCAGGGAGAAGGCGGGGGCTAGCTGGGCTTTCCCCGCTCAGGGCGGGGGGAGGAGGGCGCGCCCGCTCGCCCCCCAGCCTGCCACTCGCGTCTGGGACACCCACCCCTCGTGGGAGGGAGCGCCCGGCGGTCCCGCCGCCCAACTCCCCACACAACGCCTGGCTCCCGCAGCTTCGGCCAGGGCAACGGAGAGGCGGCGGTGCCGGTAAAAGGGGCTTCCCCGAGGGGCGCGGAGAAGGCGGCCCCTGCCCACGCGTGAAACCGGCCCCAGGAACAAGGGCTCCCCTCGCCTAACCCCGCCCCGCCCCTCCCTCAGTGCCCTGGAGCTCTGTGCCCGGGCTGCCCCCTCGGTCTCTCCTCGGCAGCTGATGGCCACGACCCCTTTTGGCGGGCGCCGGGGTGGGGGCGGCTCGGGGGGCCCCCGCCGTTACACCGTTACGAGTGTGGTGCGTTTCTCATGGCTTCTCTCAGTCACCCATGAAAATTTAATGAGGCATTTAGGGCTGTTACCTTCGGAGTCAATGGAGGAAGCATATTTAGCCTAATGCACTTGCGGCCGAGCCAATAGGTCTATTGCAGGCAGATCAGAAGTCATGGAGAGACTCTCCTTTCAACACAAAATTCACGACCCATTAAACTTATTCTGCGATAACAGCTTCTTTACAAACGGAGACGCAGAGAAAACAGAGGCTGTCATGCACTTCCTGAAAGGATTTACATACAGGAGAGGAGTACATTCGCCAGGTTATTGCCATTTCACTGGTATTATCTCCAATCAAGGCGTAAAAGCTGCTCTGCTCTACCTAACTGAGGTAAACGATTAAAAGAAAAGCTTTCTGCAGTCTCCGGTCAGACCCGGGTTGTCTACCCGAGTCTGAGTGGCAGCGTCTCAGGGGAGAGGGCTCAAACCATTGCAAAGTATCCCATCTGAGCAGAAATTACAAGCGAGACGTTATGCAGCATGCAAATATCTAACTGCTGATGTGCACTCTTCAAGATGACAGCTAAGGAGTGATCACCAAGATGCTCACAAGGTAGAAAGATGTCTACAGGTTATTTTACCTCCAACTGACAGGCAGGAGATCTGAACCAATGTGGCAACATGCTTAACTGCGGAGGGAGCATCCATCCAAGAGCAGAGGGAAAGGCTGACTGAACAGATTGATTACAAGTGTGTGCAGAGATCCGATAGCATCCTCAAATATTTTCTGTTTCATTTTCCTTAATTATCCTTCCCATAGCACATTAGGTATCAGGCATAAAAGATAAAGTCATCTAATAACCTTTATGATGTAACAAAAATGCACTTCAACAGCCATACCACATTTATAGAAGTAGTTGATGGAATGGAAGACTTTTACTATAGACCTGCTTTCTCCAGTTCCATTCATTATAGAAATGAAAGGCAGGATTATCAATTGCACCCACTTATTCTAATGTGGATGAAAAAAATTAAGCCTTGGTAGTAAACTTAATTGCACCAATATTTCCCATTGGAAAGAATCCCTCTGTCTCAGGAAGACACACGACTTCAGGAAAAAGTAACAGAAGTCACCTTCCCATTAGAAAATGACAGCCAGCATCCTCCAGATGACATGTGGCTATGCTTCTCTGTAAGTATTAAGTCCAATAAAATGCTGGTGATTTTTTAGTTCCAAAAAGGCAATTTTCGGGGGGTTGGGGAAAGAGGAAATGAACCCCTTTACACCCTTGCCCATCCCGCTATGAATTGAATTTGCATTTACCATGTTGCTGGCCTCCCTGAGATCCTGCAGTTTACAGGAAGGCTGCTGGCTGTTACCTACTCATAGAATCATAGGGTCAACCAGATTGGAAGAGACCTCCAAGCTCATCCCATCCAACCTATCATCCAGCCCTAGCCAATCAACTAGACCATGGCACTAAGCGCCTCATCCAGTCTTTTCTTGAACACCTTCAGGGACAGAGACTCCACCACCTCCCTGGGAAGCCCATTCCAATGCCAATCACTCTTTCTGTGAAGAGCTTCCTCCTAATATCCAGTCTATATCTCCTCTGGCACAACTTGAGACTGCCAACTGGATGTGGCACCATTCATCACCACTGTCTGGGCTTGGCCCTCCAGGCAATTCTTGACCCATATAAAAGTGAATCTGTCCAAGCCATGAGCTGCCAGCTTTGCCAGGAGCTTGTTGTGGCAGACTGTGTCAAAGGTTTTGCTGAAGTCCAGGCAGACTACATCCACAGCCTTCCCCACATTCACCAGGAGCATAAAAGGAGATCAGGTTGGTCAGGCAGGATCTGTCCTTCCTAAACCCGTGCTGGATGGGCCTGATCCCTTGGCCATCCTGTAGGTGCTGTATGATGGCACTCAAGATGACCTGTTCCATAACCTTGCCTGGCACTGACATCAGGCTGACAGCTCTGTAGTTTCCTGGTTCCTCCTTCCTGCCCTTCTTGTGGATGGGCACCACAATGGCATCCTCCGGTCTTCAGGGACCTCTCCAGTGAGCCAGGACTGTTGATAAATGATGGAGAGTGACTTGGCCAGCTCATCTGACAGCTCTCTCAGCACCCTAAGATGGATTCCATCTGGTCCCATGGGCTTGTGAGGATCCAAGTAGCTCAGCAGGTCCCTTACTGCTTCCTCCTGGATTACAGGGGGACTATACTGGTCCCTAGCTCCATCTGTCAGTTCAGGAGGCCAGTTGTCCTGGAGACAACCTGTCCCACTAGCGAAGACTGAGGCAAAGGAGGTGTTAAGTACCTCTGCCTTTTCCTCATTTTTTGTTACTATATTCCCCTCCACATACAATAAGCAATGGAGGTTGTCCTTGCCCCTTCTTTTGGCGTTGATATATTTATAGAAACATTTTTTATGCTCCTTTACAGCAGTGGCCAGTCTAAGTTCTAACTGGGCTTTTGCCTAATTTTTTTCCTACAAGACCTAGCAACACCCTTACACTCTTCCTGGGATACCTCCCCTTTTTTCCCAAAGGTGATACACCCTCTTTTTCCCCCTTAATTCCTTTAGAAGCTCCTTGCAAATCCAGCCTGGCTGTCTCCCTCGTCAGCGCACCTTCCAGCACATTGGCACAGCCTGTTCCTGAGCCTTCAGGAGTTCTTTCTGGAAGTAGGTCCAGCATCCCTGGACCCCTTTGTTTTTAAGGGCTGTTTCCCAAGGAACTTTCTGAGTTAGTTCCTTAAATAAGCCAAAGTCTGCCCTTAGGAAGTCCAGCGTGGAAGTTTTGTTGATGCCCCTCCTGGTTTCACCATATATTGAAAACTCTATAATTTCATGGTCACTAGAAGAAGAGAAGGAACTTGGAATAAGTGTAAACTTCATTCCCATTTCTAAAATTTATGGATGCAAGTCACACTTGCTAATGATATTTTTTTAAATATAAAAGACTGTACTAGCTCAGAGCTTGTAATATGAATGCAAATGAACTTGTAATTATACTATGCAATTTTCTACTTTTAAAAAAAACCCTATGAAAATAGAACAGACCTGAAGAGCAATATGAACTGCACTCCTTCATTGTGCTCCTTCATTATGCAGGAGTTGCCATAAGCAATCTGCTCTGTTTTAATGTAAACCACTTTTTAGGCCATAACTTTACAACACAAAGGCTCACATAAGAACATATATCTATAGTTAGATATAGGTATGTGTGTATATATATATAGTCAGAGTTCCTTCTCTTGAGTGAAAAACATGACTAAGAGGCAAAGGAGCAAGAGGTTTGGTGTGATGGTTGACAGAGCTTGCTTTTGTCTTTATCTGTAAAGCTTATTTTAAACTCAACATTCCTATATCTAAACTCCCAACATTCCCACAAGGCTGCCCAGGGAGGTGGTGGAGTCACCATCCCTGGAGGCGTTCAAGGCAGGGTTGGATGTGGCACTTGGTGCCATGGTCTAGTCTCAAGGTCTGTGGTAATGGGTTGGACTTGATGATCTTTGAGGTCTCTTCCAATCTTGCTGATACTGTGATACTGTGTAACGTCCTGCACCTAGGGTGGGGCTGCAGCCCAGAAGGCCAGCAGCATTGTGGGCTGCATCAGAAGAAGTGTCAAGAGGTGATTCTTCACCTCTGCTCTGCTAAGACCTCACCTGGAGTACTGCATCCAGCTCTGGCGCCCCCAACACAGGAAGGACATGAACCTGATAGAGCAGGTCCAGCGGAAGGCCACAAAAGTGACTGGGGGGGCTGAAGCACCTTTGCTGCAAGGACAGGCTGAGGGAGGTGGAGTTTTTCAGTCCAAAGAAGAGAAGGCTCCAGGGAAACCTAACAGCACCTTTCCAGATGATAGGAAACAGGTCTTCACCACAAGCATGGTAGAACACTGGAACAGGTTGCCCAGGGAGGTAGTTGAGTCCTCATCCTTGGGAGATATTCAAGGCTGGGCTCAACAAGGCTCTGAGCAACCTGATCTAATGGAGAATGTCCCTGCTTACTGCAGGGGATTTGGATTAGATGACCTTTGAGGTCCCTTCCAACCCAAGCCATTCTATGATTCTATGTTCTCCTTTGTGATGTACTGTATAACCAGAGTGATAAACTATTGAGAGTTATATATTAAGAACTGTAGGCCAAAGATGTCATTTCCACTAATCACTGACCAGCTGCAAGAGTTGAAGATAGGAATCCCATAGCACTTGCTAAAATAGCTGAAGGGAAAGTAGCATCATCTTCTTACTTCCTGAATAGATTTAAAATAACAGGACAATGGCCACAAGCTACTTTAAGTGTTTTGGTACCCATCAGTTGAGATAGGGATGCATTTGGTCTTACAAGCAACAGCACTGCATAAATTGTTTGAAGAATTGCCTCAAAATAACATTAAATTATCCACCACTGATACCTGCACTCCTGGAATTTAAGTAATTTGTTGTACTATTCAATTTATGACAAGAACTGGAGTTAGAGTAAACCCGTGGAAGAAGCACCCTGCAGAGCAAAAATGTTTACCTGGAAAGAAGAGATAATTTGCAGGGTAATTATTGCAAGTGAATTCATTGGTAACTCACAGTCATGATTTCTGTCTCCATAAGAACTGAGAACACAAAAAAAAAAAAAAAAACAACCTTCTTGCTTTCACCTCACAAGCAGGTTAATTAGCATCAGTTAACCCAAGCTACGTATACAAGCAAGGAATGGAGCTGCTTTCCTTTCAGAGAAGACCTAAATGAGGACCATCAGCTGCAAGATGGATCTCCAGAGCTTCTCCTCCTAACATATGCTCTAGCAATACAGATTTTTAGCATTCTCTTGGCCAAGGAGAATAAAGTTTTATTTAATCCACTAGGTTTTGTCCAGCTACTGTTTAGGTGTTTCTCAGGTGAAATGCTAATCCAGTGCCCAAACCAGAAAACTAGAATCATCTTGCATAAAGGGTAAATCACTGGGCCATGACTTTGTAAGGTTCTCATCAGTGCATGTGTGTAACATCCATCAGTATTAAAGAGAATAAGAGATTCTCTGAGATGGAATAGAGCTCTTACTGTCATTAAACTAATTCATGTTTGTTAAGCTGAGGTGATCGTAAAGGGCTACAAAACAATCACAGAATTCTAGAATGGCTCAGGTTGGAAGGGACCTCAGAGATCATCTACTCCAACCTCCCCACTATGGGCAGGGACACCTCTCAACTAGACTCAGCTGCTCAAGGCCTCATCCAACCTGGCCTTGAACACCCCCAGGGAGGAGGCAGCCACAACCTTCATGGGCAGCCTGTTGCAGTCTCACCACCCTTGTACTGAAGAACTTCTTCCTAAGATCCAGCCCAAGCCTTCTCTCCCTCAGCTTCAAGCCATTCCCCCTTGTCCTGTTGCTAGACAGTCTCATGAAAAGTCCCTCTGCAGCCTTCCTGTAGGATCCCTTCAGCTATCGGAAGGCAGCTCTGACATCCCCCAGAGTCCTCTCTCCTCCAGGCTGAACAACCCAAACTCCCTCAGCCTATCCTCATAGCAGAGGTGCTCCAGCCCATGTTACAGAGAAATTATTGAGAGCTTTAGGCAGTGCTTTCAGAGAATCTAGAATTGAAAGATATTTTTTATACTTTACTCAATGCAAGTGTGATTTTTGGAATGAGTGTTCCAATATCTGAAAAGAGAACCAGCCATTCTTCCTGCTATTAACATCTTACTAAAATACAGAACAATGTCCAGACCATCCCTTGCCAAATCAGCTCTCCAAACGCCAGCTTCCTCACAAAACCACTCTTCACATTTACTGATCTATATTATAGCCCACAGCAGGACTGTCTTCATCACTCTGGAGATATTCTACATGAATAGTTCCTCACACAATAGTGGTTTCAGCTTAATAAGTTCCTTTAAGGCAATTAGGCACTGACTGGAAATAATACCTGCTGCTGCATGGTAGCCCATCTCTTACCACTGTAGCCACACAGTTAGCTTCTGAGCCTCTCAGAAGAATTAATCCTAATTTTGTATTCATCTTCTGTTTTCTCTAATGGGGAGAAACTCAGCCCTTTCATTCAAGAACCTATTACTGCTATTTTCTTACCTACTTTTACCTACTCAGCTGTCAAGTGACTGAACAGACTATGTTGCTGAACACTACTCTTGCCAGTCCAAAAGATCCATATAGAAGAACTGTGGTGATCCTTCATGGAAAATGAGAAGCACCTCTATAGAATCATAGAATGGTAAGGTTGGAAGGGACTTCAAGGATCATCTAGTTCAATCCCCTGCCATAGGCAGGGACACCTCCCACTAGTACAGGTCACTCAAGGCCTCGTCCAACCTGGCCTTGAACACCTCCAGGGAGGGAGCAGCCACAACCTCCCTGGGCAACCTATGCCAGTGCTTCACCCCCCTCACTGGAAAAGAAATTCCTCCTAACATCCAGTCTAAATCTCCCCTCTGCCAGTTCAACCCCATTGCCCCTTGTCCTGTCATTACAAGACCTTGTCAATAGTCCCTCCCCAGCCTCCCTGTAGGCCCCCTTCAGATACTGGAAGGCTACTCGAAGGTCTCCTGGAAGCCTTCTCTTCTCCAGGCTGCAGAGCCCCAACTCTGGTAGCCTGTCCTCACAGCAGAGCTGCTCCAGCCCTCTGATCATCCTATCTTCTAGCTATGGACACATCAGGAAGAGGTTCTGATAATTCTTGACCACACAGTGCAATCTGGTGAAATGTGGTTTATCCTGAAAAGTCCCAAGTATCTACTAAAATGTAAATACTGAGAGCTCAATTAAGTCTTGAAAGTTTCAGAGGCTCATTACTGGTTTCTGAAGATGTACTTATGTCTGCTTCTACTATGTTACAACTTGGTCACAGAAGAAACTCTTCCTTTCATGCATCTCAATAAAGATGGCACAATCTTGCAGTTAGACATGCAAAAAGGATCAGGAGCTTGGGATAAATCCCAGCTCTGTCACTGCCTGCCTGCATGGCCTTGGATAAGCCATGTGGGTTAGGATCTTTCCACAGACACACTCTTTGAAATTAACCAGACTAGTTCAGAGGGCTTGGAAGTAACATGAAGCTATAGGTACACTGTGGCAAAATTTACAAGCATACACACAATGTATTTACAAGTATTTACAATTATATACAAATTAGAAATAATACAGAATTACAAACTCCCTCCCAGACAAAGAAACTGCCCAGAAGGGCTCAAAGCTACCCCCTCTTTCTCACTCTCTATCTCAGACAGGCAAACAAAAACCAAAAGCCAGCAAAGCTGATGTGTGAGTTGTTAGCCGAGATTAGAGGACAGATGCGAGAGCAGAACGAAGGAGAAGTCAATAGGGCAACATCCCAGGACAAAGTCAGGTAAGATTATTAACATTTAAGCTTTTTATCCCTCTCAGCAAACCAATGAATGATACAGACCTCATCATTATTTTCTTTTCACAACCAGTGATCTAATTCCTCTCATTAAAATATTCCAATTAGCTTCAAACCAGCACAATAAGTCAACCTGTACTTTTTTCTATGTCCATCTCGAGCACACCTATTTCACAGGCCTACTCTAAAACTTTCTCCACTAATGTCTGGAAGGACCAGAGACAGGTACGGATGTGTAACACTACATAGACATCAACCATTGTTATACACATGACCATTCACTCAATTTTCAGTCCCAGCAGGAAAAATAGAAAAAGACCAAAAGATCACAGAATGGTTTAGGTTGGAAGGGACTTCAAAGATCATCCAGTCCCAACACCCCCACCCCCCCCTGCCATAAGCAGGGACACCTCCCACTAGTACAGGTCACTCAAGGCTTCATCCAGCCTGGCCTTGAACCCCTCCAGGGAGGGAGCAGCCACAACTTCCCTGGGCAACCTGTACCAGTGTTTCACCACCCTCACTGGAAAGAACTTCATCCTAACATCCAGTTTAAATCTCCCCTCTGCCCGTTGAAACCATTACTCCTCATCCTGTTATTACAAGATCTTGTAAACAGTCCCTCCCCAGCCTTCCTGTAAGCCCCCTTCAGATACTGGAATGCCACTACAAGATTCGTGCTTTAGCTGCTGGCTTCTGTTATTATCCATCACATATTCAAAACATTACTGAGCTAACTCTAGGGAAATCCCTCTCCTCAACTGAAAATGAGGAACAGTTTTCCCAGGGAGGTTGTTGAGGCCTCATCCCTGGAGATATTCAAGGTGAGGTTGGACAGGGCTGTGGGTAACCTGATCTAACTGGGGGCATTGGCCAGATGACCTTTGGAGGTCCCTTCCAACCCAGATCATTTTTCTGTAATTCTGTGAACTCCAACATACCTTTTTAAGACTGCCACTCTAAAAATCAATCTTCAAGTAGATGGCAGCAAGTAGGTGCCCCTCTTGCCAAATAATGGAATTTACAAAAGCACTGGAGATTATGAACCACATTATTTCCCAGATGGCCATGAAAGTGTCTGTGATTCTTCAAGTAGAGCGATCGACTTCTTCGCAAATCCAAAAGGCTTCGTATTTCAAATCCCGTTTTTTGGCAAGGTGCATTTCCCTTCACAGCCAATTAACTGCAAACTAATTTAGAGTGGGTTTGCTTTGCAAACATAAGTGTCAGGTTCCACCAGAGAACACGTTGCTAAGAGCATGATACAAGCACACGTTGCATGTTTTGTTTGTTCTTTCATCCATTCCACCCACCCCCCCCCAAGACATCACTGATGATCCACATAAAGAAATTTGGGGATTTAATAAGCTCCTTTCTAAGAAAAAGCTCATGGATGAAGACATTTTTCAGCATCCCTTCTATACTGAAAGCCCACATGTTCCACCTTGAGACTAATTGGAATGTTTTAATGAGAGAAATTAGATCGTTGGTTGTGAAAAGAAAACAATTATGAGGTCTGTATCATTCATTGGTTTGCTGAGAGGGATAAAAAGCCAAAACATCAACCATTTGCCCCACTCTGGTCTGCAATGCTGCTCCCTTATCTCTCTAATATTTAATATCTCTCCTCTAATCTTGGCTAAGATATAACAACTTAAGCTTTGCTGGTTGTTTGTCTGTGTGGGAAAGTAGCTTTGAGCCTCTTCTGGGCAGTTTCCTTTGTCTGAGAGGGAGTTTGGATTTCTGTATTATTTCTAATTTGTATATAGTTATAAATACTTGTAAATACATTGTGTATATATGCTTGCAAATTTTGCTTTGCTGTTAAGTATAGCTTCATCTTACTTCTAACCTGTCTGGTACATTTCAGTAGTGGGGGGGGGGGTGGAAGTTTCTAACCCTGCACACTCCTTCCTTTAGAATGTGCTTACACTGATTCAAACACATAGAAACAGGTAAGGGTATGGATATTTACTACACAAAAGTCTATCTGCCAATAGAAAACACAGGTCTGCTTCAGAGAGAATTTTAAAATGTGGCTTTCTTCTCAATTAGACAGTAAAAGGGGCTGTGGAGATGTTGTTTTAAACTCTGCTTCTCCAGGAAGAAAGCTTATTGCAGCTTGCACTTAAGATGCAGTCTACTTTAACAAGCCGCCAACACATCTACGCTCTCTTGTTTGGACAATACGCTGACTTCCTTTGACTAAGTATGTATTTATCTTCATTGTCTTTTCATTTTCAGCTGTTAGCTTTACAATCAAAAACTTCAGACTCAGAGGTTCTTAAAGATCTTGGCTGTTGTCACATCTTGTGATTTTTTGACAGCAAAAGGACCCCCTTGCCATTGTGGAGCATCATTTGTGTGAAAGAGAGACAGACGAGCATGATGTTTAGGGCTGCATTCCCCTCAATTTCTGCCAAATAACAGGTATTCAGGAGACAGCAATTGTGTGCAGTCAATGTCCTCAGCAAGCAAGGCTGTTTTTCATTTCCTCTTGTGTCACATTACATCTTCCTCTTTATATTTTCCTTTAAATATTGAGACAGAGCAGAGAGTTTTAAACGTGTCATTGACACAAATAAATGTTTAAGCAGTCACTCTACCTCGAGTTCAGCTCTTGTCAGATCTGATAAGTTAAATATCACTGGATCTGGTCAGTAATTGGATGGAAGACCTCTGAGAAAAACTCAAGTGCTGAAGTAAGTGCCACTAGTTATTCAGTGGGTGTTTTTCTTAACCTCAGGCTCCTCCTGAAAAATGCTCTCAGCATGGCATTACAAGCAGAAGCTGAACAAGGCACTTTCAAGTGAGATTTAAGGTGTTATTTCTGTCAGGCACAAGAAAAGGTTCCCAACACTTGCCTTTGAAACTTGCTTAGCCCCAGTTTGCAAGTGAGTTGAGCCCACTGCTATGTAAAATTATCTTGGAAAGTATGAAATAGATTGTGTTACTGTTAACAAGAATATATATATATATATTAATCTCTTATTTAAATAGAAGCTTCTGCATTTCTTTGCCTTCACTGTCTTCATTCTTGGCCTTTCCTTTTACGCAGTTTCCAAGTGTTCGGCTTCTCAGTGCGGCTCATGGGTATCAGATCACAGATACTTCCTTTGGCCACTTGACCCAGCAGCAGCATTTCCAAACCCAGATATAATCTCTCTTTAACAGCTGCTGATTACTGACTGTTCTGCCACTGCTCCTTCCTGGTGGAAGTGGAACTGACATTGATAGGACCATCCCTGATGCTCATCCACCCTTGAGGCTGTGAAGCACATTGTAGTAAAGGACTGAGGAATTATGTGAAGCTGCTTCATTTGCTGATCAACTCAAGACTTCCATAGGAAGGCTTCAAGGATGATCTAAGAGCTAGAGCACCTCTGTTAGGAGGATAGGCTGAGAGAGCTGGAGTTGTTCAGCCTGGAGAAGAGAAGGCTCCAGGGGGTCCTTACAGCTGCTTTCCAATAGCTGAATGGATCCTACAGGAAGGCTGCAGAGGGACTTTTCATCAGGGTGTCTAGAGACAGAACAAGGGGGAATGGTTTGAAACTGAAGGAGAGCAGGGTTAGACTGGAGCTTAGGAAGAAGTTCTTCAGTGTGAGGGTAGTGAGACTCTGTAATAGGATGCCCAGGGAGGCTGTGGATACCTCCTCCCTGGGGGTGTTCAAGGGCAGGTTGGATGAGGCCTTGAGCAGCTGCATCTATTTGAGAGGTGTCCCAGCTCACAGTGGAGAGGTTGGAGTAGATGATCTCTGAGGTCCCTTCCAACATAAGCCATTCTATGATTCTCTGCATGTGGCTCAACAGTCCACAACTGCCAGAGCTAGCACCTGCAGTTCAAATACAACAAGATCTCTGTGCTTTGGGACCTTTACAACACACCATTAATTTAACATACAGGTAAAACTAGCTCCTGGGGTGCCAATTTTCCATTTGTCCAGCAAGAAGGCTGGACCCTGGAGGTACCAATCCCCACAAGCTCTGAACAGTGAAGAACTGCACAAGCCTGGAAACCTCAGCTCTGGACAGCATGCCAGAGTTCATCCAAACACGTTTACCTAAGTTGATATTCCTGTAGTACATTTCAAAACTTGACAAATTACTTTCTGACATTCAGCATTCACATTTTTTCCCCCTCTTTCAGCCTTCCAGGCAGAAATGTAAATTGCAAGTGCCACCATAGCAACTCCATGCAATAATATAAATCTTCAAATAACAATTTAAATGAAGGATGTTTAAAGTATTTGTATTTTGTGATAAATTCATAGGTGTCAACGAGATCAAAGCTTCATTTCTAAAGGGGGTTTACTGTTTATTTAAAAAGCCAATCCTTCAACTCAAAAGAGATTATACATTAGCCTGAGACAAAACATGGAGGTTTAACAAAGCATCTCAAAAGCACACCACTTATTTATATTAGAAAACTGCTTAATGGTACAGTTCAGGTTCCTAAATGTCTCTGTCACTCATTCATTTTGAGAGGAAATTATGACAGATCCCAGACAGAACCTACACATCCCAGGGCTGGAGTCGTCCTCCACTCCCACAAACCCAGGAGAGTTTCAAGGATTAACAAATGGGATTTAAAAAGCAGTGATTGTTGTCACATGCTTAAGGCTCACTCTGAGGCTCTGCTGCACACACCTAGAAGAGGTGACAGTTTGTCAGCTCTGTGGTTCCTCTGGCTAAGGTGGTGTTTCTCCAAATCAGAGTAGCAGTCAGAGACTCAGAGAATAGTGGCACCCCTTCGACCCAATACGAGGCTGAGCTCCAGCTTTAGCTGTTCAGCACATGCTGCTGCAACTTTTGGAAGGCTTCCTTTCACATGCATTGTGCATCAAAGACTGAATCTGAGTGCCAACCTCTAGCAAAACTGACAAAAACAGCAGCATCCATATCCACAGAAGAAGTTACATGGAATCAAGTTTATGTACAGATACAAACAAGCCTCAGTTATTGTTAAACTGAATAACCCAGCTCTTTCCTGATTCCTTCGTTTCTCATCAAGATCTGCCTCAGTGTATCTCCTTGCACAAAGAAGCTTGTTTCCTCAACATAAACATGAATTAGAACATCAAGATGCTATGAGGACAGGCTGAGAGAGTTGGGGCTCTGCAGCCTGCAGAAGAGAAGGCTTCCAGGAGGACTTAGAGTAGCCTTTCAGCATCTGAAGGGGACCTACAGGAAGGCTGGGGAGGGACTATTGACAAGGTCTTGCAATGGCAGGACAAGGAGCAGTGGGTTTAAACTGGCAGAGGGGAGATTTAGACTGGATGTTAGGAGGAAGTTCTTTCCAGTGAGTGTGGTGAGACACTGGCACAGGTTGCCCAGCGAGGTTGTGGCTGCTCCCTCCCTGGAGGGGTTCAAGGCCAGGTTGGATGAGGCCTTGAGTGACCTGTACTAATGGGAGGTGTCCCTGCCTATGGCAGGGGGTTGGAACTAGATGATCCTTGAGGTCCCTTCCAACCTTACCATTCTATGATTCAATGTTTGCCAGATTTCAGAGCAAGGACAATTCCCTGCTGCTTAAAAAAACCAAAGGTCTTTGAATGTGCAAGCATGTTCACTCTGGATTTCAAGTACACCACAGGCATGGTCTTCAGCAAGAAAACAAAATCCAAACTTGATTAAACAGATAATGGACCACAAAAGACCCACTGCACTCAACTGAATAGCTACCTTCTGTTGAAACAGAACTGCTTGGGACTGACAAATGTCGATAAATACTACAGCTCAGGAGTAGGTGGTAAGCAAGACTGGATCCAGCTGGCCTGCTGATGAGGAAGAAAGAGCACCACAAGGAGTGTGACCAGCAACACATATGCAAAGATGCATACTGGATGAGAAAATGGAAGTGTGCAGCTCCCTCAGCCTCATGCCCCGATGTTAGTTCAGATCTGTAGCAATGGATGCTCCAGTCCTGTCTGTTGCTGCCCATGGCTGTGCTCTGTACACAACCCCCCCTGAAGACAAGAGTGTGGCTTGGGGTGAGGAAAGTAGAGTTCACAGCAAAATCTGTTCAAATTCAACAGGACCAGCAAAAGAAACTAGAAGCTGCTAATGTTTGTACCCAGGTAGCCATAAATCCACCTTCACACTTTTCCTGTTCTGTTAACATAGAATCATAGAATACAGAATGGCTTTGTTTGGAGGGGACCTTAGAGATCATCCACTCCAGCCTCCCTGCCATGGGCAGGGACACCTCTCAGCTGCTCAAAGCCTCATCCAGCCTGGCCTTCAACACCTCTAGGGAGGAAGCAGCCACAACCTGGGCAGCCTACTGAAGAGTCTCACCACCCTAGTACTGAAGAACTTCTTCCTAAGATCCAGTCTAGCTCTCCTCTCCCTTACCTTCATACCATTCCCCCTGGTCCTGTCTCTAGACACCCTCAGGAAAAGTCCCTCTGTAGCCTTCCTGTAGGATCCCTTCAGGTATTGAAAGGCAGCTCCTTAGGGTCCCTGTATTCTAACCCAGGGTGGGGTTTGCAGTCTAACACACCTGCTCTTGACTTTGCCTCTAACATAGTCTAGAAACTGAATCACCCTCTCTCCAAAGCACAAATTTGCCACACCTTCAGAAGAAGACTTCACATTGAGCTCAGGAAGGCTGGATTTTGTGAGTGTTCTGATGAGTCATCAACTGTTTCAGATACTATTCAAGCTCACCAACAGATTTCAAAATTAAACAAAATCTTCCTCTCATCACATGCACAACAGGATATAACAGATGTCACAGAGAAACCAAGTAATAGCAGTTTTCATGGTTGAATTCAACAATTACCTCTGTGCTCCACTCTGTGGACTCTGCCATAAAGCCCAATAAGCATGAAAGAGACACCTGCCCCAGGAGTCCAGTGTGAACTCCTATAAACAAAGTCTAGCAAGGCACAGGGCAGAAAACCATCCAAATCCACATCTCTCACACTAAAACCCACCCAAGAGGTTATTTCTAATCTTGAATAGGCTACGTCCTGTTGGAACGAAAGAGATCATACACTGCTGGAGCAAGAACAAAGCTGATGTCTCTTCTGGGAAGAACAAAGAATATCATGCCCATATTTACACACTAATTTTGCTCTCAGCAGCCCTCTTTGCTGACAGGGATGGGATCCTGTTGGTAATTCCATCACTGACCACTTGCAGACAGCACAAAGACACTGCAAACCCCCTCCTACAAAACTATAGCATTTGGCAGCGCCTTCCACGACCCTCTCTAGATGAAAAGCCCAACGAAGATCTTTTTCTTCGGCTCATTGCACAGGAGTTGTACACAGGTTTTCTGTCCCTGTGTAATTTTCCCCTGCAATGTGGACTCAAGGTTAAAACAATGTCCTTTCTCCATGGTGATATCTGTCACTGAACTATCAAAGTATGCACGTTAGAGAGCTTGCCAAGTGGTAGTCAAGTGAGGCAAAGATGAGCCTTTGAGGCATATTGTCACCTTAGTGCATTCTCTTTAAACACTGAAAACAGACTTCTCCTGTTTCCTGTCTTGGGGGAGAAGGGCACTAAGTGGCTCTTTGGGTACAGTAGCCTTCACATTTTTTGCAATTATTGCAGCCCCAGAGGCTTCAGCTGAGACTGGAGTGCCTTTATGATGAGCAGTGTAAGACACAGCAAGAGAAAAAGCCTTCTCTAAAAAACTCATAAACACAGATAATACAAAAACATCCTTATCCCTGTTTCCATAGCAAGGAGAGCAGGCATAGGTTAAGAGTGAGCTTTTCTCCAAAATCCCACTGAAATCTGTGACAAAGCCAAGAGGAAGGGCCTAGGTCTCTGCCAATAGCTAGGCCGACACTTCCACTTCAAGTCGATCACAGAGACCTCATCTTTTGGGCTCTGCAACTCTATCACATCATGCATGGCCTTTGAAGAGACCTTGCAGACCAGTAAATCAACATTTACAAAGCTAACTCCATACACAGACCTTTCTGGAGTGCTGCCAGTTTGTTAGTTTCTCTGTATTGGCCACGAAATATGGAAAGAGAATCACAGAAACATTCCATTTGGGAAAAAAAAAAAAAACAAAACAAAACTACAAAAACCCAGGATCATAGAATCACTGAATGCTTTAGGTTGGAAGGGACCTCAAAGATCAGCTAGTTCCTACCCCCCACGATAGGCAGGGACACCTCCCACTAGTACAGGTCACTCAAGGCCTCATCCAACCTGGCCTTGAACACCTCCAGGGAGGGAGCAGCCACAACCTCCCTGGGCAACCTGTGCCAGTGTCTGACCACACTCACTGGAAAGAACTTCCTCCTAACATCCAGTCTAAATCTCCCCTCTGCCAGTTTAAACCCATTGCCCCTTGTCCTGTCATTACAAGACCTCGTCAATAGTCCCTCCTCAGCCTTCCTGTAGGCCCCCTTCAGATACTGGAAGGCCACTCTAAGGTCTCCTCAAAGCCTTCTCTTCTCCAGGCTGCAGAGCCCCAACTCTGGTAGCCTGTCCTCATAGCAGAGCTGCTCTGCAGCCCTCTGAGCATCTTCATGGCCTCCTCTGGACTTGCTCTAACAGTTCCATGCCCTTCTTGTGTTGGGGGCTCCAGAACTGTACACAGTACTCCAGGTGGGGTCTGATGAGAGCAGAGTGAAGGGGTAGAATCCCTTCCCTTGCCCTGCTGGCCAGGATCACCAAGTCCAACCTATATCCCTACTCTACAAGGTGCACTCTAAACCATTTCCCCAAGCACCACATCCAAATGACTTTTAAACACATTCAGGGCTGGTGATTCCACCACCTCCCTGAGCAGCCCATTCCAATGCATCATCACTCTTGATGGGAAAAAAATGTTTCCTATTGTCCACTCGCAGCTTGAGGCCATTCCCTCTTTTTCTATCACTAATTACCTGTGAGAAGAGCCCAGGAGCAGCCTCTCCACAACCTCTTTTCAGGTAGCTGTAGACAGCCATGAGGTCTCCCCTCAGCCTCCTCTGTTTCACACTAACCATCCCCAGCTCCCTCAGTCACTCCTCATCAGATTTATTCTCCAGGCCCCTCCTCAGCTTTGTTGCCCTCCTCTGCACTGGCTCCAGCACCTCCACATCTCTCTTGTAATGAGGTGCCCAAAACTGAACACAACACTCAAGCTGTGGCCTCACCAGTGCGGAGTACAAGGGGACAATCTCCTCCCTGCTCCTGCTGGACACAGCATTTCTAATCCCAGCCAGAATGCCTTTTGCTTTCTTTGCCACCTGGGCACACTGCTGGCTCATACTCAGTTACCTGTCCATTAGAACCCCCAGATCCCTTTCTGCCAGGTAGCCTTCCAGCCACACCTTCCCAAGCCTGTAGCATTACTAGGGGTTGTGATCCAAGTGCAGGACCTGACATTTGGCCTTGTTGGAGCTTTGGACAGTACAAATCTGAGCTGTAGGAAGTGCTTAGGCCATACATCTGGCATGACCTCTAACCCCTCTCATCTACCTGGTCTGCAAAACCAGCTGAGAATGTTCATTTTGCTATCTATACACCTGGCCTAGTGTTTGAATATTCATGGTGACTTACAAATTACCACACAAAAGAGCTCAAACAGGACTTAGAGCATGGTTTAACAACACTCATATGGGAACTATCTCATTTTAGTTAAAAGGGAGTAGGATTACATGCAATTAAGTGCTCCCAATGATGTAATAAAGATTTTTTTTTTTTTTTAAATCAAGGCAAGTGGGCAAGAAGCAATCAGCTTTCTGTCTAGAAACAGTAAAATAATGACAGTCTGATTGTTCTTAGGGTCAGCAAGGCCAAACTGTGTAAAATGACCTTCATTAAGTCATGCATTGTACTTTTGCTAGGGGACTGTTGCATCTGCTCCTTTCAATTTGGCTTGTTTGAGTAACAAAGCTCCCAGTGATCATCTAAACCTCATTTGAAGCACCTGTGAACAATTCATTATATTAATATAACAGCAGGGGAGGAGTATAGATACTAATAAATAGGTTGGTGAGCAGCTTTTACTGCCAAGGTTGCCTTATCCAGCAAGGAAGTGTCCCCTCCACCCTAAAGCTGAGGCACTGCGCTGGGACCGGTTGCACCACACACATCTGGTGGTAAGGGAAGCTGGAAATTCATTTTTCCCTTCCAACCAATTGACAAACTTGTGTCTAATACTTCTGAGAGGTTCCAGTGTGATTTGAAACAGTTTGTTCTCAGTTAACACAGAACAAATGTTCTCCAGCTAAAGGTGGCTGTGAAAGGCATTTGGTAACGATTTGCACCAGCTGGGCTTCTCTTGAATAGGTTTTTGTAAATCAGCACATAAAAATAAGCCAGTGGTCAATGCCTTTAATTGCATTTGGATGTAGCATAGTAATAGCAAATACCTGAACTTCCATGTTTTTCCTCATATTCTGCAGTTTCAGAGAATAGAATATTTTTTTTCCCCCACAGAAAAGAAGAGTAGCAAAAAAAAAAAAAAAAAAATTGCTGTTAACATCTATTTAGTCTGGTTTTATCTAGTCACATTTTACAAATGTCAGTGAAAAGCAAAGGTCAGCTGGGGAAAAAAAACCAAACCTTTGTGCTATGGATCAGTACAATTACAGAATGCAGAGTAGCACAAGGTTACAGCATCAGCTTCAGGAAGCTTACAGCATCAGGAGGGAAACACATCTGCAGTGTTGGGTATACACATGGCAGAATGCTGCTGATGAACCAGTATACCTATTCATCATAAACAACCCCTTTCTCCCTGCTGTTTTCTGTTACCATACTTCAAGATCTTCTTTTTATATTTGGGTATGTGTGAAGCAGCCTTGTTTTAGACACCCAGCTTGCAGGCCATGCCATCCTAGTTGTGCTTTTGCTGCAGTGATTTTTTTTTTTCTTCCATTGCACACAGGGACCTAAAAGCCCCTGTAGAAGACAATGTAGGCTGCATGCCTCACTCCACAAAGGATCCTGGGAAAATACAGCAAGGCCTAACTTCTAGAGGAGTTAAGGTTACCTAAATCAATATGTGTTAAGTACCTAATAACCTTTATAGCTCTCTCTTGTACTGTCTTCCATTTCTGTTATTCTGCTGGGTATGGAAGTATTTGCAGACACCTCAAGACACACTGAATCACATGGAATTCTATGATTCTATGAATCATCAGGATTGGAAGGGACCTCAAGGATCATCTATTCCAACTCCCTTCCCATGGGCAGGGACACTTTCCACTAGATCAGGCTGCCCAGTGCCACATCCAGCTTGGCCTTAAGCCAGGATAAGCTTTAATGAGAGAGTNAATAATTATAAAGTATCTTGCCCTTACAGATTTGGTTGGAATCTCTCTTACGAGGGGGGACTGAGGGAGCATGGAGAAGAGAAGACTGAGAGGTGACCTCATTAATGCTTGTAAAGATGTAAAGGGTCAGTGCCAGAAGGATGGAGCCAGGCTCTGCTCAGTGATGCCCAATGACAGAACAAGGCACAAGGGGAGGAAGCTGAGGCATAGGAAGTTTCATGGAAACATGAGGAGGAACTTCTTCCCTTTGAGGGTGACACTGGAACAGGCTGCCCAGGGGACCCTTGTGGAGTCTCCCTCTCTGGAGATATTCAAGATCCACCTGGATGCATTCCTGTATGATCTGGTATAGGTGATGCTGCTCTGGCAGGGGGGTTGGACTGGATGAGCTTTCGAGGTCCCTTCCAGCCCCAACATCCTACAATTCTGTGATTATTACTCTAGAAAGCAAGTAAAATCCACACAGAAGTGTATCCAGACAGCTCAAGTGGAATAGGCATCACCCCATTTTCATCCCTTTATATAAAGAAAACTGGAAAAAGAAGAGTATTGCATCTATAAACAGCCAGGACGGAGAACATTTTAAACAAAGAAGTTAATACCATTAATGTAATTTTAGATCCATATAACAGAGTAAACAACATAGCTTTGATAACATCACAACCTCACTTCTTCTACATCACTGTGGAAATCGCTTATTTTATGCAGCCAAATTTCTCTACATAAGGCAACTTGTTATTCTTTAAATACATTTGTTGGTTTCTCAACATCCAAGCAAACGTGTAGAGAAAAGCCATGGAGATATCCAAGTTATATTTTCAGCTTTGGGTGACTTATTGTAAACTCAGAAGCCATAAAGTAACCAAAATCTACCATTAGCTCTTTGCTGGAATTGATTTGGCCACAACTGGTAGTTGTTACCACTGCTTGTGGGGCACCAAATACAAACAAGTAACCAAAATCTACTATTATCGCGTGTCTGGAATTGATTTGGCCAAAACTGGTAGTTGTTACCACTGCTTGTGGGGCACCAAATACAAACAAGTAACCAAAATCTACTATTATCTCTTTGCTGGAATTGATTTGGCCAAAACTGGTAGTTGTCAACACTGTTTGCGGGGTACCAAATACAAAGAGGTAACCAAAATCTACCTTCAGCTCCTTGCTGGAATTGATTTGGCCAAAACTGGTAGTTGTCAACACTGCTTGTGGGGTACCAAATACAAAGAGGTGACCAAAATCTACCATTAGCTCTTTTGCTGGAATTGATTTGGCCAAACCCAATAATTACCAACACTACTTGTGGGGTATCCAATCCAAACAAACATTTGCACACCTGCTATGAAATCCCTTCCAGCAACATGAAATTGAAGAAGGGACAGAATTGCTTTTATTAAAAAAGAGAAAAAAGAGAGACCACTTTTATCATTTTTGTGTAAGGGGCAGTCACTTGAAACCTTCCTTTGAGCTGAAGAGGCTCCCGTGGCACAAGCAGGTTGAGGCATTTTCAGTAATTGTATCTTTCCCATCTATCTTCTGCATAGAGAGCTATGAAATAAATACTGTGTGTGAGCATGTATAAAAATGTGCTCGAGGTACTTCTGGTAGATAGAATCTCATCCCCTCGAAATTGCCTTTCACATGAAAGATGCCCATTGACAACCAGCAGTTTAACTAGCTAGGGATATATACAGTCAGCTACCACTCAGCCTTAAACTGTTATCTGATTTGTCCCATAAAGCAAAATATATGAGGCACACGATACAGCAGGGGGATAATGTACAATGAACATAACTTACACTGCAGGAAAATGAGCTCCTGTTGGATCATCTCACAATGGAATCAACTGCGCAAGAACCCACCCAATCCAATCACGCTCTTTTCTTGTTTATATTACTTTACCCCATAAGCACAACAGTCATTTTAAGACAGTTCTCTGGTAGCTTGTAAACTAACTATTCCAGCAAGGCCTACCAAAACTTCGTTATTTCCACCTTCTGAAAATACAACCTGCACACCTCGCAGCTGTGGCCAGGAAGTACAATCAGACCATGCTTTTCCCTCTGAACCTTTACAGAGCATGCAATCACTGCTGTCCTTGCAGGCTGCTTCTGAGGACAAGAAAAGCTATGGTTCATGAAGATTGGAATCTAGTAAAAGACCCCAACATCATGAAGTCAAAAGGTATGAATAATAATAGCTCACTAAATAAGTCAACAATGCCTTTTAAAACATAAAACATGTCTCCGTTAAAAGATCAAGGAGCTACTTTTACCTCTATGTTAAATTCATGTTGTGTTGTAGGGATCTTGCTGTATTTCAATTGCAGGAGTTAGCCCTGGCAGCTGTTGGCTGTTAAGCCACACACAGAGAGAATCATACAATCCTAGAATGGCTTAGGTTGGAAGGGACCTCAGAGATCATCTGTTCCAACCTCCCTGCCATTGGCAGGGACACCTCTCAACTCGACTTGGCTGCTCAAGGCTTCATACAACCTAGTCTTGAACACCCCTAGGGAGGAC